>CAWUFW010008430.1:572500-889223 GCA_963921515.1 Calotriton arnoldi | reverse complement strand
AAATTACAGTAATAGCACAAATACACGTTTGGGCCCTAGGGGCGTACCAAACCATATACCAATAAAGTGGTATGCGAACCACGACTGAACTAGACACTAGGCCTAGAGCCTCTAGAAGTGCTTGGACCACAAGGAACCACCCAAGGTAGTGACACAGGGGACCCACGGGAGACGCGTGCAGTGTAAATACACAACCGCGATACGCCGTTAACTTCTATGGAGAAAGTCGGGATCGGGAAAATAGAGGAAAGGGACACTTAAAAGAGGACTAGGACAAAACCCTTTGAGATCTAGGACTTTGAAGAGTCTCTACCCACGGGAGCACCGGAGTACTCGTGTTACCTCACCCAGGGAAGCCGGGTGCATAGGTGCCTTTCGGGGTCGGGTTTCGTCGTCGTTTCGTATGGCGATCTGCTGCAAAGTGCTGCTGGTGACCAGGAGAAAAGTGTCCGGGTGGATCCAAGAGTGGATCGGAGTTCTGAAGAACCTGAGAGCAGAGGGGACAGAGTCTGGGTCACTAGCCAGTGACCAGGAAGGCGATGGACAGATGCCCACCGATGTCGAGTGCTTCAGGTGCGGTGACGGTCGTCTTGACTCTTCAGCCACGAGGTCCGGGAGGCGTTGTCGGCAACCAGGAGCAGGATTTGGGCTGTTGCTTGATGTCTGTCGAGTGCTGAGGTGTCGGCGACCGGATTGGACCCAACAAGCCTTGGCAACGGCAAGTCTCGAGTAAGATGTAGATCGTCGATGATGCAGACCAGCAAGATCTGGGGAACTCACCCAGCGAGGGTAAGTGAGGGCAGGCCTGGAGCAACCAGGATGCCAAGTAAAGAAAAGATTGGCCTTCGTTAAGGGCTACTAGTCAACGGGCTAGCGACCGCGAAGGAGCCTCGTGACGCCGCACGTGGAGCTGGCTTACAGGACACTCGTGGAGTGGGGGCCAGTGATCTTCGGTGCAGGTGGTGCTGAAGGCTAGGGCTACTCGGAGCCCAAAGCACGACTTCTTGGGAGACCCAGAAGATGGTGCACTTGCAAGTGTGCTCGGTGTCCAGGGGTCACGGTCTCAAGTCACCCACGATAGCCACGGGCCTCAGCTTTGCTGGGGACTCAGGGTAGCCTTGGGGAAGTCTGAGAATCCACCTCTGGTGATGCGATGACTTCGGCGTCCGACGAGAGCTTCAGTAATGCGAACCGGACAGATGCTTCTTTGGTGCCTGCCAAGCAGGGGAGTCACTCCTTGACCCCAAGGAGATTCTTCAGTCCTCTAATCTTGTCGTAGAGCGTCGAAGGTCCAGGATTCCGTGTCAGAGTTTCGTCCAGGTATAATCTAAAGTCCTAAGGACTGGGTTCCTACCTTTATTCTAAAAATAGGGGATGGACTACTCTGTGGCCCCACCTATGGGTGGGTCAGGGCAGAGGGGTGGCTACACCCTTTCCCTTTGTCCAGTTCGTGCCAAAGCAGGGGCTGTGAGCCCCTGATCCGGTTTGAACTGGGGTATGCACAGGGACACCAAATGTGCCCCCAGTGCAGGACTTCAAAGCACCCGAAAGTGCTCCCGCCCAGCCCCAATACACATTGTCCTGTCTGGGAGGTGGTCACACCTCCCTGGGACAGGAAACCTATTGTCCAGGCCTCCCCTGCCGGAGTTTCGTCCAGCAGCAGGAGGCCAGACTCGTGTCTGTGGCAGCAGCATCCATTTTGTGATGCCAGGGCTCTGGAAAGAAGTTACCGGACTCGTCAGAGTTAACATGCCTTTCCCTCTAGAAGGGTGGAATGCTACCCCCGCCGCCAGGATTGGCGGGGGGGTAGTATTCCAAGATGTTTGACACCAAACACGACATGTTTAGGTGCAGCCATTCCAAAGTTAGCATTTTACCGCGAGGATATAATGCGTTTAAGAGTATATGGTCAGGCTGCACTACAAACAGCATCAGAGATGGTCTCCGAACGCTGCAGAGGGGCCCTGCTCATGCAGGGGCACCCTCTCACATAGGAACCATGCACTCTGCCTTTAGGATTGATAAGGCCTGCCTTAGGAGTGACTTATAGGTTTATATGTGTGTATGCTTTTAGTGATATAGGTAACCTATACCACCTTACCCAGGCTGCAGTAGCAGACCTGTGGTATCAGTTTGGATGGCCTCCCAGGGGTGGCATAATATATGCTGCAGCCCCTGGCAGGCCTCTGAGGTACCTATGCCCTTGGTACATAGTATACCATATACTAGGGACTTATAAGGGCACTCCAGATCCCAATCAGTGTTGTGCCTAAGGCACATGGAGACCCTTTTAAAGAGGAAACAGCTAGGCTGGGGTTCTGAATAGCAGGGCCCCAGCCAGACTAATGTCGAAAACCAGTGAAGCATCAGCAAAAAGTGGGGGTACCCATGTGAAGCAGATCCTACTCTCCTACAAGCTTTAACTCTATTTTTCTAAATTGATGTGTGATTTTTCTTGTGTTGTTGTTTCCCTTTTTCTACTGTTTGCAGTACTGCATAAATACTTTATACATTGCCTCTAAGTTAAGCCTGACTGCTTGTGCCAAGCTACATGACGGTTAAGCACAGATTCATTTAGGTCTTGCTTGTGACTTCTCCATAACAGAAGTTGTGGTTGCTGCTTAAGTAGGATTTCATCCCTCTCAATCAGTAATCCAATTTCCAACAGTCACCCACAATTTATCAAGCCAGTGAATTCACTAGTAGAGCCCATGGCTCCTAGTTCCACACCCTTCAACCAGCCAAAGAACCATGCCTCACATCTAACAAAAAACACCCTGCAGGATATCCCTTTTCTGCATAACTGGCACCAAGATTTCCTCAATGGAAAAAGCCTATAAAGAATGGTGCAGCTTCACCATTGCTCAGTTTTCTCCTCTGGTTTTGGTGTTCTAGAAAATGATGCATGAGGGTGTACTAACTGTTTCTGATCTTCAAAGTCAACAGAGAAGCAGCTATTAGTCTAACATGTTAGCCCTCGTGTTAGACCTGGCATCATTGGTGTGGGTTTCCCCAGTTTTTTTGCCCTTGCCTCATGTGTTTTTGCTGTGTGTTGGACTTCGTTTTGCTGGTCTAGATGCTTTAGGCACTTTGCCACTGCTATTCAGTGCCAAAGTGCAAGTGCTCCCTTTGTAAATTATTGTATGGATTGGTGTTTCCATAATTGGCTTATTTGATTTACTAGTCAGTCACTGTGTGTGCCCACGGCCTGTAAATCAAATGCTATTAGTGGGCCTGCAGCACGGATTGTGCCAACCTCATAAGCAGCCTGTAAATGTAACTCAGGCATGCCATTGCAGAGTCTGTGTGCAGTCTGGTACTGCCATGTCCCTTGGCAAGTGCACCCACTTTCCAGGCCCTAACCTTCCCTTTTCTTACATGTTAGTCACCCCTAAGGTAGGCCCAAGGTACCCCTGTGGGCAGGGTGCAGTGTATGTGAAAAGGAGGACATGCCCTGATGTGTGTGGTATGTCCTGATAGTGAAATACTGCCAAATTTGTTTTTTACTATTGTAAGGCTTTCTGTCCCTATAGGATAGAATGGGGAGTTTGCTTATCACATCATATAAGCATAGCTGCCCATGGGAACAAGATAGGAAAATAAAGTTTGAGATGCCTGAACTCAGAATGTTGAGATGCATCTTTTAGTGAGGGTGATTTTTACATTCTGGGTTTGAAAATACGACTTTTAGAAAGTAGGTATTTTCTTGCTTAGCCATCCAGTGTGCCTCTGCTAGGTTGTGTATTGACTGTCTGGTTGTGGAGTGACAGGGGCTGGGGATGTGCATTCTGTTCAGACAGCCACTTGGGGGGGGGGGGTTGAGGTGTGTCCTGCCTTTCCAGGGTGAGTCAGGGCTGGGCTGGATATACCTGGGCTGCATTTTGAGTAGGGGTAGGAAATTTCTTACACACCTGAATGGGCCTGGTCTGCCAAGGACAATGCTGTCTCCACCTCCTGCCAGGAAGCTGAACCCGAGAGGACAGAACTGGTTTTGGCTGGCCACAGGGCTTCTCTGCCACCAGAGAACAAAGGATTTTGCTGTATAAATATTGGGCGAACAAAGCAAACACAAGGAGATGATGGACGGAGCGCTGAAGCTTTTCAGACACTCACCCCCAGTCACAGATCTGGGTTGAATCCATCATCGTTCTTTAGCTCACTTTGCCACCCCAGTTCAGACACAGCAATATGCAAATCAGTCTTGACCCTGTGTCTTCCCTGGACCGGAAACAAGCATCCTGGGACCGGTTTCGGGCTAACAGCCCTCATCAGCCAGGCTAGCTTGAATCCAGTGGCAAAGTGAGCTTGGAAGTTCGGGCTGGACTGTTCCCATGAGGCACAGGGTCAAGACTGATTTGCATATAGTTGTGTCTGAACTGGGGTGGCGAAGTGAGCTAAAGAATGATGATGGATTAAACCCAGATCTGTGACTGGGGGTGAGTCTCTGAAAAGTTTCAGCGCTCCGTCCATCATCTCCTTGTGTTTGCTTTGTTCGCCCTAAGTTGGCAGGGTATGCCCAGACGTGGGTCCCTTGCTCACTTTGCCACTGGATTCAAGCTAGCCTGGCTGATGAGGGCTGATAGCCCGAAACCGGTCCCAGGATGCTTGTTTCCGGTCCAGGGAAGACATGGCTTGGCAGTTCGGGCTGGACTGTTCCCATGAGGCACAGGGTCAAGACTGATGTGCATATAGCTGTGTCTGAACTGGGGTGGCGAAGTGAGCTAACGATTGATGATGGATTCAACCCAGATCTGTGACTAGGGGTGAGTGTCTGAAAAGTTTCAGCGCTCCATCCATCATCTCCTTGTGTTTGCTTTGTTCGCCCTAAGTTGGCAGGGTATGCCCAGACATGGGTCCCTTGCTCACTTTGCCACTGGATTCAAGCTAGCCTGGCTGAAGAGGGCTGTTAGCCCAAAACCGGTCCCAGGATGCTTGTTTCCGGTCCAGGGAAGACATGGCTTGGCAGTTCGGGCTGGACTGTTCAAATGAGGCACAGGGTCAAGACTGATTTGCATATAGCTGTGTCTGAACTGGGGTGGCGAAGTGAGCTAAAGAATGATGATTGATTCAACCCAGATCTGTGACTGGGGGTGAGTGTCTGAAAAGTTTCAGTGCTCCGTCCTTCATCTCCTTGTGTTTGCTTTGTTCGCCCTAAGTTGGCAGGGTATGCCCAGACGTGGGTCCCTTGCTCACTTTGCCACTGGATTCAAGCTAGCCTGGCTGATGAAGGCTGTTAGCCCGAAACCGGTCCCAGGATGCTTGTTTCCGGTCCAGGGAAGACATGCCTTGGCAGTTCGGGCTGGACTGTTCCCATGAGGCCCAGGGTCAAGACTGATTTGCATATAGCTGTGTCTGAACTGGGGTGGTGAAGTGAGCTAAAGAATGATGATGGATTCAACCCAGATCTGTGACTGGGGGTGATTGTCTGAAAAGTTTCAGCTCCTCGTCCATCATCTCCTTGTGTTTGCTTTGTTCACCCTAAGTTGGCAGGGTATGCCCAGACGTGGGTCCCTTGCTCACTTTGCCACTGGATTCAAGCTAGCCTGGCTGATGAAGGCTGTTAGCCCAAAACCGGTCCCAGGATGCTTGTTTCCGGTCCAGGGAAGACATGGCTTGGCAGTTCGGGCTGGACTGTTCCCATGAGGCACAGGGTCAAAACTGATTTGCATATAGCTGTGTCTGAACTGGGGTGGCGAAGTGAGCTAAAGAATGATGATGGATTCAACCCAGATCTGTGACTGGGGGTGAGTCTCTGAAAAGTTTCAGCGCTCCGTCCATCATCTCCTTGTGTTTGCTGTATAAATATTGGGGCCAAGACCCCAGAACTTTAAACTATTTTTGGAAATCAAGAAGAACCTCTACCAAGGAGAAGAGCTGGGAGAAACTGGAAGAGGAGTACTGACCCTTTGCTGTGTGCTGTCTGGGGTTGGTCTGCAGTGGCTGTTTCTGCCAAGGAGAGGAACTGTGTGTGTATCATGCTTGCAAAGTGTCTCCAAAGGCTTGAAGTGGAGCTTGCCCCCTGTTCAAGCGGTCTCAGGAACAGCAAAGACCTCACCGTCCTTCTGGGCACCGTCTCTGGAACTGCTGGTTTCAGTCGCCGCAGAAGAAAAGGGCAACCGACTCTGTCACCGAGTCCGTCGCCAGATTCTATGTCCTGAAGGTACCGCAAAAAGCACCACCTCATTTCGCAACGCAACCCTGGTCTCACCAACTCCGTCAACGAGCCGCTGCTTGCACTGCGTCCTGTGGGCACCGCACTCTGCACCGCTTCGCTACATGCTGCACAGACGTCACCAACTGCGTCGCTGCCCGACCAGTATATTGACTGGTATATCGACCGGCTCTGTCGCTCACACCGCAGCCTGCCAGCACCGCATCGAGCACCGCCTCACCTTGCACCCTAAGCCTTGGCCTCAGTGACGCCATCTGGACAATCGTCACCGAGCCGCTGCCTACACAGCATCGAGAGGGCACCGCACCCGGCATGCTTCCATTTTTGCAACGCAACTGCTACGGTTGCCCCTACCGGCTCGTACCAACGTGTCGGCCGCAACGTGAAAGGTACTGTTTTCGAGTCTGTCTTCGCTTTAGCTGACCCCGCACCGACGCGGTCAGCTGGGCTTGTTAGACTCCGTCGTTTTCAGCATCGCGGTAGCTCCGGACGGAGCTACCGACTCGGAAGAACTGTGTTTTTCACGTTATTCCTGCAATTTAAAGGTCATTTTGCATAGAAACTATTTTCACAGTATTGTATGTTGGATTTTGTTGTTTTTGTTCTGGTTTGGTTTAGATAAAGTTTGACTTTTTTTCTAAACTGGTGTGGTGTCCATTTGTAGTGTTTTCACTGTGTTACTGTGTGCATACACAAATGCTTTACACACTGCCTCTGAGATAAGCCTGTCTGCTCGTGCCAAGCTACCAAGGGGGTGAGCAGGTGTTATTTTCGAAGTGTATCCCCCTTACCCTGACTAGGATGAAGGGTCCTACTTGGACAACTGTGCAAACCATTGCCAACTAGAGACCCCCATTTCTAACAACTCCTTATTAAAAATATCCTTCTGATTCATGTATCAACATTCTTGGTATGGAAATTGTTAACTGTAAGTAACAAAAGTTTTAAGAATGACCGTATTTTCATGGGTGTAGCCCAAGTGAAGTAGTGGAGTCATATAATTACAACTCAGGGGTACAGTTATCTTGAAGCTTTCTTGGGAAACCTCGGATATGTTCTACTCTTTAAACAGAATTATTACATTTTATAATCTGCAATTTCATGGAGGTTTTTTTTAGAAAGCTTTGTAATGGTCTTGAGCTTTAATAAGCACACAAAGTTTAGAAAACGTATGCTAACATAGGTGTATGGAAGAAAAACTGGAGAAAAGCGCTCTTGTATTCGGAGATCTTACCAAACGTTTTTGCTACAAAATTCTCTCCCTAAAGCATTTGTTTGCAGAAACGCTCTCTCAATAGCAAAGTTGGTCAAATTTGCAAGATGATGTTGGTTTCTTTTGAAAACAAAAATCAAAACAGCAGCATTACATTTTGCAGAGAGGGGTGATTTAGAGTGTAGTGAACAGGGTACTACTTTGCAAATGTGACGCAGAACTTTGTCTGCCAAACCCTTGAGCCCCATTTACAGTTAGGCAGACCATCAGCCATCAATGGAAAGATTCCTTTAAAGGTCCAACAGAATGGGGGCCATCAGAGGAAGGGCGCTACACTGCCCCACCTCCAATTTAGGGTGGACAGAGTATTTTTCTTCTGTCTGTCATTGCCAGCAGAGACAGAAAAAAACAAATAATGCCCCCCACACCAATGGAAAAAAATCCCTGGTGTGGGGGTCGATAGTTTTTTGTTTTTTTAGTAAAAGCTCCCACTTTGGGAGTTTGTTTTTGAGAAACAAAGCATTTATAAACATTTGGTGGACTGCTGTCAAACCTGATGGGGCCATTCTCAAATCATTTTGTAACTTGACAGGAACTACCATGACTGTGGTCCCTGTCATGGTACAGAGATCACCGCTGAGCCAGCGGTGATCTCTAACTTTAGAGGGTGGCAGTACATCATGCTGGTGGACATAATGTCCTACACTACCCTGATCGATGGAGTACCTTCTGCTAAACTTAAAATCTGAGCCATAGATTTTTAAGGCTAACTGGTAATTTCAGTAGCATATTTTTGGGATTAAAGTTAGCCTGAAAATGGTAACATCTATATTTGAATTACCGCAAGCTACTGTTTTTCTGTATGCAAAATGCAGACCTAGACCATTGATGGAGACTATTGGTGAAGAAATTGATCAAACAACTACTGTATGAACAGCAGACTTTTGTGAAGTCACACAAAGGCTTTCGCTTTAGTTATGGAGGTAGGAGGAGAGTGTCAGTGGAGTGAGGAGTGAACACCCTATTACATGATGGCAGATGGCCACCTTTGGAGGCATCTTTTGGAAAGACAACTCATCCTCCATCCTTGGATGTAGCAGATGGGAGATACCTAATTTTGGGTTGTGGTATACTCATGCAAAAGAAATACCTCCCTCTATCATTAGGGACAACAATGCTGTCAAATTCTTATGTTGCTGCATATGACAGACATACCCTGTCAAAGATTAGTCCTTAGTTTTGTTCGTGTAACTTCGGGTTGTGTATGAGGGAAAGGCAACACACAGGTTTCCTCTGACCTGCAAGACTGTGGGGATGGAAACACCTTCTGCCAGCAGTCCGCTGGCATAAAAAGCGTGATGGGCACAAAAGCAGTCTGCCATCCCATTTCCTACACGCATTCAGGTGAATGACTTTATGGGAACCCTCTCAGAAGGGCCATTGCTGCCTCAGTGTTAAACACTACAGCTCTCCGAGGGAGATGGTTTTGTTACTGATTTGGGCAATTTGTTTCTCACGGCACTCTGTTTTTCTTAATGAGAGTGCTTAACTAGAAGTTGGGTTGATGAAATCTGCATATTTTTAAATGTAGAATAGATTGATCATAAGGCTCAAACAAAATAAAACAAGTGCAACATGGCTGTCTTTACCTTTTGGAAAGAGGAGCTTACAGCAAAGTGCCTTCCTGTTGTTGTTTCTGATGACTTCAAGTCTATCAAATTATGTTTTATTGGACTCAGGTATGGATACTATTATTTTACAAAAAACTTTCAAAGACCTTCTATAGTAAAAGCATTTCACAGATTTTGTTCGAGGCTTTTAACCAGTACTCAACCGAACCACAAACTCAAAATCTCTGCTTTGCAGTGAAGCATCCCTGCTAGGAGGCTCGGTATGCAGCTCGAACAGAACTTAATTTGAGACGGTGTTTGCTAGTAGCAGCCATCGACACTTATTTTTGGAGACTGGGACGTATTTATCATCAGAAGACTTCATCTCGCAGAAGATAGAGAAAGTGAGAAAAAGGAGATAGAAGAAGGAGGAAAAAGATAGGAAGGCAATGACAAAGAAAGAATGCAGGACTGAAAAGAACCTGCAAGACTCAGCCTTCTAAGAAAAAATGTGGGCCCCTGGGCTGATCAATTTATTAATGAAGCAAATAGCATCAGAGGAGTGACCCATAGAAACCATCAGTTTGCTGCTCAGCGGGTTAGGGGATGAAAGGATTTGAAACTTTCTTTACCTATTGCCTTCATGTAATCTGAAACCAGCTGTAGAAAATGCAGTGCTTGGGACCAAGAAGCAAGTCACAAGTAGCAAATGCTACCCCTCGCTACCCCTAAGATGTCCATATGTCTGTTAATAATAATGAATAAGCTATTCCTGCATGGGCATCATGGAGCCCAACTAATAGCTTTAACTGCCTTTTGGATTTAGTCTTCCCTCATAGGCATCATTGACATTGATAATCTAGTTGGTATAGATTTAATCTGTGTAAAGTGGTTCATTGATAAAGTGTATTAAAAAATATCTGATTCAATGAGGTTTCTAATTAATCTGATATTGTACATTAGAACCATTGATCTCCAAGAGTGCAGGGTTTAATTTTTTATTGTTACTAAGGGCTGATTACGAGTTAGGTGGTTTTACTGCCAGCCTACCGCAAAGGTGGTACAGAAAACGTCGCCAGGTCATCGCATTCCCGCCCACCGTATCAGGAGTTTTTTGCGGGGCTGGCGGTGTGTAGGCGAGTCATGGCAGAGGCACGCTTCAGCTCAGGTAATGAGCCAGAAGCCATTGTCGGACAGTGCCTCCAGCCAGTTGGGTGCACTGCTTCCTTGCATTACGTTGTGCAAGAGAAACAGTGTGTGCACCCAACCCGAAGGCATTGGATCTCAAAACATGAGCGTCAGTTTCATTTCACAATGGCACATTTGCACTGGAGGCATTTTTTCCCCTCATTACCTGCCTTTCCGCCGACTCTCTCATGGCGGTGTCCCCACCAGGAAAAGATCGACGGAAAGGTAAGTCATAATTTGGCCGACTGGAAGCTTGGCAGGACTGCCTCCATGGCCCGCCTCTGCCACTGCAGTAGCAAAAATGTCGGCTGTGGCTGCGGTTTGGAGGTGGTGTTCCTGCTCACATTGTAATCGGGCAGTCAGGCCGCCCGCGAAGCGGGCGGTCAGACCGCTGAAAAGCGATGATGGGTCCCTTACTGCTGATGTCGTAAACAAACTCTAAATTGTTATTGTGCAGGAGGGGAAGCAGTGAACTTACATTTAAAAAAATTAAGCTTAAAAAAAGCAAAAAATTGTTAGTTTGCATGCTTTGTTTTGGAAAACCAATGGCGAGATTTCAAGCAAAACTGATTAAATCAGCATTTTAAGTGTGTTCAGATCAGGTTCAACTTACTTGCAAGGTTGTAAAGCCCATTTAGTGATAGAGAACATTCAGGCGAAGATTTTCCACCAGCACACTTTTCACTGGCTCATTCTCAGGGGAGCATTTGCTCATTTGCAAGAGATCGTGCCACATTTAAATGAAGGCATCTCTGTTTGCCCTGCGTTTGTTCCCATTATGGAGCACGGTACAGGTGCCTTACCTATACCATCAAGGAGGAAGCCCAGTGCTTAATTTGTAAAAAACTTAAGTACTTGGGCCCTCATCAGTAGGCCACTTCAACTTGCAACACCTGTTGCCTCGTCAGAGCTGTCAATGACAGTACAAGCACAACTACTAAGCATCACACTCCTACAAGTGTGAGAATTCAGATTATTCCATGCCCCCAATGATATAAGAATGGCTTGGGTGGCAGGTATTAGTAATTTTTACTGTATATTGAATGAATAAACAACTGCTGTTGTCCTCATCTCTAAATTAGATATACAGCGCCACCATGTGTAGACTGTTACAAGTCCCAGTGTTCACAATTAAGTGAGCACCGGAAACCACCGGCTCAAATTAAACACTGATGCAGTCCAAACTGTGGCTGCCCGGAGGTTTGACAGAAATTTTAAGAAAGTTCAGCATCATAGATTTCTGTCTATAATTGGTGCAGATTTCGAACTTTTGGGGGATTTACAAAAATTCCCAGTAGTTCCTCTGGAAATATAATTAATTGTAGCTTTTTATGCTTTCTTCTCTTTGACTAATCTTGAAACTTGTGCTCTTGATAGTATAGGTACGGAATATCAAGTGTAAAATCTCGAGTTACCAGAATACCAAAGCCAAAATACTGAGGCCAAAATATGGACAAGTAACTACGTATAGGCTTATTATCCCTAACGCTATAAATATGTGCCTTGCTGATATATATCTTGAAGGAACATAGATGTAAGTTAATAATAGCAAATCTGTACTTACCTATATTCACCTACCTCCTCAATATTTTGGCTTCGATATTCTGGTAACTCAAGATTTCACACTCAATATTCCAGACTACAACCCTCATGTGGTTAAATTCCAGAATTTTGGGCCTCATTATGATGGCGGTGGGACCGCCACCATCACCCCGTCAATGGTCGTCCCACTGCCATCGGTGACTGCGTTCCCGCCCGCCTCATCATGATGGCGGGCAGTTCTTTGGCGGTCAGAGAGACCAACCGCCACGGATCCGATGGGACGGTCGGAGGTGCTGTAATTCCTATAATGGTGGCGGTGCCTGCCAAGCACCACCGTAGGTATTATAATGTTCCTTTCCGATGGCCCATTCATGGCGGTGAACCTGCCATGGAAAGGCTGGCAGAAATTGACATTGCGGGCCCGTACTGTGCCCCCCTCCACCCCTGGGCCTCAGCTTTGATGTTTGGGGGGCACCTATGGTGCCCCCTACATATCCCTGCACCATGTGGCAGGCACCACATGGTGCCTGCCACATAGTGCAGGGAGATGTCTAATGTGTATTATTTGTACTGCAGCGTGTGCTGCAACCCGCAGCACCCGTCGCAGTACAAATTATACACATTGCGACCGCCTTGAAGGCAGTCGCATTGTAATTCCTATGGTGGGACCGCGAACAGCAAGTCAGGCGGTCCCATCCCCAATATGACAGCGGTCATACTAAAGTCCGACCGCCATCATAATGAGGCCCTTAGTTCGGCTGATTTGTGGATTTAAATGTAAAACTTTTCCATTCTTTTTCTCTCTAGAGTGAAATAATGTTTCACTCCTTAGAAACCACTTCTTGTACTCCTTTATGAAAACATTTGTGTTCCCTTCCCATTGTTAACCTAAAACACTGTAACACCACTCTCTTTAGGAAAAACTTTAAAAAAATTCCTGAAGGGGGGGGTTTTGGCCATGCAAAGTGTTTGTGAATCCTCATAAAATGTACATATTATATATAGCCCATCCGTTTGGCCTGACCAGCCTTGTCCCACTAACCTTTTCCCACTTTTTACTCTAAACATATCATGGCAGTCCATTCATAATACGGGTAGATATTCAGTCATAGTACCTTCACTTTATGATCCATAAATTCCACTTACCCTGATTCTGTAGTACAAAAATATTACACGGACTGGGACCTTACTGCGTAAATACTGTTAAGTGAGGCATCTGTTGTGACCCTTTCAGAAATTCTAGGAAAAGAATCACAGTTTGTGGTAGGTGTAGGTTTACGTTTAAGGTCAATTTTAGGTCTGGTATTAGCCAACACCCTTTGATTTGATTAAAATGTATATATATAATATACTTAATTAAAAAGGTTTTTAGCCAGCTCTCCTCATCTATTGGTCTGTTGTTAAGTCATTCCCATTTTTCTTCCACCCACTAAATCATATATCCTGGGGCAATTAGTCAGTCCACTTCGGCCACTGGCTAGCATCACTGTGAGTGACAACATTCTGCTCTTTAACTAGGAGCACATTTACACGTAAAGTAGTTCCTTTCAGCCAGAGACTACTACTGCAATGTGTGCTTTTTTTAGACCAAAAACATATCTTTGCTTTTGGCCATTTTATTATTTTGATGGGGGCACAACAGCTCCGCCAGCCCTAAAAGTTTACAAATTTAATGTTGAAACAAAACAAGCACCAGTAAAGCCAGAAGTCTGGCAGCAAGACCAGACCTATTGGATACCCGACCTATTGGATTTACCAAAGCTTGTTTCATTAGGAATAGACAAGTGTAGTGGAGAAGCCCATTACCAAGCTGTAGTAATCTCCTTCACCTCCCCAGCAGCATCTATGATGTCATTGCTATGACAACAGAATGTTCCTGTTTGAATGTGTATGACCTGTCAGTATCCTGGGAGCTGTGGAGGCTAACGGTCAATAAACATGAAGTCTCTACTCTCACCTGTGTTTGCCTGATTACTTCAAATTGGCGACGAGTTGGTTGACCGTTAAGTGCCTCCATCCACGCGTGAAGTCTCCCGCTGTGTTTGCCTGCCTTGCCAAGCCGGGTTTCCAGTGCCTTGCCAGTCCGGCGTTACAGTTGCTGCACCTGATGCTGTTCTTCATGTGAAGAGCCTACCGACCCTTCAGGACAACAGTCCGGCGTTACAGTTGCTGCACCTGATGCTGTTTTTCCTGTGAAGAGCCTACCGACCCTTCAGGACATCCAGTATTACCCTTAACCTTCACACCGATGGGATCGTGGATCTCGGTGTTGTTCCTGGGTAATTAGCAGAGCGTGGGTGCACCGCAATCTTCACTCCCAGCTGTTCTTCTGCGGGAAGTTCCTATCTACAGAACAGTGAGTTACGGACGCCATTTGTGACTCTTTAGTCTCGGTGGTCTCCGGCGGCGTGTTTGGTTTGCCACTGTGCATGTACTCTGTTTCTGCCGTTCCGGGTTTTCTGTCGCCGTTTCGGAGCACAGAGATCCTCTCACTCTCACGGCCGCCACCTTGTGATGACGTGGTGGAACGTGTAGAGTGAAGCAGCGAAGGATTTGGTTGTTAGGTAGTGGTGCTAGGCAACTGACCTCCTATCAGGTCGCATCAAGTCACGCATGCGCAAGAGTGTTTGAAGTAGCGCATTGCATTGTTCGTGTCCGCATCGTGCGTTCCACGATTCTATGCGCAAATCAGAGCGTTGCGTTTCAGAGTCACGCATGCGCTCTGCACTGTGTCTTCACCATTCAAGCAGTGGCATTTCAGCAAACGGTGTAGGGGAGCGCGAGTTAAAGGACCGTTTCTAGTGGAGTGGTTGTTCGAGAAACGGAAAAGGTTCACCCACAAGTAAGGAAAGCATTTTCTTGGGTCGTCGAAAGCATTTTCTTGGGTCGTGTCGATAGTGGAAAAAGTGAAGCAAAAGTTTATGACAATCATCACGCTCTGGGAAGCAAGCGTAAATAAGGAAAAAAAAAGGAATTTCAACTTTGGAGAAACCATAATTTGGCAGTGTGTGACATTTCAATATTAGAGCGCTTTTCTTTTCACTTTTGTTTTCAGCTAGACCTGAATCTATAAGAGGTCGTTATCCGAATTTTTTTGTGTTGCAGGTGGAGTTCATGCACTGTTTGCTTTACAGGTGGACTCTCAATACTGTCTATTGACGCTCACTCTGCGTGTGGACTTTAACCATATCATTTTATTTAAAAAAAAAAAGTGAAAATTTTGCATCTTACTGCAGGGTGTGTATCACTGGTCAATTTGAAAAATGCAAAATGTACAAGCTCCCCCCCCTTTCTTACAGCTTCCAGGTGACCCACCAGTTAGGTGGAAGGTCTGGTACAGGGCCTTTGAAAAATATTTAGGCGCTATGGGAGGTAGCAGATTTAGCGCACAGAGGAAACGTTTCATCTTGGAGCACAATTTAGGGTTTGAGGGACAAGCTGTGTTAGAGCATCTTCCTCCTCTGGATGTAGTTCAGGGTGAGGATGAATTAGACGAATTTGAACAAGCTGTTAGAATGCTACAGAAACAGTTTGACGTAGAGAGCAGCCTGGTTGTAGCCAGACATAAATTTTTCACAAGGGAGCAAGACATGGATGAGAGCATTGTATCTTACGTGGCAGCTCTTCGCATACTTGCGTCAGAATGTGAGTTTGAACATTTTACGTCACAGCTTATTCGTGATCAAATTGTTGTTCATTCTAATGATAAAAAGGTGCAAGAGAAACTACTCACTCTAAAGAATCCTCGTTACAAGAAACAATTTCCATAGTTAAGAGCATTGAGCTTTCGCAAAAGGCGTTCGAGAGTTGAAAACAGATAAAAATGTTGTAGGCGCTGTCAAAGATAGTAGAGACAAAAGTGACAAAGCGCAGGTTTCAAGTGATAAACCACAAACTGAGTCCAAAGGTATTAGGTATGTTCCTAACAGAAATGAGAAGAGGGGTGGCTTCTCAAAGAATGTGTGTAATAAATGTGGTTATCCAAATCATTTCCCCAATTCTAGGATTTGTCCAGCCAGGAACGCATCCTGTCGCAAATGTGGCAAACAGGGCCATTTTGCTAAAGTGTGTAGTTTTAGGGGAAGTGTGAGTGTGGTGTATGACTGAAGAAGACAAATCTAATGCTGTGTGTGAGGTCGTTAGCTCCTAACCGACCTAGTAGTAGTCGTCAAGGATGATTCTGAAGACTGTATCGACCCTGTTGTTGAGATTATGGTGGATGGTAAGCTTCTTCATCTATTAGTCGATTCAGGGGCACGTATGACAATGATCACGGAGGAGCTTTTTGAGAGGACATGGGTTGACAAACCACTTAATCCACCAGATAGGAGTCCAGTTTCTTACGAGGGCAGAAAAATTGAGTTATCTGGGTTTTTGAAACGCTTCTTGTTTTTAAGGACAGACACATTCGAGGAAAGGTGTATGTAGCTAAGAAAGGGCTCAACATTCTTGGGTGGTACCACCAGGGATTGTTTGGGATGACACTCAGACCCGGTACTTTGGAGCAAGTTTCGGTGGTGGATGAACACGCTCTAGGTGATACATCTATTCCTTGGTTCAGAAAGTTTCACAAAGTCTTTGGAGACAGCTTAGGATGCATAAGTGGTTTTAAGCATTTAATCAAAGTTAAAGAGGGAGCAGTGCCTATTAAGCACAGATTACGCAATGTACCTTTTAGTGTCAGGGATGACCTTTCAGCAGAACTTAGGAGAATGTGTGAATCAGGGGTCATTGAACCCATTGAATCCTCCCTTTGGTTGTCCCCCTGGTCGTAGCGCTGAAAAAGAATGGGAGCCTTAGGGTTTGCATTGACTTACGCAGCTTAAACAGAGAGATCTGGGTTGATTCACACCCTCTCCCTCGTATTGACGATATTTTGTCCAAGTTTGCTGGTGCGAAATTGTTCTCCAAGATCGATTTAGCATCAGCGTATCATCAAGTTGAACTAGACCCCACAACCAAACACTTAACTGCTTTTGTGTCACCCATAGGAACTTTCCAATTCAGGAGGATGCCGTTCGGACTGGCTTCGGCGGCATCCGTTTTCCAACGCATTATGGAAAAAGTGTTGGAAGGTGTCACTGACACGGTCGTTTTCCAGGACGACATATTGATTGCAGGGAAGTGCAAGGAATCACATGATAAAAATCTTACGCAGGTTTTGGAGAAGTTAGAGGGTAAAGGCACAGTGGCAAATAAACTCAAATGTGTTTTTGCTGTCGAATCTATTGAGTATTTGGGGCACCGCATCTCTGGAGAAGGGATCGTCCCTAGGGAAGGCCTCATCGAGGCCATTGTTAATGCTCCTTGTCCTTCTTCAAAAGAACTGGTGTCTTCATTTTTGGGAATGTGTGAATTCTACACTAAGTTTATTCCTAACTTTGCGGCAAAGACTGCACACATGAGAGAGTTATTGAAGAAGAGAGCAATTTTTGTTTGGGATGTTTGTCAAAATGAATTCTCTCAAATAAAGAAAGAATTAGGGTCCTGCAAGATCCTCACACCCTTTGACCCTTACTTTCAGTGTACGCTGTCAGTGGACGCTAGCTTATACGGTCTGGGGGGCATGATTTCTCAGGTTAAACAGGGAAAAGAATACACAGTGGGGTTTGCTTCCACGGGCCTTACGGCCAAGTGAAAAGAACTACTCTGTTATCGAGCGCGAGCTTTTGGCGTGTTGTTGGGCAGTGGAGAGGTTTAAGTGTTTTCTGTGGGGGAAGTCTTTTAATCTTTTCACAGACCATAAACCACTTGTTCCCATTCTGGAAGGTAAGATTGTAAAAGACCATACCCCAAGAATTGCTAGGCTAAGTTCAAAATTGCTGCAATACAATTTTGATGTTGCGCATATATCTGGGGGAAAGAATACCAGGCTGATTTTCTATCAAGGTTTCCTCTTCCCCTTCCCAAACATGCCCTTGATGATGATGCTGACGAGGAGTGTTTGATAGCTGCGGTTGATGCCTGCTCTTTGGGTTGTTTTACAGAACAGGAATGGTTTCAGGGAATGGAGTCCGATTCCATCCTCAAGAGCGTTAAAGAGTACATTGTCTCAGGATGGCCCAAAGAAAAACATCTTGAGAGTCATTTTCATCCTTTTGCTAAAATTGCAGATGAGCTCACCTTGGAGGGGGTGAAATGATCATGCGAGGAGAAAAGTTTGTTCCTCCTGAGTCATTGAGAAGCCGTATTATTGATTTTGGACATGAGGGACATCTTGGTCAAACTAATACAAAAAAGAATTCGTGCCTTTTATTGGTGGCCCTCCATGGACCGACACATCAATGATGTTGTGGAAGGCTGTCTGACATGTTGCTCCAGCGACAAAGTTGTAAAAATTGTTTCTCCTCCTGTGCAAGATGTCATTGCTCCTGATGGTCCATGGTTGAAGTTGGCCTTTCAACATTCTTCCTAAAAAGTATAAATTTGCTTTAGTTGTGGCCGACTATTTCAGTAAATGGTGGGAAGTACATTTCATGACTGATCCCAATTCACAGGAAGTCATCAAATTCTTTCAAAGTCTGTTTGCAAGAGAGGGTTTCCCAAAAGAAATTGTATCCGACAACGGGGTACAATTTACCTCAAAAGAAATGTCTGATTTTTGTGCCAGTCTGGTATTGCTCTACAAGCGTGTGGCTCTCTATCACCCACAAGCTAATGGTTTTATTGAACGTACCAACCGTATTCTTGTTGAATGTATACAATGGGCTGTATCTTCGAGAATCGAGATTAAGGAAGCCGTTCATAGCATGCTCTGGGCACATCGCACGACTCCTCTTCCATTACAGGTTCCAGCCCTTTCAAACTCCTCAGGGGCAGAGAAGCTTCCTTTCACATGTGCCCTGCTTGGATGAAAAAATGGGGTTCCCGTACCAAGAGTGGGATGTCACATGATGGGGCTGGTTCAGTTGATCAATCTGCTTTGCCCAGCGTTTTGCCAAGGTTAAAAGGTTTCAAGTCAGATGTTTTTGTGGGTGATTGGGTAAAAATCAAGTCCCCTCACAATGTCCCTAAAGGTCTATCAAAGTATGGTCCTCCTGTCAGAGTTGATGCTGTGTCTCGTTGTGCTGTACGGGTCAATGGGAAGAATTGGTGGAATCTTTCTAGGGTTTATAAGCTTCCTAAGAAGATGGTTTTGCAACTTGATCTTGGTTCTGGAAATGTAGCAGACAGTCTCACAGTCCAACCCACACCGTCTCAGAAAGTGAGTCAAGATTCTGCTGACTCGTCTTTGAAATATGTTCCGCCACGCAGAAGTGGTAGGATTTCTTTTCCGCCTAATCGCATAGATTTGTAATTCTATCTCGTAAAGCATTGTGAATTTTAATGTTTCTCATGCATATCCTTTACCTTACTTTCAGTCCTATGTTGCTCTTCTTCTCCAGTTATTCATTTATTTACTTATTTTTTCTCCATCTTTCCACGTTTGTTCCTTTTTATTCTCTTTTCCTTGTTTTTCACTTCTTGTTCACTCCTTTCATTGTGTTTTTAGGGAAGAAGAGAGATGTTGTAGTAATCTTCTTCACCTCCCCAGCAGCAACTATGATGTCATTGCTATGGCCACAGAATGTTCCTGTTTGAATGTGTATGACCTGTCAGTATCCTGGGAGCTGTGGAGGCTAACGGTCAATAAACATGAAGTCTCTACTCTCACCTGTGTTTGCCTGATTACTTCACAAGCACTGTTCATGAACTATTGTTATCCAAATAATAGTTGTACAATGCATATCTCTAATGATTCTTATTTACCTCCAGTCAACCAATGGCCTCAGAGGGTCACTTGCATAACATTCCAGCCAGAATCCAACTTATATTAAAAACATAGATGAATAGCACCTTGATTAAAGCTGCCAAGGTGCAAAATATCAGATTGAGGCCAAGCACAAGGCTTCTCCCAGAGGTTTTGTGGGATAAGCTAACAATGCAATTAAATTGTCAAAGAAATATGATTATAGAATATCAGATGTATAAATTCAAAACTACAAAGAACTTGGATAAAAAACACAAATATAGTAACCATTTTTGCAGTAATTACTACAATCAGTTCTCCCACAAGGATGGTTTGCTTGGCCACATGTGTAGCTATCTCTCACCCTCCTTCGCTCCACTTCATGCTTAGGTGCAGCTTCAGTGTTGGAGCAGCATGATAAGAGCTGCCGATACCAATCACATCCAACATCATAACACTTCCCATATAGTCCACCCTTTCATTCTGACATCATACCTAACAGACACAACAACGCATATAAAATTATTCATTTTATCTCTCACTTATTTTTCGCTTACTGCACGCCCAGGTGCAGCAGCATATAATACAATAAAATCACATCTTAACTTATCATGCACAACACCAAAACAATTTCCTCACAGACCACGCTGCACATGCCCACACTGTCGAACACAATTTCCAGAGTGTCATGCCACCCATCTAACATCACTCATCAAAGATGAAAAGCACTGTTTAAATGGAACTATAATATAGTACAATAAAACTTACTTCTCTGGCTGGTCTAAAGCAAATCTTTGGAAGGAATAGAGATTTCAATGAATTCATTGAACCCTTGATTTTTTGCTAATAACATGGCTAGTGTGTAAATAAATTTGCTATTCTGAAAAAATAGGGCATGCCCTTAATTCCATGAATAACATGAATTTGGAAAATGCATGCTCATCCCTCGGGGCATCCTGCTGCTGAATAACTGTTTTTATTTTTATCGAATTCAATAGTAGTAGTCCTTTTTGTGACCTCTAAAGGATGAAAGGCTAAGTGGGCTCAGCAGGATTTGAACTTGTTGCCCTGAAGTCATAAATATGGGTTTCTGGAGTCGACGCATTCGCTCATTTAGCCACATGACCCAGCTTTATGTTTTATAGACAAAATGAAATGTGATGAATGCATTTAGTCTTTATTCCAACATTGTGTTGCAGAAATGAGCTATCAAAGACTAAAGGGGTCATGTAGGGCTTGTTGGTCTGTACTCCATCCTGCCATGGCAATGGAGGCATGTGCTCAGCTACAGGCTGTCATATTTAGACATCTCTGCCTGCTGGAGATCCCTGCATCTTCAGAGGAGCTGCTGCCACAGCGGTGTCTCCAAAGGTGCTGTAAGTTTGTTGAGCAGCCACCATGTTTCATTCAGCTGCTCTCAAACGTTTTTGCTTTTCAAAACAAAATCTTAAAGTGTGAGTTTTTCTGCTTGAGACTGTCGGCATTTCCTGGAAGACCCTAACAGGAAAAAAGGCACAGAAGGACTGCCCTAAATAGGGCGGACATTCTGAGGCACTGAGACCAACAGCCTGATGTCTGTGATTCCGTTGGTGTAAGGCATCTGCCAGTGGGGGCTTTACTGGCAGAACCATGAAGGTTTGTCTGAGTCTAAATACAGTGTGCAGACCATGAGTTTGATAACAGGGTACTCCATCATATTTGTGGCAGAGTAGCCTGTTTTCCAAATGCTAAATATTCTACTAAATGTGTATGGTAGCTGTTGGACCTGGCCGTATCTGCAGAGTACTCCCCAAACCTTTTGCCTTTTACCCTCCACTTTTTGTTGAATTCGTTTTTGTTGGCCTTACAAATCTGTGCCCTTTGCCACTGCTAACCAGTGCTAAAGGGCTTGTGGGCACTCCCCTAAACATGGTTTGATTGGCATACACCTAATTGGCATATTTAATTTACTTATAAGTCCCCTGTAGGGTGGTATACTATGTACCCAGTGCCTGTAAATTAAATGCTACTAGTGAGACTGCAGCATGTATTGTGACACCCACCTAAGTAGAACCTTAAAACATGCCCCAGGTCCGCCACTGCAGCCTGAATGCAGTTTCAAACGGCTACTTTGCCTTGGCATTTAAACTCCCTTGGCAAGTCTTAAACTTTCCTTTTATTACATATACGTCACTGCTAAGGTAAGCCCTAAGTAGCCCATATGGCAGGGTGCTATGCAAGTAAAAGGTTGGACATGTACTATTAAGTTTTACATGTCCTAGTAGTAAAAACTCCTGAATTTATTTTTCACTACTGTGAGGACTCCCCCTCAAATAGGATAACATTGGGGAATCATTATTACATTTAATACGTTTAATTTATAATTTAAAGAAGGTGGATATATCATGTTTGATACCTATGAAATTGTAATGATAAACCCTATTAAATGGTAAAGTCTGATTTTTTATTACAATTTTGAAATTGTCACTTTTGGAAAGTTATTGTGCAAGTAGATCGTGCACTCCCTTTTATATTTCCTAATTTTAGCGCAAATTTGCAAGATTGAATGATCTGTGTGCTACACCTTCACTTGTGTCTACCAAACACTGTGTATTTATGTATATCAGGCTAGAGACTGCATGGTCTCTAGAGCAAGGTATGCACTACTTATAAGTGATATACTTCCGTTCATACAAATTCAATACAATGTAATCCAATAATGTAATCTGTTTAATACAACTTCACATAAACATAAACAATATTACTTCTCAGAAGTTTTTCCAACGAATATGTATTTTAACAAAATGATGCTAAACAAAATCAATCATCTAAATGCTTCATGTACTAAAATGTTGTGAACATAAGCCCAATGCATTTCGGGACCCTTGTCCCTTCGTCAGGGGCATCGGGGTAAAAATACACAACAAACAAATATATGAGTGCAGCAGTGGATCAATAAATAGTTTTTTAACAAAACAAATTCTGCTTGCTTCTTCAATAAATCAATTTTTTAGTGATAGTAATCATTATACATTACAGTGTTGAACTGTCCTTTTAACCATGTATAGCGTGCCTTAGTCATTGTCATGGTCATTACGTCTTGAAAGTGTAAAGTCACCACAAAAAGTGCACACGTTAACCAGTGCATCCCAATGCGAAGAGATAAATAAAATCGCCTCATGGCATTACTCACAGAAAAACCATGAAGATCTAAACGTGCTGTTTTCACTAATGCCTTGATTGCCTCGAGATAGTAGCAAGATACTATACAGCAAAGTAAAAAATCCAATGTTTACATTACATATCACCAAGTAAATAACTGCATAAAAAAAAGTCCAGTTAACTACATACCAAAACGGATTTCAACAAGACGTTCTCAAACCTATGAAAAAATTGTGAATCGCAGTTATCAGGCACAGAATGCTCTGGCAGACCATCTATTATGTGCTAACATAGGTTAAACCAGCTTACCAGCAATCTTTTGGCACAATGATCATGCTTTCCCTGTAGGACACAAAAGTATCCAAGCCTTACTTACTAGCAAAAGTGCAATCTCTCTGCTTCTAATTCCAACTAGTCAAACATCTCACCAGTGACCCGAACGATCCGAGCTTCCCGGGAAGTACTCCGACGAGATATTCAACGGCGGCCATCATTATATGTGTAGCTTGGAACGTTAGTCTTACGTGACCAATCACGTGATTCCGGAAGTACAGTTGCCTACTTCATGACTGCGCGCCATCTTGAAGTGGACTACATAGTGATTTCTACAATAGTCTGGATGTGCACATCGTACGACTTGCATGCACAGTCACGTATTAACAAGTATACTGATACTCAATGTCTGCATACGCACCATCGTCAGAAGAACTATACCATGTATCCCTTAGTGATCACCCGCTTTAAACTAAGCATGTCAAGATATATACAACAGGATTTAAACCCGCTAAGTATAAATCATGCTTGTGTCACCAAACAATAAAATCTCTAAGACATCAAAAGTTGTGCGTCAATCAAAGATGCTTGCCAACTGGGAGCTGACGGCGCTGCTAGTTGATGATCCAAGTTCATTTGAGCTAATGCAAACATAAATAAACGTCATACCAACAACCTATGAGTTACCATATAGAGTTCTTATGCCTGTTTGCCTGGTAGAAACAAACACTCACGTAATAGTGATCATAAAGTAATATGCTCAGTTGAGAATCCTCCTGGACATGCTGTGTGTTTACAGTCATAGTTTTCACGGTCAGTTCGCAGTCTTAAAAAAGGTGAACTTTGGGAAATGTCATACATGGATGGATGGATGGAAATAGAATGCCAGTTTACAGATACCTTGTAAAACATGTACATCAAACATCACAGATGTTAAGAGGGTGGAGAATTACTCTCCTTGGGCACCCCGGCGTACCATCACAACACATGGTCTGTAGTATAAATGCATAGGCAGAGAGGAGAAACACAGTGTAATCTCTATCTGAACTTGTGGCTGGGGAATACCCTGTTTATGGGCTCAGTAGTGAAGAAAAGACATCCACTGACTAGCCCCTACCCATTATGTCCCCCAAATATTAGAAACTGTGAATAACAATGTTGTGAGAGAAGCCCACCTTAATATCGCCTCCAGAATATCATACTATCAAAATATTGTGGACAAAATATCCAAATTATTCAGGACCAAAATATGAAATAGGTAAGTATATATAGGTACATATAGGTTTACATTACTTATATGTGAGTCAGAGTTTCCACAGAAAGATTGTTATTGTTTTGCCAATAACTTTGGCTCCATTTGATGAATCTTCATGAAACTTTCTAAAATAAAAGTTCATCCACCTCACTTCTTTCCTCGAAAGTTTGGGGTGATCCATCAAGAGGAGGCTAGAAAAAAGGTGAGTCATAAAATGCAGTTTTCCACTGCAATTTCCATTGGGGCTATTTTTCAGTGCTACAGCCTAAACGGCTGAATAGAATTCCATGAAATTTGGCAGAAATCTATATCCTAACCCAGAAAGAGTGCTTTTTGTGATTTTGTGTAAATCCGTTCAGTAGGTTTTGAGAAATTAAAGTTAAAAATGGATGTAAATGAGGATGGATGGGTTCACGGGACTCTCCTGAGAGTCCTGCTGACTCACAACTTGAAATAATAGAGCAGTCTGATTGCCTGAGGAGTTTTTTGTTCCCATCAGCTGTCTTCCTCCTGTGGGAGTGAGAGACTCCTGCAAGTCCAGCGACCACAACATGAGGGGAAATGTTGCAACAGCCATTTCAAAACACAGGGATTTGGTCCCCATATCCCGAATATGTAAGCAAAAAATAGTAGAAGGGAGGCAGGATAGAGTTACCCTGACCCTGATGCAGTAGTAGGCGGGTCATAAAAGGATCCCGCCAGAATCAAAGGGTAGTATAACATTTTTTGGATGCCGAAATTCAGCTTTGGGACTCCACCTTTTCCTCTGCCCCCGATTGATGCAAATCACCATGCTGCACATATGCCAATCACATCCATACAAAGCGTCGGTGCCCATTCTCGGGTGGAGTGCCCGTATTAATATAAAATCCACCAGTTTCTTAATTGAAGAAACAAATGGCGCTCTGAGTATGCAAATGCAGTGATCCAATTTAAAAATGAATTCATGTGTGGTATGATTCGAAATGTCCTGAACATGATATGGTCCAAATCATAGAAAAACTGACATTCCCTCATCAATGTTGTGGCTATCTGGAAATTTGACATTCAAGCTGTCTTAGTGTCCTTTCACGATTGCCTCCTCTTTCATTTTACAGGACCCTAATAAACTGCAAAAGTTCAGGATTACGATCACGTTCCTTGCCAAAGTGTCTTGCTTCAGGATAGGCAATGTCACTTTTTTATCACTCTCATGAGTTCGAAAATGTATTTGCATACAGGAATGATGGTACTTCCTATGTAAATACGCTCACTGGGACATTTAAGTACATATACACATAAATCACTGGAACATGTTATATGTTTTTGACTATTTCTCTCTGTTTTTCCGTAGGTAACTGAAAAGACTTGCAGGTTTTACTAAATCTACAAGCTTTGCATTATTCACATTTATAAAAACATGTATTGGTTTGAGCCAGAATGATTGGTTCCTAGGTTGTAGGTAACTAGGAACTAAATTATCCCTCAAAAAATTAGCTTTGTCATAAGTTATGCATGAAAAAGGGATGAGACCGGTACCTAACAGATGATCAGCTTTTAATAGATGCCAATGTTTCTCATTATCTTGCCAGTCTCATTACTTGCCTGGAAGAAAGTACAGATAAACCAAATGGGACCTTCCCCTCAGCCTTAGTTTGATTTCTAGCAAAAAAGGCAATCTTGTCTGTCTTTTAGTAACACTCTTCGCTCTGCAATCACAAAGCATTTTTTCAGGATAGCCCCTTTGCTTAACCCTTCTTTCATTATAATAAGTTCTTCTCAAAATCCTTCCGCCATACTACAATTGTTTTTGGCTCGTAAAACTCTTAAAAAGTTCCTGCAGGGGATGCTCCACTTCATTTTATTTGGATGTTGATTAGTCCCATGGAGCACACCGTTTGTTTATGTAAGAAATTGGGTTACAGGTTGAGTGGGATGAAACCCTTCTCAAGCAGCAACCACAATTCTTCTCAGGGGAAGTCACAAGCAAATCCTAAAAGAACCTGTCCTCAACAGTCGGATTGCTTGGCACAGAGCAGTCAGGCTTAACTCAGAGACAATGTGTAAGGTATTTGTACAACGCTTCAAACAGTGACACAGTAAAAACACACCACAAAAGGAGTCCGCACCAGAGTTAGAAAAATTTGGTACGTTTTTATAAATAAAATCAGACAAAACAGCAAAAACCCAATCTGTAGAACCGGAGATCTTCAATTTTGAATGTTTTAGTAAAAATAGCACTTGAAGACGTAAAGTGCCAATGGTGGATATCTAGTTGCACCGGACCAGGGCCAAAGCCACAAGTTTAGGCGAACCGTGATGGAGCGTGGGCTGGCTACAGGGACCCAGTTAGGTCGGCTGAACAAAGTACCTTCGGTCCTGGGTTACGGAGTGCTGCGAGGATCCGCACCGAAGATGTGTAGCGCAGCTGAAGCGATGCATCTGTTCTGAGATGCACAAAGCTACAACACAAGGTCCTGCTGTGTCAGCATCTAAAACCCCCTTGTTGAGGACTCGTGATGTGAAGTCAGGAGTCGGGGATGAGTTGCGCAGTTGGGGCGATGCATTGGTGCTGAGGAGCTGCAAAGCTGCAGTGTGGAGTCCGGTGTCGTTGTCAAGGCTGCGATATACGAGGGATGCAAGGGCCTGCGCTGATGATGCACCCTGCAGTGGCAGTTCTAATGCAGTGATTGGCTGTGATGCAATGCGGGCTTTGTACCGGTTCCGATCTACGCAGCAGTGGTGATGCATCAGTTTTTCTTGGGGTTGCGGCACGCAGCAGAGGAGATGTGTCGGTTTCACTGGATCCACAGAGGCTGGCAGTGCACCTTAGGCCCACTTCCAAGGGTCCAGCACTGGGGTGGAACCACTTGGCAGGGAAAACTCACAGATGGCTGAGTGCAGGTGCACGTGCTAGGTTGTTGGAGCCTGGTGTCCCTGAGGCTCAATTCAGGAGGCCAGCCAACTGGCCCTGAGAGTCACTCTGGGGTTCGGGGTTCAAGAAATGCAGGTCCAGCCCTTCACACCCAGGCAGGAGGGCAGCATGTCAGCACAGCAAGGCAGTAGTCCAGCAGAGTGCAGTCCAGCAGAGTGGCAGTCCTTCAGCAGCACAGAAGTCCTTCTTCCTGGCAGAGTATCCAGACATCCAGAAGTGAACTGAAGAGTTGGTGTCTGAGGTCCAGTGTTTATACCCAGTTGTACCTTTGAAGTTGGGAGGCGATTCTGGAGGTTTCCCTTTGAAGTCCTCAGGCATCCTGCCTTCCATGTCTTGACTCCACACTAACTATAAGGGATATGCAGCCTGCACCTCATCCCTGGTGGTCCAGTGGGAGAGCCTTGCTCTTCTGCTGGTCCGCTCTACCAGCCTTTCTGTTTGTTTTTCTGTTTTTTTGTCTAATTGTGCCTTTTGTCTGTCCATTGCCTTTTTGGTCTGTCTGTGCCATTTTCTGTTCTGGTCTGTTCTGTTGCTGCTTTCACTGTTTGTTTTTATTTTTCCCATTTTGCCTTCGCTCCCTTTTCCCACCGCTGCTGCCTCCATGGCCCCTCCCCCTGCGTGTTCCCGCTCTCGCCTTCCAGCTGGTCTCCCTTCCCCTGACCCCTACTAAATGGCGGCTGCGTGCAGGGGGCGCCCCACTGGTGCGCCTTCTATCTGCGCCCGTCCGCGACCCGACCACGACCAGGGCCAGGGACCTGGTTCTCCGACCTTCCGCTGCTACGAATCAGCAACCCTCCACGCACTCAACCACGGACGCAACAACAACTGCCAGCTCTCGACACCAAGCATCACCCAAAGCCCATTCTCTTGACGACACTGCCGCTGCACCTTCACCCACCTCCAGACCCAGACAGCCACCGCCAACCCACCGGACGCAAGCACACCCAAACGCCTGAGCTGCAACCTCCTAAACGTACACTCCCTGCACAGACACGCAATAGAAATCTGAAACCTCCTCAACACCCTCTTGCCTGATATCGGCTTCCTGACAGAGACCTGGACCAACGCCACGTCCGCACCCGACATCGTAAATGCCATCCCCGACAGGTACACGATCCAGAGGAAAGACCGCCCCAACCACCCTAGTGGAGGCCTCGCCATCGTCCACAAAAGCTCCCTCCGACTGACAACCTCCATCTTGAACGACTACGCGCCCCCTATGGAACACATCCACTTCCAGATCCAGGTCAACCCCAGAGCAACTCTACGCGGAACTCTCACCTACAGACTTCCCGGACCGCTCGCGCCCCATTCATCAACACCGTCGTAGACCACATGGTGCCCCACGCCTTCGCCTCCATGGACTACGTACTGCTCTGAGACCTGAATTTCCACCTCGACAACCTCAGCAACCCCAACTCCACTGCCCTCCTAGACAACCTCACCAACATCAGATTGAAGCAACTTGTCACCACCCCCACCCACAAGGCGGGACACACCCTTGACCCTATCTTCAATGGAGGAATCAACATTCACTTCAGTCACACCACACAACCCTTCTGGACAGACCACCACTACGTCCACTTCTCCTTCTCGAAACCCACAGCACACAAGCCTACACCACGCCCCCACACAGAAACTGGAGCAAGATCATGAAGAGCACCTCGCCTCCGCCCTCAACCGCACACCTCCCCCCACCATGACCGACGCCAACTCTGCAGCCAACAAACTTGACAAATGGATTGCCGACTGCACCAACACGCTCGCACCCCTCCAGAACTCCGACAGACAACTCACACGAAAGCCACCTGGTTCACCACAGACCTCCAAGAATCCAAGCACTCGTGCCGACAACTTAAGAAAGCTTGGAGGAACAGCAAAACTCTAGAAGCATGCACCGCCTACAGGACCGCCACTGCAGCACACCACCAACTCATCAGATCTACAAAGAGGAACTTCATCCAGGACAGAATGCTCTCCAACTCCTGCAACTCCAAGGAACTCTTCAACATCATACAAGAATTCACCAGACACCCCAGCGAAACCTCCGACGTCCCTCCCTCCCAGGACCTCTGCAACAAACTCAGCTCCTTCTTCCACCACAAGATCAGGACACTCTACGACAACTTCAATGAACAGGACCAAGGCACCGACCCAACACCTTCCACCAGCAACTCCACCCAGCTGACCATCCTCGCCTGGACCCCTGTCACCACAGAAAAACCTGCAAAGACCATGAGGAGCATACACTGTGGAGCACTCATGGACCCCTGCCCACCACACATCTCTCACAGGGCTGCCTCCACCATCGCACCAGAACTAAGACGGATAATCAACTGCACCCTAGAAACAGGCACGTTCCCCGACAACTGGAAACGCGCAGAAGTCAAACCCCTCCTCAAGAAGCCCTCTGCAGACCCCACAGACCTCAAGAACTACAGGCCCATCTCCCTCCTCCCCTTTGACGCCAAAGTCACCTAGAAGATAATCAACATCCAGCTACCGAACTTCATAGAATCCAACGACATCCTTGACGCATCTCAATCCGGCTTCCGCAGCAACCACAACACCGAGACCGCCCTCCTAGCCGCCACGGACGACATCCGCACACTCCTCGACCAAGGCCACACTGCAGCCCTCATTCTACTAGACCTCACAGCAGCCTTTGACACCGTCTCCCACCGCACCCTACCCACCAGACCAGATGCAGAATACCCTAAGGATCCTCCCTCAGCCCCACGCTCTTCAACATCTACATGGCCCCCCTCGCAACCATTGTCAGGAAACACGGACTCAGCGTAGTATCCTACGCCGACAACACCCAGCTCATCCTCTCCCTCACCAATGAACCTGACACCACCAGGCACAACTACCAGGAAGGAATGAAAGACGTCCCAACCTGGATGAGAAGCAGCTTCCTGAAGCTCAACTCGGAGAAAATGGAAGTCCTCATCCTTGGATCCACCCCCTTCACATGGGACGCCACCTGGTGGCTTCCCACCCTCAGCAACCCTCCCACACCCATGGACCACACCGCAACCTCGGCATCATACTCGACTCCTCCCTCACCATGAACCGACAGATCAACGCCGTATCCTCCGCATGCTTCAACACCCTCAGCATACTACACAAGAACTTCAAATGGATCCCCCCCGAATCCAGGAAGACCGTCACCCACACACTCATTACCAGCAGGCTGGACTACGGGAATGCCCTCTATGCCAGAAACAACAAATATCTACTCCTCAAACTCAAGACAATCCAGAACGCTGCAGCCAGATTTGTCCTCAGCATACCATGACAAGACCACATCACCCAGCACCTACGAGACCTCCACTGGATCCCCGTTGAAAAAAGAGTGACATTCAAGCTGCTCACACACGCCTACAAAGCTCTCCATGACATCGGACCCCAATACCTCAACAAAAGAGTCTCCTTCTAGGCCCCCAGGAGAAACCTCTGATCTGCTGACCTTGCCTTGGCTGAAATCCCCCGCATCCACAGAACCAGAACAGGAGGCAGATCCTTCTCCTACATCACGGCCAAGACCTGGAACAAACTCCGTCTCAGCATCAGACAAAGCCCCACCCTTCAAGTATTCAGGAAGAGCCTCAAGACCTGTCTTTTCGAATGACCGGAGCTGCTGAACCCCCCCTCTCAGCGCCTTGAGACCCTCACAGGTGAGTAGTGGGCTCTACAATTCCCTGATTGAGTGATTTGTATGGGGGCAGGACACAACCTATTCAATCCTGACACTGATGGCCCATCCAAGCAGGCCTAAGCTCCCTATTGTGCGTGACTCCGCTAAGTGATCGCTAAAACATGCTGTGAAGGATAAATTGAGATCATTATTTTGAATATCACTCAAAAAGTGCTCTTCTTCACTTTTACTGCCATCACAAAGGATAAACAGATCATCAGTATAACAGATCTATAAAGGTATCTCTTGGATCCAGTTTTCAAAATTCTTATTGACTACCTGCTCTTTCCACCAGCCCAGAAATATGTTAGCGTAGATTTGGGGGAAGCAGGTGTCGATAGCTGTTCTAGACAATTGCCTGTAGAGCTACCCCTCAGATAGAAGCAAATTGTTATTCAGGCCACACTCTGTCATTTCTAGAAGCATTTCAGTATGCACAAAGGAATGTACTGATCGTGATCGAAAATATCTACATGCTTCAATGCCTAAATTGTGATCAATAAAGGTATAGAGTGAAGTCACATCAATAGTGATCATAAAGTAACTGCTTTCCCAATGGACATCATGTATCTAACGTAGAAAATCTGTAGTATCTTTTCAGTATGATGGGAACATTTGGCAATAGGAGATAAAAAGTAGTCAAGATAAATGGCAGTGTTTTCTAATAAACTGGAATTTCAAGATGGGTCCTGTAAATTCTTGAGAATTTTGGGTAACAAGTACAGACACAGAATGACAGGATCATCCACCTGCAGAAAATGTTATTCATCAAAGCTGAGCAAACCCATTACTCACCAATTTAACAACATATCATAAAAGATTTTTGGGGTTATGTAATGTGCATTCCTAGGAACAGGTTCATAGTATCCAGAACTGTTCTAGTGCTTCTGCAAGATATTTTTTGCCATTCCATAACACTACGTTCCCCCTTTTTCTCTGAGGGCTTAATCGCAATATAAGGGATATTATTTTAATGATTTTATAGCCTGCCTCTGCTGTTTGGCCAAATTGTCATCTTCCTAGACATGTTATTTTAAACGAAGTTTGACCAAAACCTCTAAATCCATATCCTGGAAGACCTCAATATTATAATGTCCCATGTTGGGGAGAAAGGTAAATTTGAGTTTAAATGGGGTTAAGGAAACCTTATCAGTGTGTGTGCCCAATTCATTCAATGCCACTTTAGGATCATTCCCTTCTGATATGGTGCCTTCCGGTTCACATAGATTGATAAGAGTGACAATGTGCCCAACGTGTATTTCTTGATGTACCTCAGAGGTGGGTTTACATATATCAGGTTTGATATCATGCCATTCCTTCAATTAGAAATCTTTCATCAATTTTAAATTCCTGACGTAATGAAAAAGATCTATACGGGTGTCACTGTAATTGAATTTAGCTGTTGGGCAAAAGACAGGTCCAATTCTAATACTGATCTTTGAACTGGTGTCAAGAAATGATCCGACAAATTGACCACAGTTAAAGCTTTACTCTCACCCATTATTTTTGTGGAACTGCCTTGATTTTATTCCATAAACATTTTTCATGTTTGTCTCCACTTTTTGCTCTAGTTTTGCGTCCCTTGGGTGCCTCCTTTTCTCTTTGGGGGCTCTGTCCAAGTTCTGCCATGTTTCATCAGATCATATTCTCTTAAAAAAGTTGTGGTTTATTTGTAATAACTCTCTAATATCATTGCTATATCATCCACACCGATGGTGCTTCAGAGCTAGATTCCGATGTAATCAATTCCTGCTGCTTGTATGTTGTAGCTCTCTTGTACTCATTACGCAGATGATCATATTTTTTGGCAAAAATTTCAACTATAGCATGTAAATAATCTTTTTTGTCTCTCAAAATTGGTCTGCGTTTTTAAATTTTTATTTCCTTCTCATACATTTCCAACTTTATACGCATTTTCTCAAGGAATCATTTGATCTGTTCTTGATCAATCTCATCATTCAAGGCATCATTTAGATCACTAATATCTTTTAACTTTATTTTCGTATTTCAGCAATAATTCCATCATGTGTTTGGATGATGACCCCATTAACAATGCCCGTTCTTCTAGGAGCTTTGGATTCAGGTTTTCATATGCTGGAATAATGAAACTGTGCAGGCCTCTGGGCACTCTGCCAACATTTACAAAGTTTTCCAAGGAAGTAATCTCCCACCACCTGTTCTTTCTTCAACATTTTCTCCAACAATTGTAATTTCTATGTCAGTGTTTGTTCCTTACTGCCAATAATTGCTGCAGCCCACCATTAGTTTCAAGAGACTCGGATTCGTTAAACAATACAGCTGCTGCTTGCCTACTTCTTTTCATAGCATCATCCATATTGATTAAAACTTGCCTATGCATTCATACCAACCCTCCCGATTAAGGCGAGAGACTACCGATTTCAAGACTAGTCTCCTGCCTCCTGATTCCTGCATGCAAAAACCCAGATCCTTGGCAGGGTTCAGATGGCAGGGACTGGGCTTCTGTGACTAGGATTATGCACTGCCAGTAACCTGCTCCTGCAAGCAAGTGCACATTTTTCTCATGCTTTCTCTGCCAGCCAAAACAATTTCGCTGTGCTCCTGACAGGTATGGAAAAAACGGATATTTGAATTTCTAATATCCGATCCTACAGCAGCATACTTACAAGTCCCGTACATGCCAATAGATCCGATGCACGCCACAAAAGAAGTTAATGGGAGAAATACATTCTCCCGATTATTTAAAAAAAATCTCCAACTTTCCTTTTCCAAAATGTTGCCATGTATGCCTATGAAAGGGTGTCATCTGGACACCACAACAATCCTACTACAGCTTCTCTTGCCACTAGCCCACAATTACATGCAATGGGCGCATGTAAGGTACCTCAGTAACGTCGAAGCAAGGTCACAAAATTTACTCATTAGCAGGAGATATTCCGGTGGGGTAGCACCTTCGCCCCACTCCCTCAGATGCTCAACCTGCTGGTATTAGTTTACCCTTGCATATGATGTGTCCAAAGGTGGTGGGAACTTTGCAATTCACCATGCTGCACATACAGCATTCACATCCCTCCAAAGCGTTGGTGTCCGTTCACGGTTGCAGCGCCTGTATTTATAAAAAATCCACCAGTTTCTTACATGGAGAAACAAACGGCACTCCGAGTGTGCAAATGTAATGATGCAATTTATTTTGAATTCATGTGTGGTAATCCAGATGACAAAGCTTTTCGGTAAAAATGACATCTTCTGACAATGTGCCCTATCACCTCACAAAACGATGTGCTAGTGAAACATGAAAAGTGAAGATATACTTCTCGTTGTTTCAATATTTTGACATACATGGGTGCATAACCATAAATATTTAAATATCTAAGCTGATGCAAATTACTCAACTCAATTATGCAAATTTACAAATATTCAAAAGACATTCATCAAGTGAAATTCATCAAAGTACTTGCAAAAAATGCATCTATAAACTGATGCATATCAATCAACTCAAATAATTCAAAATGTACAGCAATTCAAAATTCACAAACAAAAATTGTATCACGTTTATCACATATATTGTATACAATCAGAAGAAATAGAAGACATCCTCCCGGTCTCAAATAAAAAAAGAGGGCCGGAGGACAAATGCAGTGTACTATTTTGGCCCATAGTGCACCAAATTAATCAACTTATCACAAACATGATTTTGATTTTATATATATATATATTACCTACTGGCGGTCGCCAGTAGGTAGTTATAGTTAGGACCTAGTTTCCATAGGAAAAGCGTTTTTTGATTTGCCAATATCTTTGGTGCCGTTTGACGAATCTTCGCGAACTTTTCAAAACTAGTGATCAGCTCCGGTCATCTCCTGTCTTGAAAGTTTCGGGGTGATTCGTCAAGCGGGGGCCGAGAAAAAAGGGGGGTCCCAAAACGTGTTTTCCCCATGGTTTTTTCCATAGGAAACTTTAGACAAAGCTACAGCCCGAACTGCTGAACGGATTTACACCACATTTGGCAAAAAGGTAGGTCTTGGTTCAGAAAGAGCCCTTTTTTTAAATGGTGTAAATCCGTTCAGTAGTTTTCGAAATATTAAGGGAAAAAGAAAGGAAAAAAAAATATCGATATCTGGGCGGAGCCTAACCACACATCATGAAATCTCATTGGCTGTCAGCACTTCATCCAGGAAATGCTGGTGGCCATCTTGTGACTCGGTAGAACCGAGTCACAAGAAAACAGTGAAAAATATATATATACACACATATATGTATACAGTGCCACAGATAGTACACAAGATGTAAGTAAAATACATATATATATACATATTTGTTGAAACAAGAAAGGCTCTGCACAGCCTGGTGTAGTGTGGTGATGATAAGGACGGCAAGCAGCTCGCGATGCGGGCAGCACGGATTATAGTTATGTGACATTTCCAGTGGCATTTGCACATATTTCGAGGCAGACACAGGCGCTTCGCTTTTTTAAATGTCCGGGAACTCTCATTTCGGATATCTTGCACTGGCTCTAATAATTGTCAGCCTGTTTGTCTCTTTCAGTAAAAGCATGCGCAGCGCGTGAACTAACTAGGCAGCGCCATGGCAACAAGACAGTGCGGGCCAACCAAGCCTGGCGACCCGCCGAGCTACAGAGGAAGGGAGACGAGGGCATAATCAACCAAAATATGTTTTTTTTTGTAGTTTGAGAGGGAAGGTTATATGAAGCACAGGAAGGCTTAACTCCGATGTTTTCGGTAGTGTCAAATTCACATTCATCTACGCACTTTAATCCGGGACTAATTGAAACTGAGCCCGCAGTGAGTCCATGACTGAAGTTCCCAGGTGAAGTCATGCATCAATCCTGGGTATTTGTTTGCGCATTACTGAACTCTCAGACATGCCGTAAAACATTTATTTATTCAACGATGTTAGAATGAGGTGGCAAACAAACTGTTAATTGTCTACTCACTGGCGGGGGCCATACAGCACAGTGCAGGTCCTCATACCGAGACATCATGGGACATGTTGGGGTGATCGAGCATTATTGAAATTATTAACAGGCGATTTATTATGCCAGGACTGTGGTACAATTGATAGCGCCACTGTAACGAGTTCACACACAAACTTCCAGGTGCCTACCAGCTGGCGGGGTTCTTTAGCATAGTTCATCATGCCGGTGCATTTTGGGACAGGTAGTCCCTGTTGTGATGACCAATCAATGTCGAGGCGATTCAGCGCGTTAGAATGAGGTGGCAAACAAACTATTAATTGTCTACTCACTGGCGGGGGCCATACAGCACAGTGCAGGACCTCATACCGAAACATCATGGGACGTGCTGGGGCGATCGAGCATTGTTGAAATTATTAACAGGCGATTTATTATGCCGGGACTGTGGTACAATTGATCGCGCCACTGTAACAAGTCCACACACAAACTTCCAGGTGCCTACCAGCTGGCGGGGTTCTTTAGCATAGTTCATCATGCCGATGCATTTTGGGACAGGTAGTCCCTGTTGTGATGACCAATCAATGTCGAGGTGATTCAGCGCGTCAAGTGTGCTCTTGAGACTCCGCATTCATTAACATGGCATCTATGCAGTGTTTAGAACATTAATGGTGATCGGTTTTGTTGTATTTGTATTTGTGCCAAAACCCGAATTCGTGAAATTACATGCCTATCAACTCAACATGTTTATGAACATAAAAATGTTATCACAGACTCTATCCTACGCTGTGCGTCTTGTAACAAAGGCAATAGATGGTTATCAGCAAGTCTCCTTTTCACTATATCGCAGCATGAACTATTTATTTTAGACAGTGTTACCTGATGGGGTCAGCCAACGCTTTTTACATGACCTTTAAACAGGACCGGTTTCTGAATATAATAAAGCTACATTTTCTCTGTGCAATGCGCAGTGGTTTGTTTATGCACTAAGCACTCAATAGAAGGCAGGACCTCTGGTAAAATTCTTGCGACCAGTGTCGGATCCTTACCACTAAATCCCAACTCCGCAGCCAGCCATATACCATCACTGCGCAAAGTCATAAATGCAAACAGATGTAACAGGAGTGCAGCTTTTCCAAAACAGAAGGGAAGGCAACATATTTCCCAACAGCACTATACTGCTACACCTTTTAAAAATCCATTTATAATCCTCAAGGCGCACCGAAGCAGTGCACAGCAACAGAAGGAAAGAGAAAGTATATACACGCAAAATGTCGATATTGACTTCCCATGTAATTATAACTTTGACAATGTGCATATGTCTGTACAGTCTCGAACTGGGGACCTTCACTGTGCTGATCCTCCCACAAACAGTCTCACCAATGCTCACGTGTAATCACTGGGGATATCAACTCCTTAACACAAAGTTCCTGAGTATACTGTTCATTTGAAATTTACAGCTGAGACCATTCACGGAAGGCAAATTCCATGCAATCATTAAACTCAGCCTCTTTCTTTAAATGTCATCAGCCAACAAACTCGTTGTTTGAGCCAATAACAAATGTCTCCGATTCTGCTCCAGCAGCTTCGAATGCTGCAACTCCTCTCCCATTTGCCATTGCTGCATTGGCATCAATTGCAAACCTGTAAACTCTGGCATTCCTCGACACTCGGCTACAGTTTCTCTTTTGGCATTGGGGGGCTCCGTGTTGTATTCATAATACAATGCCCAATTTTCTGCTGATAACCACGGTGCTTCCTGAATGAGGGGGGCATCGGTATCCGATATCAGCAAAATCAAAAAAACATTCCTCCAAATTCTTCTCCTGAGGTAAAAGAACAGAGCCATCACAGCACGGAATTCCATGGCACAAATGTATTCAACCAACGCGTTTCGCCGTAAAACCGGCCTTTGTCAAACTTGGCGCGCCATATGTACACCTCTTTTAAACAGAGTAACAGAGCGCATGGTATATAAACAAAAAAGACATCTGACATGTTCACTGCCCTCCACATAAAATATCAAAACAGCTGAATAGCTCCATTATTTGTAAATTCACAAGCATTCCATCCCGCAGTAATGGTAAATAATAAGACTTATATGTCGGCATTATCAACAGTACTTGGTGGATTTGGTATGGGAACCTAAAGTCAATTTTCCCTAAATGACCCAAATATGTGGATTTCAGGGCACTGTTTGGGAGCTCTGGCCCTGCTGACAATGATATAATTTTATAAAATTATCATAACACAACTAACCACCAAGAAGGTCTTCAGGCACATTATTCATGGTAGTAACCTCCCATAATAGTTTCCATAACAGTTGTAAATATCAAAAGCATGCTTCTTTTCTGCACTCATTTGTTTGCATGTTGACCTAGCAACTGCAAGATCACCAGTGTACAACTTACTGCAGACTCATGGAGTTTAAGAATCTTTGGCCCTCACTGAAAAAACCATAGGTTTCAGGGACGTTATAGTTAGAAATCAGCATTTAAAAAACCTTTGAAATTCACTGAAAAAACCATAGGTTTCAGGGACGTTATACTTAGAAATTAGCATTTAAAAAACCTTCAAAATTCACTGAAAAAACCATAGGCATGTATATATATATATATATATATATATATATATATATATATATATATATATATATATATATATATATATATATATATATCTACTGGCGGTCGCCAGTAGATAGTTATAGTTAGGACCTATTTTCCATAGGAAATCCGCAACATTCTATTTGAAATAACTCTTGCGACGGTTGATGAATCTTCGCGAAATTTTCAAACTTTATGGCCCGCTCCGGTCCGCTCCTACCCTGAAAGTTTCGGGGTGATTCGTCAAGCAGGGGCTGAGAAAAAAGGGGGGTCCCAAAACGTGTTTTCCCCATTCATTTTCCCATAGGAAACTTTAGCCACGGCTACAGCCCGAACTGCTGAACGAAATTACACAAAATTTGGCAAAGAGGTAGTTCTTGGTTCAGAAAGAACCCTTTTTGTTAAATGGTGTAAATCCGTTCAGTAGTTGCTGAGAAAATCAAAAGTAAAAACACATATATATCTGGGCGGAGCCTAACCACACATGTCATCGTGAGATCTGATTGGCTGTCAGCACTTCATCCTGGAATTGCTGGCAGCCATCTTGGGACCAATATAAATGATAGTACCCCATTGAAATGCATTGTAGTGAATCGAAGATTTTGAGGGTTACCAAAAGGAGAACTATAAAGGGTGATAACAGACTTTAGTTACATTAGAATTCATTTGTTGATGGTACCATACTAATTTCAGGAATTGTGCTGTGTTCTAAGGTGATTTTACCCTGTGAAAAACCTTCTGCTGGGATATCATGAATCATGTTTGAGAGAAAACTATTTTCACATGCTTGTCCTAAACAGTTTTGGAAGGTGCTCCAGAAGCTAAAATGAGAGCATATTTTCTGTAAATTCACATTATCTTCCCAGAGTGTTCTAAAGAACAACTAGAGTGCTAACAGCCTTACTTATGACAAAAGTATGGCTCACCTGAAGCCATCTTTATTGGAATAAACTGGTAACACTTAAAACATTTAATTTAAAAAGGAACAAAATGATGGGGTTCATTTTGTCATAGAAATTATGGTTAGTGCTGTAGAAATAAAAATTAGGACATGTTTCAAGTGTGATCTCAAATATCTTCCTGTTATATTTCAACAGGAGCAGCCTGTCAGTTGATGCCTTTGTGTTCTACTGCAGCTTCCCAGAGTGTTCTAAAGAACAACTAGAGCGCTAACAGTCTTACTTATGACAAAAGTATGGCACACCTGAAGCCATCTTGATTGGAATAAACTGGTAACACTTAAAACATTTAATTTAAAAAGGAACAAAATGAGGTGGTTCATTTTGCCATAGAAATTATGGTTAGTGCTGCAAAAAGAAAATTTAGGGCATGTTTTAAGTGAGATCTCAAATCCTCTTCTATTTCATTAGAAAATGCTGACATGCAGACTGAAACAATCACTTTCAATACCAGCAGTAGACTTCCAGTTAACTCCTTGGTGAGCAGTAGCTTTTCTACAGTGATCTAATGAACAACTAGAGTGCTAACATTCTGAATTTATGGCAAATGTGTGACACATCTGAATGCCTTCTTGATGGAATCAAAGTAAAAAACTGAAAGCATTTCCTACTGAGGAGACTGTAGTAAATGAGGAAATTAGGAAACTTCATAACAAATAAGTCTCCCAAGATGGCCACCAGAGAAAAAAGAGCCCAAATGTAGCACAAATATCACCCAGAGGTAGCCCACGTATAGCCCAATGACAGAAGTGTGCAAAACACTTTTTATTTTTTGTTTTTTTGCAGTTTTATATAGTGCAGACTGGTCAGGTATTGGAGTGCTTTAGATGAGCATTGGTTACATCACACAAGGACAAATTCATGTTGGTTGACCCCTACACTACCCAAACACCACTGCACTACCCTAAACCCTAAAACACTACCCCCAGCACGACCCCTTCACTACCCAAACACAACTGCACTACCCTAAACTCAAAAACACTACCCCCAGCACGACCCCTACACTACCCAAATACCACTGCACTACCCTAAACCCTAAATCTACCCCCTACACTACACAAATACCACTGCACTACCCTAAACCCTAAAACACTACCCCTACACTACACAAACACCATTGCACTACCCTAAACCCTAAAACACTACCCTCAGCATGACCCCCTACACTACACAAACACCACTGCACTACCCTAAACCCTAAAACACTACCCCCAGCACGACCCCTTCACTACCCAAACACAACTGCACTACCCTAAACTCAAAAACACTACCCCCAGCACGACCCCCTACACTACCCAAATACCACTGCACTACCCTAAACCCTAAATCTACCCCCTACACTACACACATACCACTGCACTACCCTAAACCCTAAAACACTACCCCCTACACTACACAAACACCATTGCACTACCCTAAACCCTAAAACACTACCCTCAGCATGACCCCCTACACTACACAAACACCACTGCACTACCCTAAACCCTAAAACACTACCCCAGCACGACCCCCTACACTACCCAAACACCACTGCACTACCCTAAACCCTAAAACACTACCCCAGCACGACTCCCTACACTACACAAACACCACTGGACTACCCTAAACCCTAAAACACTACCCCCAGCACGACTCCCTACACTACCTAAACACCACTGTGCTACACTAAACCCTAAATCTACCCCAGAATGACCTCCCACACTACACAAACACCACTGCACTACCCTAAACCCTAAAACACTACCCCCAGCACGACCCCCTACACTACCCAAACACCACTGCACTACCCTAAACCCTAAAACACTAACCCCAGCATGACCCCCTACACTACCCAAACACCACTGCACTACCCTATACCCTAAAACATGACCCCGTACACTACACAAACACAACTGCACTACCCTAAACCCTAAAACACTACCCACAGCATGACCCCCTACACTACACAAACACCACTGCACTACCCTAAACCCTAAAACACTACCCCCTACACTACACAAACACCACTGCCCTACCCTAAACCCTAAAACACAACCCCTAGCATGACCCCCTACACTACACAAACACCACTGCACTACCCTAAACCCCCCTACACTATACAAACACCACTGCATTACTCTAAACCCTAAAACACTACCCCCAACACGACCCCCTCACAACACAAATACCACTGCACTACCCTAAACCCTAAATCGACCCCCAGCACGATCCCCTACACTACCCAAACACCACTGCCATACCCTAAACCCTAAAACACTACCCCCAGCATGAACCCCTACACTACCCAAACACCACTGCACTACCCTAAACCTTAAAACACTACCCCCAGCACTACCCCCTACACTACACAAACACCACTGCACTACCCTAAACCCTAAAACACTACCCCAGCACTACCCCCTACACTACCCAAACACCACTGCACTAACATAAACCCTAAAACACTACCCCCAGCACAACCCCCTACACTACACAAACACCACTGCACTACCCTAAACCCTAAAACACTACCTCCAGCACGACTCCCTACACTACCCAAACACACACTGCACTACCCTAAACCCTAAAGCGTCCTCCCTGAAGTGTGGAGCAGTGCCATGAGAGGTCAACGAGTGTGCGTCCCACCGCAGTATGACCGTACCACGTGACCCATGTGCCACCTCCAGGGTACGGGAGGCAGAAGCGGCATCGCAGGTCCTCTTGAAGACCGTTGTAGCACTAATTCTACATTTTGGTACTAGGGCATTTTAACTTCGTTGTTCCTGCCAGATACAAAGAGAAGATCCTGTGTTCTGGAGTGGCAACATAAACAGTTGCTCCCAAAGGACTAGCCTGAACACTTAGGTGAATATCCCCTGCACCAGCATTCCACGGAAATTCTTTCCTAGCTCTCCCACGTCAACGAGGACGTCATAATAACACGGCTCCGCTCGCGACACCGTATGATGTCATCGGAGCCATAAGAGAACCTCGTCGGCGTGCTGACGTCAGTTCCACCCATTTTTTCCGTGCCACCGAGGCAAACAGGTGACCGAGACATTTTCACATGTATACATAGTATAATAAATATATATATATTCACTGAAAAAACCATAGGTTTCAGGCACGTTATAGTTAGAAATTAGCATTTAAAAAACCTTAGAAATTCACTGAAAAAACCATAGGTTTCAGGCACGTTATAGTTAGAAATTAGCATTTAAAAAACCTTAGAAATTCACTGAAAAAACCATAGGTTTCAGGGGCGTTATAGTTAGTTGGACATTTCACTCGTACAAAACCATAGAAATTCCCCCGTTATAGTTAGTTCAGCTAACTATAACTCGCGCGCCCGCAATGCACTGCTGATGACGTCACATATTACATCACTCATGACATGGTCAGTGACATCACTCATTACATCTCAAATGACATCACTGATGACATCATCCAGTGAATGTGTGTTTTTCTGAAAATTAAATATGTTTTATATATGTATATCTCAAGGTCGATGGAAGAATAAATGGGTATATAAGTGTCTAAATGGATGATTTTGTTTTGTAAAATTGATTGTATAACTGACTAAGTGTATCTTAGTGAATACATGGGTTAGTGAGTAATGTTTAAATATGAAAATATCTGTATCAGTCTCTCACTTTGTGTATAAGTGGCTGCATGGGTTGGTGAGTAGCTACATGAGTGTCTATATGGGTTATTAGTTGTTTTTTTGAGTATCAGTATGAGTGTCTGAGTGTCTGTATGGTTCGGGGGGTATTACTTAGTGCATAGATGCATGAATGAGTGACTCACTGTTTGTATGTGTTGAAGACAGCATGTGTGCAGGACTGTATAGGTGGATGAGTATGTGTATGGGTGTGTTAGTGAGTGAATGACTGTCTCAATAGTGTCTTTATGAGTAACTACATATGTTTTAAACTAGTATATGTGAGTATTGGTGTATATAAGTGAGTATATGTGAGAGTGAGAGATTGGAAGAGTTCCTGTACAAATAAGTAGGTGTTTCTATAAGTGATTGTTTAAGAGAGTAAGTATGTGTAAGTTTCTGTAGAAGTAAGTGTGGTAGTGTGTGTATAACTGTATATGCAAGTAAATGGATGTTTGATACTTTGTTTGCATGTGTGACTATGTGTGTGAGTAACTCTATGGATGAGTGGCGGTGTGTAACAGGATGTATAGGTGTATGAGTACATATGATGAGTGAGTACATGTATGAGTGACTGTATAGGGACTGTTGGTGAATGAGTGGATATGTGTGTAGATCTTGGAATTACTGAATAGGTGTGTTGTAACTGGTATTGGTATGTCCATTGTTTTGAAAATGTTAGTTTGTATTTTTGAGTGTGTGTATCAAAGGTTATATTAGGGTGAGAGGAGGTCTGCCACTCTATCACAAGGATGATGTCATCAGTGATGTCATTTGAGATGTCATCAGTGATGTCATGAGTGATGTCACTGACCATGTCATGAGTGATGTAATATGTGACGTCATCAGCAGTGCATTGCGGCGCGCGAGTTATAGTTAGCTGAACTAACTATAACGGGGAATTTCTATGGTTTTGTACGAGTGAAATGTCCAACTAACTATAACGCCCCTGAAACCTATGGTTTTTTCAGTGAATATATATATATATATATATATATATATATATATATATTCACTGAATAAACCATAGGTTTCAGGGACGTTATAGTTAGTTGGAGATTTCACTCGTACAAAACCAGAGAAATTCGGCCGTTATAGTTAGTAGAGCTAACTATAACTCGCGCCCCCGCAATGCACTGCTGATGACGTCACATATTACATCACTCATGACATGCTCAGTGACATCAGTGATGTCATCAGTTAAGAAGGAGGCAGGACTTACAATCAGTTTGCTGTGTACCTCCTGGACACTTGGGCGCTGAAGAAGGCAAAGTATATGCCGAAATGCATTCGCCAGAATATCACCAATAAAGTGCTTCCAAGGTTTTCCCCTGTGTGGCCTCTGCTCTCTCGCAAGAAGGAGGTATTTGGATATTGTTTTCGCGTCGGCCAGAGACGCGATTCAGAGGCCCCCGTTTCACAAGCTGGCCCGGACTTTACTGGCTCTGCTGTGGCAGTTTGTTCGTTTTCCAAGTTATTGGTTAGCCTGGGCCCGCCTTGGACTTTGGGAAGAGACAGGGCGGTTGTGGGGTTATCAACCTCATGCTGGGCGGAGTGCACTGTCACGTCTGCCCCCGCCGAAACAATTCCTGACTTCTGAGGCTGAAGCGGTTTGGGGACCCGAGGAAACGCTCTTTTGGAACATCAAGCAGGAAAATTTGGTTTTATCAGCACTGTGTGACACCCTGCACCCCCGCATAACCACTTGGAGTCATACACACCCCCCTGCACCACCTACCTGGTTTTCATTACAATGGATTCTGGGTTCTGTAGTTCACACGAGCACCGTGAACTGGAACAGGTGAGCAGTTATTTGGGGGCGGAGCGGACTTACACTGTTAAGAAGGAGGCAGGACTTACAATCAGTTTGCTGTGTACCTCCTGGACACTTGGGCGCTGAAGAAGGCAAAGTATATGCCGAAATGCATTCGCCAGAATATCACCAATAAAGTGCTTCCAAGGTTTTCCCCTGTGTGGCCTCTGCTCTCTCGCAAGAAGGAGGTATTTGGATATATATATATATATATATACATACGCACACACGCACACACACATACACACACATACTCACATATTTCAAGACAATACCCTTTCAGGCTTAAAGTGCTGTATAAATTATGCACATAGGAAGAAGGGAACTCTGGGTAATTCACAAGTTTAAATGGAGAGTAGCTCCTTAATATGGCACACCCTACAACACCACCACTGCACTGAATCTACTCACCCCAAATGTTTTTTTTCTCTAGCAGAGTTTTCAAGCACAGTGCCATCCATGCCGAGGTACAGAGTGACAAAGACTTTTGACATTTTTGCAGCAAAATCTTTATGCATAGGACTAGCAAGAGCTATATACGCCGAACTGAAAAATGACAAAATCTTTTTACCACTGCAGCACATATTACGGCTACCAAACCAAAGCCATAAAAATGTGCCTGGAATGGTAAAGAAAATCTTTTGCACTGCTAAATACCTCAGTTATTACATCACTGATGACATGTTCTGTGATATCATTGATAACATCAATGCAACATCTGTAATTACATCATTGATAACACTGTGCATGGGGGGCGCAAATTATAATTAGGGCTCCTGGTTTTATGGTATTTATATTTTCATCATTTCTGTCTGTATTTATCCATATTTTTTTTGTGATAATTTTACCTGTAATTTATCCATATCTATTTTATGTTTTGTGAAAAAATGAAGCTGAAATGTGTATATTTCTGCATTTATTTAACCAGTTAATGTGAACTCATGCCTGAACGCCTGACAGGTTTCAATGATATATACACACTCAGATGGTAAAATATGCACTTGTAAGAAAATATGTAAATTTTAGTATCAAGGTTGTGCAAATCTACTGCTGTTTAAGGTTCTATACTAAAATCCCTATATTTTTTTAATCCCCTAGTCTGTTAATCTGCACAGCTATTGACCTGGCAGTCATGATTGACAGCATTTAGAATCACTCAAAAACAACCCAATTTCCATTTTTAAACATGTTTAAAAATAAATAAAGACAGGAAAATAAATGGTTTTCTGTCTGTATTTATCTGTAAAAATCAGCAAAAACGGAAAACCGGGAGCCTTAATTATAATTACTTTCGGGCACGAGTTATAGTTACTTGAGAAAATGATAACTGGTAAATTGCAGTGAATTTGCTAATTTAAAAATGTGTGTTTTAACTGATATTTTCACCTAACTATAACGTCCCTTTAAATGTTGTTTTTTTCAGTGAATTTCTAAGTTTTTTTGCAATGTAAACTAAGATATTTTTATAGTCATCACAATCCAGTCATTATTATTTAGATTAGTGACATCATAAAATGCCAATACCTTTTGACCACAAACAAGTCTTGGTCATTTCTAAAAGTAATCATTTTCCAATGTCCATTTATATTTTCCACAGGTCTGCCATCAGGCAGCATTGTACGAAACAAAGTATAGTCTTTAAAAAACACATTGTGTACATAGTCTATCTGTGACGTAATTGATTTTTTTGATTCAATTGATTTTCTCATATATGGACCGCACAGTGTAAACTTACTATTGAAGTATATTTTGACAAAATTAACATTCATTGATAGATCATGATATTGTGTCCAGATGCATGGAATTCTGCCACTTGTAGTTTCACATTTTTAATCTATCTTGTCCTTGTTTAATCCTTGGTGGGTTTAATAAAGCTTATGAAAGTCCAACTATGTCTTCATTTGTAATGGCTACTATGTCATTTACCACAAGTGTTGTCCATATCAGGATTACAAAAGCTAGGCAAAACCAGTGTGTTCTCTGTGATTGTCTTTCTATTGTGCAACAATAGATGACACACAAGTGCCTCAACATTAAAACAGAGTAAATCTGGATTCTGCTTCTCGTCCTTGGTGATTCTGAGGCTCTTCCTATTGCCTGGCCTCTACCCATGACTGCTTCACATAGAGCTTTAAAATCAGTCAGAAAACCTAGGATAATCTGATATCTTACCTATATATATACAAGCAAGTTCATCAAGTGACAAGGAATGTGGTGTTGCACCTTGGTTGTCTATGTTGGATCCTCCTCAAGTTGAAGTCTCCAGATCAAACTGCCCCAGTCCTCTTTCATCCTCTTACTCATTAAATGGTGCACAGTGGCATCCTCATAAAGTGATGAAGAAACATCAAATGTAAAATCTTGATTTTCAGAGTCATTCTCGGCCTGAGAGAAATAGGCTGCATTTCACTAGCTTTCAATCCTCTCCATTGGGTACAACAAAACTCAAAGGTTCAAATATAAAACTCTTATTCTGGACCTCAGTTCCTTTGTCAATATACCACTGTAGCTTTCAATATTTTTGAAGTCATATCTCCTTACTAGATGCCAGAGGATTCAGGGAAGGTCTTTACATTCTCAAGACTCCTCCTAATGGTACTTAATTTGTCTGCCCCTTTTACTTGAAAGGGACTGTAGAAAATTCAAGAAAAATCAGAAGATCCATGCTTTCAAGAATTTAGACTAGAGTTACTAATATTTTGTTGTAGATCTCCATCTGGTGCCTTGTCAATCGAGTACTCAGGCATACCTCAGTTGCCACTAATTTTACAAAACACTAAAATGAAAAGGAAATAAATGGCAGGATTGGTGCCTTATGTGTCATGTGCCTTTGTGGGCATTTTGGACACGGTGGGATTTAGCTGTACTTTCTCATGGTTTCTTGCATTCAATTTTTTGCTTTGTAGCACAAGGAGTGTGTTGTACTCATTGCAAATTATAATGCCCTTCAGAGCTGCCCTGTCCGTGGGCTATGTCTTGTAGCTGGGCTGTGATTATTTGGGATGATTATGGACAGGTGAGCATGCTTGTCTGAGTGTTGGCAGAAAATGCGCTTCACTTTTTTTAAAATTTGGAACTGACACTGTGGAGTCGCTTGGTGGAGCATTTTTCAAGTTTGCATTCGGGCAAAACTTTGTTTTTACATTAGCATAAGTACAGTCCTTATGCTAGTTCTTTGTCTGTAGTTTGTCTCCTGTCTATGTTTATTTTTGAGCACCAATGCCTAAATTTTATGGGAGGAATGTCAGCATGTTATTGAGTAATGCTTTCATGACACTGCAACAATGAGAAATACTCTGGATGCTCTTACCACACATTTTTACCACGCGTATGCCTGTACCACGCACAGTAAGTCGGTTTAAGGTAAGTATATTTAAGGTATGTGTTACACACATGATCGCCAGTAGGTAGTTATAGTTAGGACCATGTTTCCATAGAAAAAGCGTTGTTGACTTGCCAATATATTTGGCATTGTTTGACGAACCCTCACAAAATTTTCCACAAAGTGTCATAGTGAGTCTTGTTGTTCATGGAAAGTTACAGGGTGATCCATCAAGCGGGGACCGGGAAAAATGGGAGGGGATCAAAAAGCCTGTTTCCGATGTTAATTCCCATAGAAGCTTTAGACACGACTGCTGCCCGAACCGCTGGACAAATTTACACCAAATTTGGCAGGAAAGTAGATTTTGGTTTGCAGATCATGCTTTTAGTTATGCGGTGTAATCCGACCGTAGTTGTGGAGAAATTTAAGGAAATTCAAATTTGTTTATCTCCGATCACAACTAATTCGTGAATAATAACCAGCTCATGCAGGGAAATGCAGAGCTCTGATTGGCTGCGAACACTTCAACCAGGAAGTGTTGGCAGCCATTTTAGGAATAGGCTTCAGCCAAGTTTCACAAGAAAATGGGAAAAAAAGATAAGGGGGCAGGGTAGGAATATCCCTGACCCCCATGCCTTGGTCTTGGCATCCCAAAGGGACCCTGGCAGGGTTAAAAAAGCTTTTAAAAAAAAAAAAGTTACTGTGAACCACCAGGTGGGACAGGTCCCAGGGGCATTTGTTTTAAAAAGGAGGGGGCACATGGGGCCCCCCTCCATAGGCTCTAGGAGCTCCGGAGACCATCACCTCCCTGGGGCTTAATTTGTAAAGAAGGAGGGGGGCTCACTGGGCCCCCCTCCTGAAGCTTATAAGCCGCGGGGACAACCACCTCCCCAGAGATTCAAAAACATGATGGGGAGGCTGCACAGACCCCCTGAGCCCCGGGGATCATCACCTACCCAGGGCTGAATAACACAATGGGGGGAGACGCAGGGACCACCACCTCCCCGGGCCCAAATATTTGTTTACAGTGGAAGAGGGGCTGTGGGGACCCCTTCCCGGGCCACATAGGGCCCTGGGGACCACCACATCTCCAGAGCAGCCTGTGAACAAGAAAGGAGGGACCGCCAGCCCCCAGGGCCGGCTCTTGCCATGTCCCGGGGTGCCTACCCACGGGACATAGCTGTTTGCTTTTGTTTGGTGGGAGCTGTGACAGCTTGTGCAAACAAAAGCAAACATTCCAGTCCCAGCAGGCAGGAGCTGTCAAAGTGCCTCCGCCCACTGAAAGCAGAGGTTTCAACTCTTTCTCTGCCCGCAGACATGCAGGCAGGGAAAGAGATGAAATGATTACTTTTGCATGGAGGGAGCTGCTTTTCAGCAGCTCCCTCTGTGCAGCAGCAATGCTGGATCCCGCAAAAGGCGGGGATCCGGTTAGGACCGCAGGGACCGTGAAGCTCCCCCCACAGTCCTGGGGGAAAAGAGAAGCAGGAGGCAAAATAAAGGTGAGAAACAAGCAGAAAGAGGCAAAATAAAGAAACAAGCAGAAAGAGGCAAAATAAAGGTCAGCAACGAGCAGAAAGGCAAGATAAAGGTGATAAACAAACAGAAAGAGGCAGAATGAAGGTCAGAAACAAGCAGAAAGAGCCAGAATACAGCTCAGCAATAAGCAGGAAGAGGCAATATAAAGGTGGGAAACAAGCAGAAAGAGGCAAAATAAATGTCAGCAGCAAGCAGAAAGAGGTGAAATAAAAGTGAGAAACAAGCAGAAAGAGGTAGAATAAAGGTCAGAAATGAGCAGCATGAGGCAAAATAAAGGTGAGAAACAAGCAGAAAGAGGCAAAATAAAGGTCAGAAGCAAGCAAAAAGAGGTGAAATAAAGGTGAGAAGAAACAAGCAGAAAGAGGCAGACTACGAGTCAGAAGGGAGCAGAAAGAGGCAGAATAAAGGTCGAAAATGAGCAGAAAGAGGCAGAATAAAGGTGAGAAACTAGCAGAAAGAGTCAAAATAAAGGTGACAAATAAACAGAAATAGACAAAATAGAAATAAGAAACCAGCAGCAAGAGGCAAAATAAAAGTGAGAATCGAGCAGAAAGAAGCAAAATAAGGGTCAGCAACGAGCCGAAAGAGGCAAAATAAAGGTGAGAAACGAGCAAAGAGGCAGAATAAAGGTCAGCAACGAGCAGAAAGAGGTAAACTAAGGGTGAGAAACAAGCAGAGAGATGTAAAAATAAAGGTTAGCAACAAGCAGAAAAATAAAGGTCAGAAGGGAGCAGAAAGAGGCAGAGTAAAGGTCAGAAGGGAGCAGAAAGAGGCAAATTAAAGATCATAAACGAGCAGAAAGAGGCAGAATAAAGGTGATAAACGAGCAGTAAGAGGCAAAATAAAGGTGAGAAACAAGCAGAAAGAGGTAAAATAAGGGTCAGCAACAAAGAGAAAAATAAAGGTGAAAAATGAGCAGAAAGAGGTAAAATAAGGGTCAGCAACGAGCAGAAAGGGACAAAATAAAGGTGAGAAACGAGCAGAAATGGTCAAAATAAAAGTCAGCAATGAACAGAATGAGGCAAAATAAAGTTTGGAAACGAGCAGAAAGAGGCCGAAGAAAGATCAGAAGGGAGCAGAAAGAGGCAGAATAAAGGTCACAAACGAGCAGAAAGAGGCAGTATTCATGTCAGAAACGAGCAGAAAGAGGAAAAATAAAGGTGAGAAACAAGCAGAAAGAGGCAAAATAAAGTTGAAAAACGAGCAGGAAGAGGCAGAATAAAGGTTGTAAACAAGCAGAAAGAGGCAAAATAGAGGTCAGAAATGAGCAGAAAGAGGCAAAATAAGGTTGAAAAACAAGAAGAAAGATGCAGAATAAAGGTCAGAAGGGATCAAAAAGAGACAGAATAAAGGTCAGAAACGAGCAGGAAGAGGCAAAATAGAGGTCAGAAACCAACAGTAAAAGGCAAAATAAAGATCAGAAAGAAGCAAAATAAAGGTCAGGAGCGAGCAGAAAGAGACAAAATAATGGGCAGAATGCACTCAAAGATGCGAAATAGAGGTAAGAAATGAGCAGCACGAGGCAAAATAGTGGTGAGAAAAGAGCAGCAAGAGGGAGAATAAAGGTCAGGAGGGAGCAGAAAGAGGCAAAGTAATGGGCAGAATGAGCAGAAAGAGGAAACACAGAGGGCAGGAGTGAGCAGAGAAGAGGTAGAAAAACAAGCAGAAAATGAGCAGAGGAGGCAGAAAACAGAAGGCAGCATAGGGTAGCGGACTGCAGGCAAGCTAGACAGGAAGACAGTCACAGGGAGAACTGGCACGAGGACCTGCTCCTGTTTCCCCCTACTTTTTTACTGCGCACCCACTGATGAGCCCACTCACGCACCCACTCACAGACCCACTGAGAGATGTATGCACTCACAGACAGACATATTCAGACACTCAGGCCCCCACTCACAGATCCATTCAAGCACTCATTCACCCACTCACAGACCCACTGAGAGACTCACACACACTCACAGACCCACTGAGAGAGACACATACCCACTCACACATTCATGCACCCATTCACAGACCCACTCAGAGATTCACACACCTACTCACAGACCCACTCAGACATTCACATACCCACTCATGGATCATCTCAGACACTCATGCACCCACTCACAGACCCACTCAGAGGCTCTCACAGACTCACTCAGATGCTCATGTTCCCATTTACAGACCCACTCAGAGACTCGTGCACCCACACACAATTCCACTCAGAGACTCATGCACACACTGACTGACCCACTCATACACTCAGTTATCCACTCACAAACCCACTCAGAGACTCACATAGCCACTCACAGACCCACTCAGACACTAACACACCCAGTCACTCACCGACTCAGAGACTCATCCATCTACTCACATACCTTCAGAGACACTCGTGCCCCTACTCACAGACCCTGTCAGAGGCTCACACACTGCCTCACATACCCACTCAGACACTTACACACCCACTCACAGATCCACACAGGCACTCACACATCCACTCACAGACCCAATCAGACTCTCACACACCCACTCAGAGACACATATACCCACTCAGACACTCACATACTCACTCATAGATCCACTGCAACATACACACAAACACTCACAGAGCCACCCAGACACTCACACACCCACTCACAGATCCACTCAGACACTCACACACCCACTTACTCACAGACCCACTCAGACATTCATGTACCCACTCACAGATCCACTCAAAGACTCACACACCCACTCACAAATCCACACCGACACTCATGCACCCACTCATAGACCTACTCAGTCACTCACACACTGACTCACAGACCCACTCAGACATTTACACACCCACTCACAGACTCACTCAACCACTCAGAGACCCACTCAACCACTCACAGACCCACACAGACACTCACACACCCATACAGCCATTCGCACACCCATTCATTGACCCACAAAACAACTCACACACCCACTCACCCACCCTCAAAACTACTCACACCCCCACATTCACCCATGCAGACACTCACACACCTACTCACAGACCCATACAGCCACTCACACACCCTGTCACTGACCTATTCAGCTACTCACACATGCACTGACAGACCCATATGGACACTCACACACCCACTCAAAGCCCCATACAGCCACACACACAACCACTCACAGACCCATACAGCCACTCTCACACCCACTCACCAACCCATACAGCCTCTTACACAGCCATAAAACCACTCACAGACTCATACAGCCACTCACAAACTCAATCACAGCCCCATACAGCCACTCACAGTTGCACTCATCGATCTATACAGCCACTTACAAACCCACTCTCAAAGATTACTGGTTACAGTTAGGAAATCCAATCTAAAAAAAGTAGAAATTCACACAAAAAAACAAAGGTTACAGGGACGTTATACTTGGGAAATACCATTAAAAAACATAGAAATTCACTGAAAAACTACGGTTACATGGACATTCTAGTTAGGAAATAGAATTTTAAAAACCTGAGAAATTCACTGAAAAAACCAAGGGTTACAGGGATGTTATAGTTAGGAAAAAGAATTAAAAAACTACCTTTGAAATTCATTGATAAAAAACAAAGGTTACAGGGACAATTATAGTTAGGCTCGGATTATACACACATAAAACCATAGTGGATTTATAAGGTTTTAAAACAAATTCTATTTCCTAACTATAACGTTCCTGTAACCTTTGTTTTTTTCAGTGAATATATATATATATATATATATATATATATATATATATATATATATATTACCTACTGGCTGTCGCCAGTAGGTAGTTATAGTTAGGACCTAGTTTCCATAGTAAAAGCGTTTTTTGTTTTCCCAATAACGTTGGCGCCGGTTGACGAATCTTCGCAAAATTTTCAAAACTAGTGGCCCGCTCCGGTCAGCTCCTATCTTGAAAGTTTTGGGGTGATTCACCAAGCGGGGGCTGAGATAAAAGGGGGTCCCAAAACGCGTTTTCCCTATGTTATTTTCCATAGGAAACTTTAGACAAGGCTACAGCCCGAACTGCTGAACGGAATTACACCAAATTTGGTGAAAAGGTAGCCCTTGGTTCAGAAAGAGTCCTTTTTGTTAAATGGTGTAAATCCGTTCAGTAGTTCCTGAGAAATTCGAAAAATAAAAGGTGAATAATCAATTTTCCATAGGAAACTTTAGCCAAGGCTACAGCCCGAACTGCTGAATGGAATTACACCAAATTTGGCAAAAAGGTAGTGCTTGGTTCAGAAAGCGACCTTTTTTTTAAATGGTGTAAATCCGTTCCATAGTTGCTGAGAAATTCAAAAAATAAAAGTTTCGATATCTATGGCCGCGGTGGATTTGCGAACCCTCCCGACCAAGAGCTTCACTGTGATTGGCTGCCAACACTCCAAACCAGGAAGTGTTGGCAGCCATCTTGTGACTTGGTAGAACCGAGTCACAAGAAAACAGTGAAACAAGCCTGAAAAACAAGAAAAGGGGGCAGGGTAGAAACACCCTGCCCCCCCAGGCCTGCTCAGGGGGTCCCACAAGGACCCCCAGGGCCAAAAAAAGCATTTAAAAAAAAATAATCTCAGCAGAATTCACGCTGGGGTTGCGAATCCCGCCGAAATTATTTTAAAAAATGAAGCACGGGCTCCCACGCTTCATTTAAATGAGGCCCCCGGGTGTGCCAGGTCCTGGGGGGCATTGCCCAATTTATAATTTATAATTGCAGGGGCCACGGGGGCCCCCGCAGCCCCGGGGACCGCCACCTCCCCAGGGCTATGTTAATAATATGCAGGAGGGCACGCGGCCCTCCCGCAGCCCCGGGGCCCGCCACCTCCCCGGGGCATCTTTTTTATTATTGTGTGGGGGGCTTCCAAGGCCCCCCAAGCCCCGGGGCCCGCCACCCCAGGGCATTTCTTAAATATTCACAGGGGCACACGGCCCCCTGCTGCCCCGGGGACCGCCACCCCCCGGGGCTTGTTTTAAAAAAAAGAAATAAACCTGTGTGGGGGGGCTTGAGCCCCCCACATGCCCCGGGGACCGCCACCTCCCCGGGGCACTAAAATGCAAATGCGGGGGTCCGTAACGGACCCCGAGCCCCGGGGACCACCACCTCCCCGGGGCTATGTAAATAAAGGGGGGGGCCACGCGGCCCCCCTCCTGGAGCCCTTGATGGCCCTGGGGACCACCACCCCCCAGGGCCGGCTCCTGAAGTGTCCCGGGGTGCCCACCCCCGGGACACTGCTGTTTGCTATGGCAGGGCGGGAGCCGTGCAGCTCCCGCCCTGTCATAGCAAACCCTTCTTTGGATTTTAGAAGCGAGAGCAGGTTTCCTGCTCTCGCTTCCAAAATCCAAAGCAGATTGCTTTTCCACACGGGGAGCTGCATGTTAGCAGTTCCCCGTGTGGAAAAGCAATGCCGGCTCCCGCAGGAGACGGGGAGCTGGCGGGACTGTGGGGGCATTGGGGCTCCCCCCACGGTCCCTAACCATGAGGCCAGGTCCCGGGGGATGGGGTCCCCAGGGCCCAAAATGGCCCGGGGGGGTGGCAGTCCCCCGCCTCCGTTTTATTAAAAAAATTAAAAAAGTATATTTGGGCATGCCCCGGGAGATGGGGTCCCCGGGGCGAATGTAAATTAATGTAAGTAGACGGTTTAAAAAAAAAAAAATTGGATTCCCGACCCTAACGCGGCGCTTAACGCGGCCCCTAGTGTGAACGCGATGGGTGCGTGGCACTCAGCGTGGCCCCTAGTGTGAACGCAGTGGGTGCGCGGCACTCAGTGCGGCCCCCTAGTGTGAACACGATGGGTGCGCGGCACTCAGCACGGCCCCCTAGTGTGAACGCGATGGGTGCGCGGCTCTCAGCGTGGCCCCCTAGTGTGAACGCGATGGGTGCACGGTTTCTAAAGTTGCGCTGGGTGCGCGACCCCAAGCTAAAATAATTAAGATTTTTTTTAGATAAACCTAGGTTATATGTTGGGTTATTGGGTGGCTCTAAAAAGAGCCCTTGTGTTTATTATGAGTTTCTTGCAGCTACATGTAAGTGAAGATGCAGACCTTCAGGTTGTTGAGAAACACTCTCTTCCCTTCATCAGTGAAGTGTACTCCGTCACTCCTGTAGATGCCCTCCATATGGAAACGTAGATTGTTGTTATATATGGAGCCCATTCTATGGTCTCTGAGGTAAGCAGAAACAGCTTTATTTACATTTTTTCTAGCTTTCTCAATCTGAGGACAAAATTGATTGGACCACTTCCATTTCTGTCTTTGGCATATGTTAGAGTATACAAAGGCAGTTTTGGGGAAAAGCAACATCAATTCTGCAAAGGTGTCCTTCATTAGCATTTCCAGACCTACCCCAGTCAATGTGCCTAGGTCATTGCCACCACAGTGCACAATCATGAGGTCAGGGGGTTGGAGATGCAAAAAGGTTTTAACCACAGGCATCAGTTGATGCCACTTTAATCCTCTCTGTCCAATCCTCTTGGCGCACTGGTGGTGGGGCGATGAGGTCCTCTTGTGTCCTGAGGAGCTCAGGACACAAGTGGACTTCATCCCCCGAGCAGCAGTATGCCAGGAGCTGCGTTTGCAGAGTGGTGTAGAAAGGGGGCGTGGCCTCGGACCACATCTCTGCAACGCAGCTCTGTGGCGCATACTGGAGGTACCTGGTGGGCTAGTTGGCCCGCAGGGACCCTCAGGAATGAAGGGGACTTAATACCCCAACATAGAACGCGCCAGGGGGTACATTTGCAGAGTGGTGGGGAAAGGGGGTGTGGCCTTTGTCCATCTCTCAGCAATCCCACTGTGTGGGGCTTACTGGAGGTAAGACGTAGGCTAGTTGGCCCCTAAAGGACCCCCAGCAGCAAAGGGGACTTCAATCCCCATCCAAGAGCGCGCCAGGGAGCGCGTTTGCAGAGTGGTGGGCAAAGGGGGCGTGGCCTGCTATGAGAACTTAGGAATCCTGCTGTGTGGGACTTACTGGAGGTAATAGGAGGGTTAGTTGGCCCCCAAGGTTGTCGTTGGGGGCCAACTACCCCTCTTGTTACCTGCAGTAAGTCCCACACAGTGGGATTGCTAAGACGTCTAAGGAGGACATGCCCCCCTTTCTCCAACACTCTGCAAACGCACCTCCTGATAGACTACGGGATGGGGGATGAAGTCCACTTTACTCCTGAGGGACTTTGGGGGCCAAGAAGCCCTCCTGGTACCTCCTGTAAGTCCTACACAGCAGAATTCCTGAGCGCTGGTCGGAGGCCCAGCACCCTTTCTCCATCACTCTGCAAACGTGACTACTACTTAAAGAAGCATCTTTTTGCACCTCTGACTTAGAGGTAGTTTTAATCCCCCTGCCCTATTATGTACTAGGGACTTACAGAGGAGGTCATGCCAATCACAGGGGTACTGCAACGCATAGTGTTCCCTAGTGTATGTAGGTGTTTTCACTGTAGTCTAGGTGTCTTTCAGCATAGCACTGGCTCTAGGCCTGGTTAGTCAGAGTCAGTTACCACCAGTACCCGTCAGCAAAAAGTTGGGGGCACAGGATGACTTTGCAACAAGGCCTCTTTCTGCACCTCTGTTGGTTCTTTCTGCATATCTCTTGCTTCTTTCTGCACTTTTCTTCGTCTTTCTGGACTTCTGTTGCCTCTTTCTGCATATCTCTTGCTTCTTTCTGCACCTTTCTTTGTCTTTCTGGACTTCTGTTGCCTCTTTCTGCATTTCTCTTGCTTCTGTCTGCGCCTTTCTTCCTCTTTCTGCACATGTCCTACCTCTGTAGGCATAGTTAGAAATTAGCATTTAAAATACCTTAGAAATTCACTGAAAAAACCTTAGGTTTCAGGGACGTTATAGTTAGAAATTAGCATTTAAAAAAACCTTTGAAATTCACTGAAAAAACCATAGGTTTCAGGGACGTTATAGTTTGAAATTAGCATTTAAAAAACCTTAGAAATTCACTGAAAAAACCACAGGTTTCAGGGACGTTATAGTTAGTTGGACATTTCACTTAACCAGAGAAATTCGGCCGTTATAATTAGTTCAGCTAACTATAACTCGCGCACCCGCAATGCAATGCTGATAACGTCACATATTACATCATTCATGACATGGCCAGTGACATCACTGATGACATTACTGATGACATCTCAAATGACATCACTGATGACATCACTGATGACATCATCCAGTGACTGTGTGTTTCTGTAAAGTTTCAATATGTTTTATAGATATATATATGCCAAGGTGTATTGAAGTATGAGTGTGTGTATATGTTTTTGAATAGATGATTTAGTAGGTGCCTGACTGACTGTATAAGTGAGTGATTAAATTTGTCTTACTGAATGCATGGGTTAGTGACTAAACTGTGTGAATGTCTGTATCAGTCTGTCAGTTGGTGTGTAAGCGGCTGCATGGGTTGATGAGTAGCTACATGAGTGTTTATATGGGTTATTGATTGGTTGTCTGCATATCTGTATGGGTGCCTGAGTGTCTGTGTGGGTGGGGGGTGTGTGACTCTGTGCATAAATGTGTGAGTGGGTGATTCACTGGGTGTATGAGCTCAAGAGTGCATCTGTGAAGGGCTGTATGGGTGGGTGAGTGTGTGTATAGGTGTGTTGGCGAGTGAATGGAGGTCTCAGTGGTACATGTGTGAGTAACTACATATGTGAAAGGCAGAATATGTGAGTGTTGGAGTATATAAATGACTATATGTGATAGTGAGTGATTGAGAGAGTGGCTGTATGGATGAGTGTGTGCTTGTATCAGTGATTGTATAAGAGAGTAAGTATGTGTTAGTAACTGTATGAATAAGTGAGGTGGTGTGTGTATAACTGTATAGGTGAGTAAATGGGAGTGTGATTGATTCTTTGCATGACTGACTAGGTATGTGAGTAACTCTATGGATGAGTGGCGGTGTGTGACTGTCTGTATAGGTGTATGAGTGCACATGATAGTGCTGTATTGATGAGTGACTGCATGTATGCGTGACTGTATGGGTGAATGAGTGGATGTGTGTGTAGACCTAGGAATCAGTGAGTGGGTATGTAGTAACTGGTATTGGTGTCTATGGATTTGAAAATGGTAGTCTGTATTTTATAGTGGGTGTATCAAAGGTTATATTAGGGTATGAGGAGGTGCATCAGATTATCACGTGGATGATGTCATCAGTGATGTCATCAGTGATTTCATTTGAGATGTCATCAGTGATGACATCAGTGATGTCACTGGCCATGTCATGAATGATGTAATATGTGACGTTATCAGCATTGCATTGCGGGGGCGCGAGTTATAGTTAGCTGAACTAACTATAACGGGGGAATTTCTATGGTTTTGTACGAGTGAAATGTCCAACTAACTATAACGTCCCCGAAACCTGTGGTTTTTTTCAGAGAATATATATATATATATATATATATATATATATATATATTCACTGAAAAAACCATAGGTTTCAGGGACGTTATAGTTAGAAATAGGCATTTAAAAAACCTTTGAAATTCACTGAAAAAACCACTGGTTTCAGGGACGTTATAGTTAGTTGGACATTTCACTCATACAAAACCAGAGAAATTCGGACGTTATAGTTAGTTGAGCTAACTATAACTCGCGCCCCCGCAATGCACTGCTCAGGACGTCACATATTACATCATTCATGACATGGTCAGTGACATCACTGATGACATCTCAAATGACATCACTGATGACATCATCCAGTGACTGTGTGTTTCTATAAAGTTTAAATATGTTTTATATATATATATAGACCAAGGTGTATTGAACAATGAGTGGGTGTATGTCTGTCTGAATGGATGATTTAGTAGGTGTGTGACTGATTTTATAAGTGAGTGATTAAATGTGTCTTACTGAATGCTTGGGTTAGTGACAAAACTGTGTGAATGCCTGTATCAGTCTGTCAGTTGGTATGTAATCGTCTGCATGGGTTGGTGAGTAGCTACATGAGTGTCTATATGGGTTATTGATTGGTTGTCTGACTGTCTGTATGTGTGCCTGAGTGTCTGTGTGGGTGGGTGGGGGGTGTGTGACTCTGTGCATAGATGTGTGAGTGGGTGATTCACTGGGTGTATGGGTTCATGAGTGTATCTATGAAGGGCTGTATGGGTGGGTGAGTGTGTGTATGGGTGTGTTCGTGAGTGAATGGATGTCTCACTGGTACATGTGTGAGTAACTACATATGTGAAAGGCAGTATATATGAGTGTTGGAGTATATAAATTACTATATGTGAGAGTGAGTGATTGTGAGAGTGGCTGTATGGATGAGTGTGTGCTTGTGTCAGTGATTGTATAAGACAATAAGTATGTGTTAGTCTCTGTATGAATAAGTGAGGTGGTGTGTGTACAACTGTATAGGTGAGTAAATGGGAGTGTGATTGATTCTTTGCATGACTGACTAGGTGTGTGAGTAACACTATGGATGAGTGGCGATGTGTGAGTGTCTGTATAGGTGTATGAGTGCAAATGATAGTACTGTATTGATAAGTGACTCCATGTATGAGTGAGTGAATGGGTGAATGAGTGGATGTGTGTCAAGACCTAGGAATCAATGAGTGGGTATGTAGTAACTGGTATTTGTGTGTCTATGGTTTCGAGAATGGTAGTCTGTATTTTAGAGTGGGTGTATGAAAGGTTATATTAGGGTGTGAGGAGGTGCATCAGATTATCACGTGGATGATGTCATGAGTGATGTCATGAGTGTTGTCATTTGAGATGTCATCAGTGATGTCATCAGTGATGTCACTGACCATGTCATGAATGATGTAATATGTGACGTCATGAGCAGTGCATTGCAGGGGCGCGAGTGATAGTCAGCTCAACTAACTATAACGTCCGAATTTCTCTGGTTTTGTACGAGTGAAATAACCAACTAACTATAACGTCCCTGAAACTTGTGGTTTTTTCAGTGAATTTCAAAGGTTTTTTAAATGCCTATTTCTAACTATAACGTCCCTGAAACCTATGGTTTTTTTAGTGAATTTCTAAGGTTTTTTAAATGCTAATTTCTAACTATAATGTCCCAGAAACCTATGGTTTTTTCAGTGAATTTCAAAGGTTTTTTAAATGCTAATTTCTGACTATAACGTCCCTGAAACCTATGGTTTTTTCAGTGAATTTCAAAGGTTTTTTAAATGCTAATTTCTAACTATGCCTACAGAGGTAGGACATGTGCAGAAAGAGGAAGAAAGGTGCAGAAAGAAGCAAGAGAAATGCAGAAAGAGGCAACAGAAGTCCAGAAAGACAAAGAAAGGTGCAGAAAGAAGCAAAAGATATGCAGAAAGAACCAACAGAGGTGCAGAAAGAGGCCATGTTGCAAAGTCATCCTGTGCCCCCAACTTTTTGCTGACGGGTACTGGTGGTAACTGACTCTGACTAACCAGGCCTAGAGCCAGTGCTATGCTAAAAGACACTTAGAATACAGTGAAAACACCTACATACAATAGGGTACACTATGGGTTGGGGTACACCTGTGATGGGCATGACCTCCCCTGTAAGGCCCTAGTATATAATAGGGCAGGGGGATTAAAACTACCTCTAAGTCAGAGGTGCAGAAACATGCTACTTTAACCAGTAGTCGCTTTTGCTGAGTGGTAGAGAAAGGGTGCTGGCCCTCCGACCAGCGCTCAAGAATTCCGCTGCGTAGGCCTTACAGGAGGTACCAGGAGGGCTTCTTGGCCCCCAAAGTCCCTCAGGAGTAAAGTGGACTTCATCCTCCATCCCGTAGTCTGCCAGGAGGCGCGTTTGCAGAGTGGTGGGGAAAGGGGTCATGGCCTCCGAAGACATCTTAGCAATCCTACTGTGTGGGACTTACTGGAGGTAACAAGAGGGGTACTTGGCCCCCAAGGACATCCTTGGGGGCCAACTACCCCTCCTATTACCTCCAGTAAGTACCACACAGCAGGATTGCTAAGTTCTCAAAACAGGCCACACCCCCTTTGCCCACTACTCTGCAAACGCGCTCCCTGGTGCACTCTTCGATGGGGATTGAAGTTCCCTTCACTGCTGGGGGTCCTTAGGGGCCAACTAGCCTACCTCTTACCTCCAGTAAGCCCCACACAGTGGGATTGCTGAGAGGTGGACACAGGCCACGCCCCTTTATCCACCACTCTGCAAACCCGCCTCCTGGTGCGCTCTTGGTTGGGGGATGAAGTCCCCTTTCCTCATGAAGGTCCCTGGGGGCCAACTAGCCCACCAGGTACCCCCAGTAAGCCCCACACAGCTGGATTGCTGAGAGTGGTCTGAGGCAACGCCCCCTTTTTACACCACTCTGCAAACTCGGCTCCTGACGCACTGCTGCTCGAGGGATGAGGTCCTCTTGTGTCCTGAGGTCCTCAGGACACAAGAGGACCTCATCGTCCCACCAGCAGTGCGCCAAGAGGCACGTTTGCAGAGTGGTGTAAAAAGGGGCGTGGCCTCAGACCACCTCTGTGCAATCCAGCTGTGTCGTGCTTACTGGAGGTACCTGGTGGGCTAGTTGGCCCCATGGACCCTAAGTATTCAAGGGGACTTAATTCCCCAACTTAGAACGCGCTAGGGGGTGCGTTTGCAGAGTGGTGCAGGGAGGGGGCGGGGCCTCCGACGAGATGCTGGCTTTAAAAAAAAAAAAAAATCTTTCAAGGGGGGCTGTGTGGCCCCCCTTCTTTCAATATGTTTTGGGCCCTGGTGACCCTATCCCCCAGGGCCTGCACATATCTTTAAAAAAAAAAAACGGGATGGGGGCCGCGTGGCCCTCCTCCGAAGGCCAATTTCGGCCCTGGGGACCCAATCGCCCGGGGCATGGCCAGACTTGTTTTTTTTTATTTAATAAATTTGGAGGGGGGACACATGGACCCCTCCTCAGGCCAATTATGGCCCCGGGGACCCCATCCCCTGGGGCCAGCCTTCTGCTTTTTTTTTTTTATTAATGGGGAGGGGGGCCGAGTGGCCCCCTTCCTGGGCCACTTCTGGTCCCGGGGCCCCATCCCCTGGGGCCGGCCCTCAGCGTTTGGGACCGTGGGGGGAGCCAATGCCCCCACAGTCCCTGCTGGCTCCCCGCCTCCTGTGGGAGCCGGCATTGCTTTTGGGCAAGGGGAGCTGCTAACATGCAGCTCCCCATGCCCAAAAGCAATCTGCTCTGCTATTTGGAAGCGAGAGTAGGTTTCCTGCTCTTGCTTCCAAAAAGCAAAGCAGGGTTTGCTATGACAGGGCGGGAACCTTTCTCCCGCCCTGTCATAGCAAACGGCAATGTCCCGGGGGTGGGCACCCTGGGACATTGCAGGATCCAGCCCTGGGGGTGGCGGTCCCCAGGGCCATTAAGGGCTCCAGGAGGGGGGCCGCACGGCCCCCCTCCCAAGGTTAAGATAGCCCCGGGGAGGTGGTGGTCGCAACGGACCCCCGTACTTAAATAAACAGTGCCCCGGGGAGTTGGTGGTCCCCAGGGCAGTGTGGGGGGGCTCGAGCCCCCCACACTAATTATTTAGCAAAGCCCTGGGGAGGTGGTGGTCCCCGGGGCTTGCGGGGGCCCGTGAGGCCCCCCCACCTTATTATAATAAAGCCCCGGGGAGGTGGCGGTCCCCAGGGCTTGGGGGGGCCCATGAGGCCCCCGCCCATATTTACAGATTGCCCCAGGGAAGTGGTGGTCCCCGGGGCCCCCGCTATATAATTCCGCATTGCCCCCGGGACCTCGCCCTCCCGGGAGCTTAACAATAACGAAGCGCGGGAGCCTGCACTTCGTTTTTTTTGTTTTCTCTGACTGATTCGCGCACCCAGCGCGAATTCGGCCAATTTTGTTTTTTTTTAATGCTTTTTTTGGCCCTGGGGGTCCTTGTGGGACCCCCTGAGCAGACCTAGGGGATCAGGGTGATTCTACCCTGCCCCCTTTTCTTGTTTTTCACCTTTTTTTCGACTGATTTTTTGTGACTCGGTTATCGAGTCACAAGATGGCTGCCAACACTTCCTGGTTTGGAGTGTTGGCAGCCAATCAGAAGTCAGCTCGTGTTCGGGAGGAGTCGCGACTCCTCCTCGGTGCTCAGATATATACATTTTTATTTATTGAATTTCTCTGTAACTACTGAACGGATTTACACCATTTAAAAAAAGGTCGCTTTCTGAACCAAGAGCTACCTTTTTGTCAAGTTTGGTGTAATTCCGTTCAGCAGTTCGGGCTGTAGCCTGTTCCAAAATTTCCTAAGGAAATTAACATGGAGAAAATGCGTTTTGGGACCTGCCTTTTTCTTGGCCCCCGCTTGATGAATCACCCCCAAACTTTTAAGACAGGAGCTGACCGGAGCGGGCCATTAGTTTTGAAAATTTTGCGAAGATTCGTCAACCGGCGCCAAAGATATTGGCAAATAAAAACGCTTTTTCTATGGACAATAGGTCCTCACTATAACTACCTACTGGGAACCGCCAGTAGGTAAGATATATATATATATATATATTCACTGAAAAAACCATAGGTTTCAGGGGCGTTATAGTTAGTTGGACATTTCACTCGTACAAAACCATAGAAATTCCCCCGTTATAGTTAGTTCAGCTAACTATAACTCGCGCGCCCGCAATGCACTGCTGATGACGTCACATATTACATCACTCATGACATGGTCCGTGACATCACTCATGACATCACTGATGACATCTCAAATGACATCACTGATGACATCACTGATTACATCATCCTTGTGATAGAGTGGCAGACCTCCTCTCACCCTAATATAACCTTTGATACACACACTCAAAAATACAAACTAACATTTTCAAAACAATGGACATACCAATACCAGTTACAACACACCTATTCAGTAATTCCAAGATCTACACACACATCCACTCATTCACCAACAGTCCCTATACAGTCACTCATACATGTACTCACTCATCATATGTACTCATACACCTATACATCCTGTTACACACCGCCACTCATCCATAGAGTTACTCACACACATAGTCACACATGCAAACAAAGTATCAAACATCCATTTACTTGCATATACAGTTATACACACACTACCACACTTACTTCTACAGAAACTTACACATACTTACTCTCTTAAACAATCACTTATAGAAACACCTACTTATTTGTACAGGAACTCTTCCAATCTCTCACTCTCACATATACTCACATATATACACCAATACTCACATATACTAGTTTAAAACATATGTAGTTACTCATAAAGACACTATTGAGACAGTCATTCACTCACTAACACACCCATACACATACTCATCCACCTATACAGTCCTGCACACATGCTGTCTTCAACACATACAAACAGTGAGTCACTCATTCATGCATCTATGCACTAAGTAATACCCCCACCGAACCATACAGACACTCAGACACTCATACTGATACTCAAAAAACCAACTAATAACCCATATAGACACTCATGTACCTACTCACCAACCCATGCAGCCACTTATACACAAAGTGAGAGACTGATACAGATATTTTCATATTTAAACATTACTCACTAACCCATGTATTCACTAAGATACACTTAGTCAGTTATACAATCAATTTTACAAAACAAAATCATCCATTTAGACACTTATATACCCATTTATTCTTCCATCGACCTTGAGATATACATATATAAAACATATTTAATTTTCAGAAAAACACACATTCACTGGATGATGTCATCAGTGATGTCATCAGTGATGTCATTTGAGATGTCATCAGTGATGTCATGAGTGATGTCACTGACCATGTCATGAGTGATGTAATATGTGACGTCATCAGCAGTGCATTGCGGGCGCGCGAGTTATAGTTAGCTGAACTAACTATAACGGGGGAATTTCTATGGTTTTGTACGAGTGAAATGTCCAACTAACTATAACGCCCCTGAAACCTATGGTTTTTTCAGTGAATTTCTAAGGTTTTTAAATGCTAATTTCTAACTATAACGTGCCTGAAACCTATGGTTTTTCAGTGAATTTCTAAGGTTTTTTAAATGCTAATTTCTAACTATAACGTGCCTGAAACCTATGGTTTTTAGTGAATATATATATATTTATTATACTATGTATACATGTGAAAATGTCTCGGTCCCCTTTTTGCCTCGGTGGCACGGAAAAAATGGGTGGAACTGACGTCAGCACGCCGACGAGGTTCTCTTATGGCTCCGATGACATCATACGGTGTCGCGAGCGGAGCCGTGCTATTATGACGTCCTCGTTGACGTGGGAGAGCTAGGAAAGAATTTCCGTGGAATGCTGGTGCAGGGGATATTCACCTAAGTGTTCAGGCTAGTCCTTTGGGAGCAACTGTTTATGTTGCCACTCCAGAAACCGAAACCAGTGATCCGAGGGCAGAGGCCCTGCAGATGGCACACGAGGTGGGGTGCCCAGTCATGTGCACCGGCGGGGCAGCGAAGTGACAAGCACCACAACCCACAAAAAAGGTAACGAGGGCACTGAATAACACAGGATCTTCTCTTTGTATCTGGCAGGAACAACGAAGTTAAAATGCCCTAGTACCAAAATGTAGAATTAGTGCTACAACGGTCTTCAAGAGGACCTGCGATGCCGCTTCTGCCTCCCGTACCCTGGAGGTGGCACATGGGTCACGCGGTGCGGTCATACTGCGGTGGGACGCACACTCGTTGACCTCTCATGGCACTGCTCCACACTTCAGGGAGGACGCTTTCCATTAGCTATGTTTTCTGATGACATGTCGCGCCGGCCCCGTCCAACAACAGAACTCCTTTAGATCCAAACAGACTCTTCCACTCTCTCACCGGAAGTGAAACCAGGCCACGCGGACACTTTCACAATACAACAGCCGGGAATGCACTTTTCGGTAAAAAAAACACATTCCTTCCTCCTAATTAATCAAATAAACGTCTCACTGAAGAACAGGGGCCAGCTTCGATCGGTAAACAGCCGTTACAACGACTTTTTACTTTGCGATACCATTACAACGCATGCATTACCACGCATGAGTTGTACATCACGAAAGTCATTACTACGCATTTTTTAGAACGCATGGTCATTTACCACGCATGCCTTTACAACGAATTTTGTTGTAAAGGTATGTATGGTAAATGACCATGTGTTCTAAAAACATGTAAACGATCCATGTCGTTGTAAGGAAACAGAGGCTGTTCCGTTTCCTCACAACGACGTGCACCACCCCTCAGAGACGACGTGAAGCAGGAACCACGAGGAGAGAGGAACCACGAGGAGTGAGAGGTAAGGGGGATTGGGCATGGGGTGGGCGTTTCTTTTCTAGGGTTTAGGGTAGTGCAGTGGTGTTTGGGTGGTGTAGGGGTCGTGCTGGGGGTAGTGTTTTAGGGTTTAGGGTAGTGCAGTGGTGTTTGGGTAGTGTAGGGGTCGTGCTGGGGGTAGTGTTTTAGGGTTTAGGGTAGTGCAGTAGTGTAGGGGGTCATGCTGGGGGTAGTGTTTTAGGGTTTAGGGTAGTGCAGTGGTGTATGGGTAGTGTAGGGGGTCGTGCTGGGTTAGTGTTTTAGGGTTTAGGGTAGTGCAGTGGTGTTTGAGTAGTGTAGGGGGTCATGCTGGTGGTAGTGTTTTAGGGTTTAGGGTAGTGCAGTGGTGTTTGTGTAGTGTAGGGGGTCATGCTGGGGGTAGTGTTTTATGGTTTAGGGTAGTGCAGTGGTGTTTGGGTAGTGTAGGGGTCGTGCTGGGGGTAGATTTAGGGTTTAGGGTAGTGCAGTGGTGTTTGGGTAGTGTAGGGAGTCGTGCTGGGGGTAGTGTTTTAGGGTTTAGGGTAGTGCAGTGGTGTTTGTGTAGTGTAGGGGGTTGTGCTGGGGGTAGTGTTTTAGGGTTTATGTTAGTGCAGTGGTGTTTGGGTAGTGTAGGGGTAGTGCTGGGGTAGTGTTTTAGGGTTTAGGGTAGTGTAGTGGTGTTTGTGTAGTGTAGGGGGTAGTGCTGGGGGTAGTGTTTTATGGTTTAGGGTAGTGCAGTGGTGTTTGGGTAGTGTAGGGGTTCATGCTGGGGGTAGTGTTTTAGGGTTTAGGGTATGGCAGTGGTGTTTGGGTAGTGTAGGGGGTCGTGCTGGGGGTCGATTTAGGGTTTAGGGTAGTGCAGTGGTGTTTGTGTTATGAGGGGTTGTGCTGGGGGTAGTGTTTTAGGGTTTAGAGTAATGCAGTGGTGTTTGTATAGTGTAGGGGGTTTTAGGGTAGTGCAGTGGTGTTTGTGTAGTGTAGGGGGTCATGCTGGGGGTTGTGTTTTAGGGTTTAGGGTAGGGCAGTGGTGTTTGTGTAGTGTAGGGGGTAGTGTTTTAGGGTTTAGGGTAGTGCAGTGGTGTTTGTGTAGTGTAGGGGGTCATGCTGTGGGTAGTGTTTTAGGGTTTAGGGTAGTGCAGTTGTGTTTGTGTAGTGTACAGGGTCGTGTTTTAGGGTATAGGGTAGTGCAGTGGTGTTTGGGTAGTGTAGGGGGTCATGCTGGGGTTAGTGTTTTAGGGTTTAGGGTAGTGCAGTGGTGTTTGGGTAGTGTAGGGGGTCGTGCTGGGGGTAGTGTTTTAGGGTTTAGGGTAGTGCAGTGGTGTTTGTGTAGTATGGGAGGTCATGCTGGGGGTAGATTTAGGGTTTAGTGTAGTGCAGTGGTGTTTAGGTAGTGTAGGGAGTCGTGCTGGGGGTAGTGTTTTAGGGTTTAGGGTAGTCCAGTGGTGTTTGTGTAGTGTAGGGAGTCGTGCTGGGGGTAGTGTTTTAGGGTTTAGGGTAGTGCAGTGGTGTTTGGGTAGTGTAGGGGTCGTGCTGGGGTAGTGTTTTAGGGTTTAGGGTAGTGCAGTGGTGTTTGTGTAGTGTAGGGGTCATGCTGGGGGTAATGTTTTAGGGTTTAGGGTAGTGCAATGGTGTTTGTGTAATGTAGGGGGTAGTGTTTTAGGGTTTAGGGTAGTGCAGTGGTGTTTGTGTACTGTAGGGGGTCGTGCTGGGTTCTAGTGTTTTAGGGTTTAGGGTAGTGCAGTGGTATTTGTGTAGTGTAGGAGGTAGATTTAGGGTTTAGGGTAGTGCAGTGGTGTTTGGGTAGTGTAGGGGGTCGTGCTGGGGGTAGTGTTTTTGAGTTTAGGGTAGTGCAGTTGTGTTTGGGTAGTGAAGGGGGTCGTGCTGGGGGTAGTGTTTTAGGGTTTAGGGTAGTGCAGTGGTGTTTGGGTAGTGTAGGGGTCAACCAACATGAATTTGTCCTTGTGTGATGTAACCAATGCTCATGTAAAGCACTCCAATACCTGACCAGTCTGCACTATATAAAACTGCAAAAAAACAAAAAATAAAAAGTGTTTTGCACTCTTCTGTAATTGGGCTATACGTGGGCTACCTCTGGGTGATATTTGTGCTACATTTGGGCTCTTTTTCTCTGGTGGCCATCTTGGGAGACTTATTTGTTATGAAGTTTCCTAATTTCCTCATTTACTACAGTCTCCTCAGTAGGAAATGCTTTCAGTTTTTACTTTGATTCCATCAAGAAGGCATTCAGATGTGTCACACATTTGCCATAAATTCAGAATGTTAGCACTCTAGTTGTTCATTAGATCACTGTAGTAAAGCTACTGCTCACCAAGGAGTTAACTGGAAGTCTACTGCTGGTATTGAAAGTGATTGTTTCAGTCTGCATGTCAGAATTTTCTAATGAAATAGAAGAGGATTTGAGATCTCACTTAAAACATGCCCTAAATTTTCTTTTTGCAGCACTAACCATAATTTCTATGGCAAAATGAACCCCCTCATTTTGTTCCTTTTTAAATTAAATGTTTTAAGTGTTACCAGTTTATTCCAATCAAGATGGCTTCAGGTGTGCCATACTTTTGTCATAAGTAAGGCTGTTAGCACTCTAGTTGTTCTTTAGAACACTCTGGGAAGCTGCAGTAGAACACAAAGGCATCAACTGACAGGCTGCTCCTGTTGAAATATAACAGGAAGATATCTGAGATCTCACTTAAAACATGTCCTAATTTTTCTTTCTACAGCACTAACCATCATTTCTATGGCAAAATGAACCCCCTCATTTTGTTCCTTTTTAAATTAAATGTTTTAAGTGTTACCAGTTTATTCCAATCAAGATGGCTTCAGGTGTGCCATACTTTTGTCATAAGTAAGACTGTTAGCGCTCTAGTTGTTCTTTAGAACACTCTGGGAAGCTGCAGTAGAACACAAAGGCATCAACTGACAGGCTGCTCCTGTTGAAATATAACAGGAAGATATTTGAGATCACACTTGAAACATGTCCTAATTTTTCTTTCTACAGCACTAACCATAATTTGTATGACAAAATGAACCCCATCATTTTGTTCCTTTTTAAATTAAATGTTTTAAGTGTTACCAGTTTATTCCAATCAAGATGGCTTCAGGTGTGCCATACTTTTGTCATAAGTAAGGCTGTTAGCACTCTAGTTGTTCTTTAGAACACTCTGGGAAGCTGCAGTAGAACACAAAGGAATCAACTGACAGTCTCTGCCATTGTTGGATGTACATGTTTTACTGAGAATGTCAGACTTCATTCTCACATGACTGAGAAAGATAATGTGAATTTACAGAAAATATGCTCTCATTTTAGCTTCTGGAGCACCTTCCAAAACTGTATGGGACAAGCATGTGAAAATAGTTTTCTCTCAAACATGAATCATGATATCCCAGCAGAAGGTTTTTCACAGGGTAAAATCACCTTAGAACACACCACAATTCCTGAAATTAGTATGGTACCATCAACAAATGAATTCTAATGTAACTAAAGTCTGTTATCACCCTTTATAGTTCTCCTTTTGGTAACCCTCAAAATCTTCGATTCACTACAATGCATTTCAATGGGGTACTATCATTTATATTGGTCCCAAGATGGCTGCCAGCAATTCCAGGATGAAGTGCTGACAGCCAATCAGATCTCACGATGACATGTGTGGTTAGGCTCCGCCCAGATATATATGTGTTTTTACTTTTGATTTTCTCAGCAACTACTGAACGGATTTACACCATTTAACAAAAGGGTTCTTTCTGAACCAAGAACTACCTCTTTGCCAAATTTGGTGTAATTCCGTTCAGCAGTTCGGGCTGTAGCCGTGGCTAAAGTTTCCTATGGGAAATTGATTTTTGACTCTTATTTTTTAATTTCTCAGCAACTACTGAACGGATTTACACCATTTAACAAAAGGGTTCTTTCTGAACCAAGAACTACCTCTTTGCCAAATTTGGTGTAATTCCGTTCAGCAGTTCGGGCTGTAGCCGTGGCTAAAGTTTCCTATGGGAAAATGAATGGGGAAAACACGTTTTGGGACCCCCCTTTTTCTCGGCCCCCGCTTGACGAATCACCCCGAAACGTTCAGGGTAGGAGCGGACCGGAGCGGGCCATAAAGTTTGAAAATTTCGCGAAGATTCGTCAACCGACGCAAGAGTTATTTCAAATAGAATGTCACGGATTTCCTATGGAAAATAGGTCCTAACTATAACTATCTACTGGCGAGCGCCAGTAAATAATATATATATATATATATTCACTGAAAAAACCATAGGTTTCAGACACGTTATAGTTGGAATTAGCATTTAAAAAACCTTTGAAATTCACTGAAAAAACCATAGGTTTCAGGCACGTTATAGTTAGAAATTAGCATTTAAAAAACCTTAGAAATTCACTGAAAAAACCATAAGGTTTTAGGGACAGTTATAGTTAGTTGGACATTGCACTCGTACAAAACCCGTGAAATTCCCCCGTTATAGTTAGTTCAGGTAACTATAACTCGCGCCCCGCAATGCACTGCTGATGACGTCACATATTACATCACTCATGACATGGTCAGTGACATCACTGATGACATCACTGATGACATCTCAAATGACATCCTGTCATAGCAAACTACAGTGTCCCGGGTTGTAGGCACCCCGGCACACTGCAGGAGCCGGCCCTGGGGGGTGGCGGTCCCCAGGGCCATCAAGGGCTCACGGAGGGGGGCCGCGCGGCCCCCCTCCCATCCAGTGCACAGCCCCGGGGAGGTGGTGGTCCCCGGGGATTTGGGGATCCGTAACGGACCCCCATATTCAAATCTTTAGTGCCCCGGGGAGGTGGTGGTCCCCGGGGTATGTGGGGGGGCTGGAGCCCCCCCACACAGGTCAAATTTTTTTAAAAAAAAGAAGCCCCGGGGGGTGGCGGTCCCCGGGGCTGCGGGAGGGCCAAGAGCCCTTCCGCACCATTATGTTTTCAAAGCCCCGGGGGGTGGCGGTCCCCGGGGCTTGGTGGGCCTTAGAGGCCCCCCCACATTAAATTTAACCCCCCCCACCATGCCCCCAGGACTTGGCCCACCCGGGGGCAAATTAACAACGAAGCGCGGGAGACCGTGCTTCGTTTTTGTTTCTCGGCGGGATTCGCGCACCTAAGCGCATCCCGCCGATTTGTTTTTTAAAAAAATGCTTTTTTCTGCCCAGGGGTCCTTGTGGCACCCCTGAGCAGACCTAAGGGGTCAGGGTGTTTCTACCCTGCCCCTTTGTGCGTTTGCGCACTTGTTTCTTTTTTTCTCGGCGGGATCCGCGCACCCTAAACGCATCCCGCCGATTTAAAAAAAAAAAATGCTTTTTCTGCCCAGGGGTCCTTGTGGGACCCCTGAGCAGGCCTAGGGAGTCAGGGTGTTTCTACCCTGCCCCCTTTGCGCTTGCGCACTTGTTTCTGTCCCTCGGTTCTACCGAGGGATAAAATGGCTGCCAACACTTCCTGATTTGGAGTGTTGACAGCCAAGTAGCATGCAGCTCGTGATCGGGAGGATGCGCGGACCCTACTTGGCCATAGATATATATGTGATTTTATTTGTGATTTTCTCAGAAACTACTGAACGGATTTACACCATTTAAGCAAAAGGCACGACACTGAACCAAGGGCTACCTCTTTGCCAAATTTGGTGTAATTCCGTTCAGCAGTTCGAACTGTAGCTGCGACTAAAGGTTCCTATGGAAAAATGAATGGGAAAACGCGTTTTGGGACCCCCTTTTTCTCGGCCCCCGCTTGACCGAATCAACCCGAGACTTTCAGGGTAGGAGCGGAGCGGAGCGCCCCAACAAGTTGGAAACTTTGCGAAGATTCGTCAACCAGCGCCAACGTTATTTCAAATAGAATGTCGCGGATTTCCTATGGATAATAGGTCCTAACTATAACTATCTACTGGCGACCGCCAGTAGATAATATATATATATATATATATATATATATATATATATATATATATATATATATATATATATATATCTCAATAACTCCTTCTTCACTTCCACAAGAATTACTCGGACGCTCTTGCTTGCTCAATAAAGTTTTAATGGCTCAAACGACGCGTTTCGACTTACGCCTTGATCACGCTCATGAGAAGCATTTAGAATACGAATTATATACACAGTGCTTTTAAAAAATAAACATAGATAGTGGACTACACCAAAAGTGCTATTTAGAATAATGATACTAGCGGCGGCCATTTTAACAAAGTAAAAGATACTATAGTTATCATTCTCTCTAGCACACAAATCTTATTTACCAATCCTACGATCTAAATCAACGGCCAATTTTATGAAAAACAATGTATCGTCCTTCCTACTCTGTATCAATGTTATATACATTATTTCAGCTCTAATCTCTCATTACTGATCAATTTTATACAAATAACCACTTTGTCCTATAATGCCCCAGTGGAGCTTTAGGTAATCATACAGATTAAGAGAGACAAACAAAAAGTTCCATTGGCCCCATCTGTATACCTTACGGGAATACGCTGTCTACAATCCCGCCCCATTGGGCATATATCCCATATCGAGGAAAATCGGATAGTGTGCTTCATATATACTTATATGGCCGCCAAATTGAAAAAGAAGTGCCAACACCTACAAAAATAAGTAAAACATTACATTAAAATCCAATTTAAAAAAGGAAGGAAAAACGATTCTAGCATAAAGTCATGAAATGCAATTAATCATACAAATGAATGGCCAACTCCTCACTTGAATTTAGACCTTTAGCTACCAAAGTTTCAAAATCAATAATGTATTTCGATTCAAGTTTGCGCAATGAAAGTTCGCGATTGCCACCCCTCACATTGCTAGTTATTGCATCAATTACAACCATTTTTAACAGTCTTTCATCTTTAAAATGGAGATCAAAAAAATGTCGGGCTACCGGATATTGCTTGTTATTATGCCGTATAGCACGGACATGTTCCAATACTCTTTTCTTTGCACGATGTATTGTGCTTCCTATGTATAACTTCCTGCATGGGCAGATCAACGCATAAACACAATATGTGGTGTTACATGTATAAGGTTTTTGATTGCAAATTTCCGGTTGGAATTCGGAAATGAAAGTTCTTTGCAGTCATCACTGTTACTACATGCCTTACAATTCCTACAACACCTGAAACCCGGGTGACCACCACTATCCAACTTGGGTGTCCTAGTGATTAAATTACAACTCAATTCGTCCCGCCCCACATGCACTCCTTACATTGAAAAGGGCACGGACGGTAGTGTTCTGAGTTTAGCAATTTATTCTAACAAACATGTTGATATGACGCGTTTCGGCCACTGCATGTGGCCTTGATCACATATGCATACATATGTATATACACAACAATTTCTACTTACCTTCTATGTGTGGTAAAAATTTGTGTGGTAAAACAATGTGTGGTAAAGCACTGCGTGGTAATTTCCACATTGCAAAGGTTGTTTCCCTTGAGTGATGTGCTCTGCCAGGTGACTTTACTAGTGTGTGATTGTAATAGCTTCAACTGAAGTCAGATATGTTTTGTATATTTCACTTGTGCTGTACATGAACTTTACTCTCCAAATGTTTGCTCGAATGACACAAATATGTTTCTTCTTCTCTGTCAACCATTTCTTAAAGTTGGCTTCATGAATTCTGTATGCAGTGAGACAGTAATCTGGCCTTGTTTAATCAGCCCCTAGCTTATCTGAGTCTTGGCAAGAGGTGACTTTGATTTAGAAAGGATTTGATACAATTAGGAGGCAAGGCCTCTATCTGACAGCCCACCAAATTGAAGATGTCTATCAACAAGAAGATTGTGGTAATCACAACCAGGAAAAGGCCCGGGTATTGCAGGACACCATGGTTTGGGACATGTGAATTCAGTTTAATGTTTATACTTTGTTATTCGGTTTTGCTTTTTGCTTTACGATCTAAAATACCTGAGTAGAAGCATACGTATAAAGTTGTTAGATTTCCAAAAGTGAATTGACAGCAAGTTCCTATTACAGGGTTTTCCCCACATGTGTCTCTCGCTATCACCATTATACTCAATCTAGGGCATCGCATTGTTACTTGCATGTATGGAACAGTAAAACTTAATGCAGTTGTTTCCCATCAACTTATAATGTTGGTAAAATGCTTTGACTACAAAGGCGATAACATGATGCCAACAGAAGTCGCAGATTAAGGCACCCTTCTACACAGGGGCCGCTCGATATCACACCTTTTAGCAACACAATGACTGCTTACATCGGATTTAACATAGGAGCATCCCCCCCCCATTCAATCCACTTGAATGGAGAAGTCTTTAGGAAAGGGTCTTCTTTCTAGCCATGTGAAAGGAGTCATTGTCTGTGCATGCCCACTTATTAATATGTTCTTGTTTTATTCATTCCCTCTAAAACAGCACAGAAATACTTGGCCAAAACACTCAAACAAGAAGTGAAGAAGTGCAACAATGATGCTGGAGAAGGCTCTGAACTAAGATGATGATAACAATCATTCATTTGTAAAAGCTTCCTTTATAAACATCTTTGCAAACAAAGATTGAACTTACATGTACAGAAACGTCATCTGTGGTCATAAACTCCCAGTTGCTGACTTCCAGTATAAGACTGTGTCCATAGATGGAACAAGAACTGTGGACAGTCCACCACCACAGTGGTCTTTCCATAGTCCTAGGTTTACTGTCAAGTGTGAAAAAAGGGAGTTACAGGGCGTTTACATGCAAAACAAAGTGAGCACCCACAATCTCATATGTTGCTGGGTAATCACCAGCATTTTTCAGGTTTCTTCCCACCCTTAAAAGGCTCCTAATGCCTATTTCACATTTTGTAAAAGGCAGAAGCAAACGACTTTCCAAAGTCTAAATGGAAAGAACTGTACCACCATATTCGAAGAGGAGGTACGGGGATGGGTTTCTTCACTTGGAAAATATTTTGTCTGTGTCAACAAAAATACAATAAAAATGTGCAAATGCACATTTCCATCAGGCATTCTTTATCATGTTCCATCATGTTAAGGACAATCCCACAAAATATGCTTTGAGTAATAGAAGCATGAATGGAAATATATGACTTGCCTTGATTTCCATAGAAATTCCTAGCGATCTGATTCCAAGAGAATTCATTGAATCTATGTAAATCAGTGGCAGAAATACATAAGGCTCAGTTTTCTGAATTTTTACTTGCTTTGTGAACTGAACACGAAAGAAATACATCATGCTTTCCTAAAATGGCCAGACATTCAACAGCTAGCACCTTTACTTCCAAAATTCATAAGAACAGCCTGATTTGATGTAGCTGTCAAGACGGTTATACATATTCTTAAGCAATAAAACATCATAAAGTTATAACAAAATTTAACAAGGGGGAATAACACACGTAAACAGCATATGCGCCATTTACCCTCCCTCATGCATTAGTTTGCATGGGCAATAACCACTGGCTACCTACTGAGGCATATTACAAATAGGGTGCCCTTTCCCTGTGCACCATCAAAACTGGACACTGGGCACAAACAGGGATAGTGCACTCTATTAATGATAATTCGTTGTCCCATTGAACTCATTGCTGCCTGTGGACAGCACATTTGTGAAAGATGGACCCTCCACTTGAAGCAGCAGCTCCGCCTTTCATTATGCAGACAGCACCAGGCTGCACTTCAGAGGGAGTAAAGTGACCCCCCTGCCAGCTGGTGTAATGAGTGACTGCACCCGCCTAAAGGGGGATGTCTGTGAGGTCCATGAGACACCCTTTTCCCACTCCAGAGGGCTGCCTTCAGGGAGCACATTGACTGTATGCCATGTTGCACACAGCCAGTGTGCCTTCTGATGGCTTCTTTGCTTCTGCACCTGTGTCCTAACGTGGCACAGGCACAGAGGCAAAATGTTTCCCCCATTTTTATGGAGCCACCCCCCTGTGCAAACGAGTGAGTTACAGATCTATCTGTACTATTGAACGGGCTGCACAAGCATCTGCAACCCTTTCTGTAATACTACAGCACCCCAAAGGCTTACAAAACAGGCACACACACACCCGATGCAGCCCTAGGGCACTACCCATAATGTGGCCATTGGTCTTTATGCACCTGCCAATTCATAAAGTACAACTGTGTGTCACATAATATCAGCACCCTTCACAAGATCACCCACTGAAAAGCTGATGGATCACTGACAAAATATCGAAGGTCAAAAAATCGACCTACAAAAATATCGGAGCAAGAATATCGATGTCAACAGTATCGATATCCTATCTACAACATGGTAAGTACAAAGATATCGAAAAAAAAATATCAATGTCAAAAATATCGTTATCAAAAATATCGTTTTGTTTTTGTTAAAAAAATATGTAAAATAAACTAAATAATACTTATAAATAAAATAAACATAGTTAAAAATATTTTATAATGTTTAAAATTAATAAGTAATATATATCATTTAATAAAACATTAATTAAACATATACATATAATATATAATATATATACTTACTTAATAATGAGTTTTAATAATTATTTTAATAAATTATAAATTAATAAAAAATATTATAAATTACAAATACATCTATACACATAAAACAATAACATAAATAAAAATTTAATAGTTATGTATAACATATTAAAAAAATTAAATTTACTTTTAATATTTTTAAAATTAATTATATACTACATTAACTAAAATAATACAAAAAATATTAAATAGCGGAGGGAATAAAACTACTATTTCAACTCCCAAAAAACAACAGTAAGAAAAATGTTGGATAGCGTAGAGGTTAAAATTACTATTCCCACTCTAGAGAGTGCAACAGTAGAGAAAGTATTGGATAGCGTAGGGGTGAAAATTACTATTCCCACTCCAGGTAGCGCAACAGTAGGGAAAATGTTGGATAGCGAGAGGGTAAAATTAATATTCCCACTGCAGTGAGTGCAACCGTAGGGAAAGCGTTGGATAGCGTAAGGGTAAAATTACTATTCCCACTCCAGTGAGTGCAACAGTAGGGAAAGTGTTGGATAGCGTAGGGGTAAAAATTACTATTCCCACTCCAGGGAGTGCAACAGTAGGGAAGCGTTGGATAGCGGGAGGGTAAAAATTAATATTCCCACTCCAGTGAGTGCAACAGTAGGGAAAGTGTTGGATAGCGTAGGGGTAAAATTACTATTCCAACTCCAGAGAGTGCAACAGTAGGGAAAGTGTTGGATAGCGTAGGGGTAGAAATTACTATTCCCACTCCAGGGACTGCAACAGTAGGGAAAGCGTTGGATAGCGTGAGGGTAAAAATTACTATTCCCACTCCAGTGAGTGCAACAGTAGGGAAAGTGTTGGATAGCGTAGGGGTACAAATTACTATTCCAACTCCAGAGAGTGCAACAGTAGGGAAAGTGTTGGATAGCGTAGGGGTAAAAATTACTAGTCCAACTCCAGAGAGTGCAACAGTAGGAAAAGTGTTGGATAGCGTAGAAGTTACAAATAACATACTTATAAATAAAATATTTTTTAAAATAATTAATGAATTATTAAATAACTGTAAACTATTTACCAATACCAATAAATAATTATTAAAAACATAATTACCAATAGAAAATGTATTAACAATAAATTAATAATAAATACCAATAAATAATAATTAATAAATATTAATTACTAAATAATACATATTGAACAATAAAATATTTTTAATAACAAAAAACATATAAATTATTAAAACTTAATTACCAATTAACTAATATTGAACAATTAAATGCTTTTTATACCAAAAATAATAATAATTAAACATTAATTATCAATTAATATACTTCTTAATATATTAATTGAATTTATCAATAAATAATATTTAATAATATTTAATTACCAATTGATGATAAAACAACAATAAATTAATTTTAGAACCAAAAATTCTAATTAAAAAAATTACCAATTAATAATTAATGTCCAATAAATTAATTATCAATACCCAAAAATAAATGTAATAATTACTTAATTAGATTTCAATTACTTCCAAAAGTATTCCCCTATAAGCACAACACACTCCAATAATAAAATAATACACTTAACATAATGATCAATTAATCAATTAATAAAAATTAATAACCAATTAATAAAAATTAATTAGCAATTATTAATTAATTAACAATAATATAATTATCAATACCAATTAATTAAAATAAATTATAACTTAATTACAATTAAATTACATAATGATCAATTAATCAATTAATAAAAATTAATAACTAATTAATAAAAATTAATTACCAATTATTAATTAATTAACAATAATATAATTATCAATACCAATTAATTAAAATAAATGATAACTTAATTACAATTAAATTACTTCCCACCCTATTCCCCTATAAACCCACAACCCGCTACAGAACTTAAACGCAAAAAATAATTAAAATTAATTTATAATTGCTAAAAATTAATAATTAATTTAGTATAATTAAATTACTTCCACCCTATTCCCCTATAAACCCACAACCCGCTACGGTACAAAAAAAAACAATAACTTAAAAAAACATTATTAACATATAAAAATTGTATACATATATTTTTAGACAAGTAGAACACTTAACAAAAACACATATGACACATACATATTAAAAACATAACAAAATACATAACAATAATACAAATATCGATATTAGTAACATCGATATTAGTAACATCGATATATTTGATTTCGATATTACTAACTTCGATATTACTTACATCGATATAAAAAAATTAGATATTACTTACCTTAGGGTCGATATTCTGTCCATCGATATTCTTAACATCGATATTCTGTCCCTTCGATATTGTGACTTCGATATTAGTGTATGTCGATATTTTATTTTCGATATTTTGACTGCTCACCAATCTGATATCACATTGTAAACACCAAGTGAGCTGGAAACTCCCACAAAGAGTAGGAATTCAGCTCAGTTGTGGAGGCTCTGCACATCTGAGGTCCATTATGAGTTTTATATTCTCCCTGGGCATGCAAGGCAGTGACAGAAGCCTTGCTATTTTGGGGGAATGTATAAATGGCTGCTTAGTTGATGTTGGGCACAAAGCTCCATTCCCTCTTCATGGTCCCATCTCTCCAAGGCCAATCTGAAGCTGCTCAGACAGTGGTGAAGTCAAACCCCTGCCCCTCTTCAGCCCACACCCACTCCATCAGCCCCCTCTTCTCCCAAAGTGAGTAAGGTTCAAGGTTGATATGTCTGTGTGGAGTTATGTTGCTCTTTCCAGAGGGTGCTGCTGCTGGACTAAGCATGAACTTCCACTATTACCACTGACGCTCTGATCTAACTGACCTTGTCTCCAACCAATTTATTCTATTTGTCATCTTCCGCATTCAAAAAGAATTCTAAACAAACCCTTAGAGGCAAACATTTCAGCTCCAGTACATAGGTTTTCTTGTTCCAAATGCAGAGTGAGTGTGGGTTTTTCAGTCTCAGAAATGCCAAACCTCTCAAGAAGAGCCATGCAGGTCATTCTGCGAACACTGAAGAGTTACACAACTTCAAAAATCAAACTTGTAAGTCAAAATAAGCCGAATTAAGACTTTCCTTTTGAGGGACATTTAAAAAGCAGGCCGAACACATCACTGGGGAAAAATGCAATTACAAATTCACCTGGAATATTCCCAGGTTCATGGAGCAGAATCCTAATGAAACCCAAAATTGATTTACCTGTGGTTAATAATCACGCCTCATCTGATACTCCTGTCACATATTACCGAACGCGAAGGCTGGGGAAGAGTGATATGAATATATCGGCCATTAGTGACATGTCCCTTCCAGGCAGCTAATGTAAACACATCCATAATATTAGTTTCAGGTATGTTTGTTACAGAAATATCAATAATTTCTAAGAGTCAAGCAAAGGAAAACACATCAACCATATCCCAATGGATTCAAATGATTAAAAGTGACTGGACCCGTTTTGCTCATTATCTGCAGAAAATTCAGCAGCGGAAATGGGATATTTTTATTCAGACCGTAACTGAATAGGGATTCTTGATGGAAGGAGTACCTATAAGGTAGAAATTGATAATATGCACTTTGCTCCATCACAAGCTTTATTTTCTCTACTTGCCTTTTCCAAATGATGCTCTCTTATTATTCTCATTGACTAAATTTCGGATTTTGACATAGGGGATTTTTGATAATACTCTTCCATTTCCAATCAATAGGGTGTTTCCCAGAGCGGTTCCACAGTTCCCTTACATTGGTGGAGATCCATACATTTGTGGAAATCCAAATCAGATGCACCCTTTCCACTGCTTTCTTCGAGTCTGTAGAGACCTGTGGAAAGGTGGGGGAGGAGCCAGCAGCAACAACAACTTTGACCCACTTCCCTTTGGTCTGAAAAGATTCTGGGGGGTGGCCGGACTGCAGCTACAATGCCACTGATATCACAGTGGAGTTGCAGTCATCACACTGTAACTATGAATGATACAGACATGGTATGCACTTGCAGTGGGGTTTAAGAAGTTCCAAGGCACGAGATATCTTCCTATTTATTCAATTTGACACATCAGTAGGACGATATCATTAGCAACAAATTATAAGGAAAAAAAACAACACAAACCGAAACTAGTGGTGCACATGCGCAACACTGCAATCATAACCACAGAACAACAGAACATTTGACAACAGCCAGCAGAAAAAATATTGGGCCAGATTCACAAAGGTAAATTACACTTTTGAGTATGTTTACACTTTTGATTAACTTTACTACTTTTCGGTATTCACAAACTCTGAGTGTAAATTACCAGTAAAAAACAGTGTTAAGTCAAGCATTAGACATGGATAACAACTTCCACTGCAACATCTTCCTATCGAAAATAATAAAGTTATGGACTCATAATAAAACCCCATAGGAAATAAAGCTAAATTAAATTAAAACATTTTTTTAAATAGTTATAAATATAAATAAATATGAATGTTAAAAATGTATAAAAATAGTATATTTTATTATTTAATTATAACATATTTTATTTTAAAATCAAAACATAATGTAACAATAACTTTCATTAAAAGATAATTACATACATTTTTGTGTATGCAAGAAAGAAGTAAATCTGCATTTGCACACAGATTTACTACTTTCTTTGTGAATCAGGCTCACTATCTCACGAAAGAAAGTTCTAATTCGTTTTCTTACCTGAGTGCCGAGAGATTGAAACAGGTACTGTCCTGAGGACACACTTAAGTCAGAGTTGTCTGGGTCAAGGTAACTGCATTGAATTATACCGACCAATCTTTCAATTGCAGGCTGTATTTGTTAGAAAAGAGGAAGCATGGATATTGAACAAAGATTGATTATAACATGATACTGTAATTTTCAAGGGTACAGTAAGATAAGTATCAATACAAGTGATTGGGGACTTGAGGGTGTTGTGTTTTTTCTTGAAGTTTATATGGATATTTTGTTCAACAAATAGGTGCCAAGTGCATTGGCTTTGTTCTAAGGGAGATTTTCAAACATTTCAAAGCTGCATAGACTTTCTGCAGGAAGGTTGAGGTGGTTTGTATCATACAAGCATCCGTAGAGACGAGTTTTGCAAAATATGAATGTGCCATCCAAAAGGAAATAAGAGCCTTAATTCTGAAGATGGCAACCAACATCATTTGTGTACAACTTGAAAAGCAGTGAGTCATACAACGTTCTTTGTAAAATAAAATGTAGCTTCAAAATCTTAATAGAAATTGATTGGTCAATGGCTTTTGATTCTCTTGTGCTCCAATAGAAAAAAATTGTCCTCGGTTTCATATTTAATCAGGTAATTCTTAATTCATAGAATCAATTTCTTGCTCAAAGTTCTCCATATATATATATATATATATATATATATATATATATACCTACTGGCGGTCGCCAGTAGGTAGTTATAGTTAGAATCTAGGGGCCCATTACGATGTCGGGCGGAAGCACGACCGCGTTGGCGGCGGTGCGGTAAAATGCCTTTTATCGCACGCCAGCCGCGGTCTTCACGCCCGCCATATTAGGATGGGAAAACATAGGCATTTACCGTCCGCCGTGGTGTGATGCCGACCGCCATCGAACAGCGCCCGCCACCGCGGCGGAGTGAGCCAATCACCACACACCGCCGTGCGGAATGACGTCCCGTACGCCGAGGATATCACGATGCCGGAAACAGGGCAGCGCACCGCGATGGAGAAACCGCACAGCGAAAGACGGCGGAGACAGAAAAAATAACACCCGGGACACACCGCGATGGATCCTGCCCTACACGCACTCCCGGTGCTGTACATGATCCACTACCTGCAAGTCATCCACCGCCACCGACGCCTCCGCAGGTACGTACAGACACAACAGTGCAAGTAACACAATACACAGCTCCAGGGGGGAAAAACATCGCATGGGAACACCACACACCCCTGTGGGGACAGGCACACAGCCAGCACTGCACACACACATGTCCCACCTGTCACAAAAATGTCGCGCCACAAACTGCCCACCCATGTACCGCATTCATGTACAAATGTCCCGGTCACGTCACCGCCGCGGTCAGTGTGCATGAAAACATGCACACAACGCAGAGCACAGGGCCAGCGCATACCAAGGGCAACATACAAATAGCACAGAGCCACAACTACATCCACAACACACCAGCAACCGCCCTGAAGGGACACAACATGTGTCTCACAAGTGCCACTCCTGCACAACAACAACACAACTACAGCCACACCATGCCCCACGTCCCAACAACTGCATATACAGCCACAGCAGGACCCTATGCAAAGGAACACATAGCACAGAAGGCCAGGCCCCAGCCAACACACACACCACAACATCACACACAAGCCAAGAACACTGAGGCCAGGCACAAAATGTACACACACACAGATGAGGACCAAACACTTCACTTCACACACCACCTGACAAGTCACACACACACACCACCCAGAGTCACAGCTACATACACACACCACATGCCAGCAGTAATGGAGGACAACATATAGGAAAGCCAAAGTGAGGTGCCCACAAATGGAAGGGCAGTGACTAAACCATCAAGCATGTGTGATGCACATGCAAGACAAGACACACGTGAGAACACACACAGCCCATCACAGCACACATGGCTGACACAGTCAGTCAACACAAACCACGGTCACCCCAATGCCACAACTCCTGGAGACAGCAAGGACACCCATGTATAGGCACAGGGATGTAAGGAAGGCCCTGAACACAAACACTGACCAGCCACACATAGGCATCCAAATACTGGACAAGACAACGTCTGCTGCACAACACACAGGGCCCAGTGACACACTACATGACAGCCAAGCACAAGTAGGATATGGCACACATACCTCCTCCCACAACAGCAACACACAATACTGCCATGTGCACAAAACACAACCACAGGGCTAAACAAGTACACATACAGGCACACCACTCCAGGGTCACACATGGCAGTAGTTGACAATGCATGTGCACACACATCCACAGTCACAACAAAGTCACCCCTTCACACCACACACTTCTCCACCACCCAAGTGCACACATTGGAAGTAAGCCATGGGACCTGGATAACTCATCACCACAAGATGTCCATACACCGACACTGATTGACACACAGAAAGGAAGCTCACACAGACCCCATGACTCTGGCCTGCCTGCCTGTAAGCCTGTGCCCAAACTCCCACCCTGTGCTGCCATTGCCCACAAACCTGACATGTGTCCACCATAGATAACATGAGCCAAGAAGGAAGATGACTACAAGACTTCATTGCCAACCACCTGCACTGCACCCATAAGTATCACAGTCATGCCTCCCACCCCTGCAAAAAAATGAAATGTGACACAACCCATTGGCAATGTCGAAGTGGCATACTGAGCCTGTGACACAGTTAACCATGCACACACAGAAACAACATTATTCAGGAAGGACACTGACACAACTCACTGCAGGACCAACTGTGTTTATTCACAATTTGCATATAGAGCCAACAAATCTGGGCAACAGCAAAGCCAGTGGGCATTTCAATATGCACAGTATTTACATGAGAAGCTGCACAGGCAGGGGGCAAACAGCAGTGAACAGCAAGGCCAGTGGCCAGTCCAAAGTGCAGGTGAGGTACATGAGAAGATTCACAGGCAGGGGGCAAACAGCAGTGAACGACAAGGCCAGTGGCCAGGACACAGTGCAGGTGAGGTACATGAGAAGCTGCACAGGCAGGGGGCAAACAGCAGTGAACGACAAGGCCAGTGGCCAGGACACAGTGCAGGTTAAGTCCATGAGATCCTGCACAGGCAGGGGGCACACAGCAGTGAACAACAAGGCCAGTGGCCAGGACACAGTGCAGGTGAGGTACATGAGAAGCTGCACAGGCAGGGGGCAAACAGCAGTGAACAGCAAGGCCAGTGGCCAGTCCAAAGTGCAGGTGAGGTACATGAGAAGCTGCACAGGCAGGGGGCAAACAGTAGTGAACAGCAAGGCCAGTGGCCAGTCCAAAGTGCAGGTGAGGTACATGAGAAGCTGCACAGGCAGGGGGCAAACAGCAGTGAACAGCAAGGCCAGTGGCCAGGACACAGTGCAGGTGAGGTACATGAGAAGCTGCACAGGCAAGGGGCAAACAGCAGTGAACAACAAGGCCAGTGGCCAGGACACAGTGCAGGTGAGGTACATGAGAAGCTGCACAGGCAAGGGGCAAACAGCAGTGAACAACAAGACCAGTGGGCAGGACAAAGTGCAGGTGAGGTACATGAGATCCTGCAGAGGCAGAGTCTAGGACATCAGTCGAACAGCAAGGCCAGTGGCCAGTCCAAAGTGCAGGTGAGGTACATGAGATCCTGCAGAGGCAAGGGGCAAACAGCAGTGAACAACAAGGCCAGTGGCCAGGACACAGTGCAGGTTAAGTCCATGAGATCCTGCACAGGCAGGGGGCACACAGCAGTGAACAACAAGGCCAGTGGCCAGGACACAGTGCAGGTTAAGTCCATGAGATCCTGCACAGGCAGGGGGCACACAGCAGTGAACAACAAGGCCAGTGGCCAGGACACAGTGCAGGTTAAGTCCATGAGATCCTGCACAGGCAGGGGCACACAGCAGTGAACAACAAGGCCAGTGGCCAGTCCAAAGTGCAGGTGAGGTACATGAGAAGCTGCACAGGCAGGGGGCAAACAGCAGTGAACAGCAAGGCCAGTGGCCAGGACACAGTGCAGGTGAGGTACATGAGAAGCTGCACAGGCAAGGGGCAAACAGCAGTGAAACACAAGGCAAGTACAATGTGCAGAGTAGTCACATCAGAAGCTACACAGGGAATGTATGCAACTCTACCATGCCATGCCCAGCAACAGAGTAATGGGTCTGACAATGGGCATCACACGCACCCCTGTGGACAGACAGGTGTGTGAGGGTGACCACCACTCAGATGGGGCTGTCTGTCGGACTTGGAGCTGACTGTGTGTTGGGGTCTGTTGGCGGACTACCCTGGGCAGTGGGAGTAACAACTGTGGAAGAGCCAACTGTGCATGTGGTAGCTGGGGGGCTGCTTGGACCAGGTGGGGTGGTGGCCCAGGGAGGTGGACTCATGCCCTGGTGAGACACAGTGTGTGCCGGAGAATGTAGAGGGGTGCCTCTCCACTTCTTGGGGATCCTGAAAGGCTTCCCTGTCAGGGGATTGAAGGGAACTGGGGCAGACACAACAGGTGACCCCAACACCAAAGCTGACTCTGGTGTGGATGGTGACCCCCCTCTGGGGACATGCTGGAACCCGCTGTGCGCTTGCCTGGTGTTTGCCGCCGCCCTGCCTCCCTCTGTCCACCAGCTTTGCCCCCTACAGTGTCCTCCCGTGCTGGCTTCACAGGGCTTGGGATGGGAGTGAGTGGAGGTCAAGGATGGATTATCCATGGGGCCCTCATCCTGTGTAATGTTTGCAGGCAACACCTTCTCAGTGGGTGTGGAAACTGTCTTTTTGCCTCTGCGAGACGTCTTTGGGACAGGGGAGTCTTTGGCAGGGGAGGAAGGTGAGGCCTGTGACCCTGATGCTTGTTTCTTTGCTTTGTGGCCCTTGCTGTCGCCTGATGGGCTTTTCTCTCTGCGCTCTGGGGTGGCCTTACTCTTATGTGGGGATGGTGTCTGTGCCCTAGTATGCTTGGGTTGCTGCTGCTCCTGTGTGCTGCGGGTTCTGTATCGGGACTTTGGGGTCCGTTGGGCATTGTCACTGTCGTCAGAGGTGCACAGTGACACGGGGCCGGACCGAGTGCTGGGAGTCGCTCCCTGACTATGTGCCTGTTGCAGGGCTGCTGTCACAGTTGATGACAAGGACTGCACAGTGCAGTGTAGCCCACCAACGTCGGAATGTAAGCCCTCCATGAAAGCTATAACCTGCCCCAACTTTTGTCGTGCTCTTGGAAGGCATTGAGAAGTGCTGTCTGCCCCACACACATCTGGCGCAATAGCTCGACTGCTTCTGCACTGAGGGCAGCAGGGCTGACATGGGCTGGGGCAGCTGTGCCTGGGGTGAAGGTGACTCTACCCTTCCTACTTGTGCGGACACGGGCAGCACCAGTGGAGGTTGAAGGGAGGCAGGGCACTGGATGCTGTGTGGCGGAAGAGGAGGCAGATTCCCCGTTCCCTGTACCCCCCAACATGGATGTGTCACCGCTGGCGTCAGATGAGGTAGAGCTTTGTGTCTCCAGCTGTGAGTCCTCTAGCAGACTCCTGTCCCCCTCCTCGGCGCTGGTCACATCTGTGTCAGTCAGCTCCGGTGCGGCTGTAGCAGTGGAAGCCTCACCACTGGTGTCCGTCCCCTCTCCCTCTGCACATACGGGAGCTGCTGCTTAGGAGAGAGAAGTACTGTGAGATGAGTGGCATCAACAGAACTAACACGTGCCAATACATCTGCATCCTAGAAAGAGGAGTGCAGCACATTGCATGCCACCCTGTGCACACATATATCTTGACACCCAAAATTTCGACACAACGGTGCATGTCCGCCACACGTCCTGCCATAAGTGACCCAGGTGATTCACACAGCACTCCATCCTGCAGTTGGCTCACATCAGACACAGCCCCAAAATGGCCTGTGCACACAAACTGTCCCGATGTTGGCAAGGATGAACACCACGACATGGTGCACATCACCTACATGTTGGAGCAGTAGGGGACCACACAGACTACAACATACCAGCCCACAATGACCCTGCACACATGCCATCCACCATATCGAGGCCATGGGCACATCTACTGTTGCACATTGGCCTCAGATGTCTGACTGGCAGACATCTGAGGTCTGGAATTGCACACATTCATTGAAACGCATTCACAGTTGGCACACTGGCATTACCATCCATCAGAATTCACACACTACCCCACAGCAGAAGGTACCTGAAGGCCACAACTCCAAATGTAAGAGAGATGCACAGTGCTAAAACTCACTTCATGAAGCGCCGTTTGGGCAAAAGCATGGCAAATACACCCAGCACAGAGGCCACTCACAAAACATTGCACCACACAACCAACGTCACACAGCTGACAATTTGTACACTCTGTAGACACATGCACCCACTCCCAGCCAAAGGCAGCCTGCAACACATACTCACCCCTGTCTCGCTGCTGATGCTCCCTCAGTCGTCTGTCCAGCTCAGGTTGTGTGACAGCCAGGATGCGGGCCATTAGTGGTGTCATGCTGCGCCTAGCCAACCTGCCAGTCCGAGGGAGCAGCCCCAGCGTCATCTCGGCCACGTTCTTGCTCAGCCGGCAGATGTCGTCCCACCTTTTATGACAGTGGTTGCGCCTTCGGTTTGACACACCCAGATCCCGGACTCTGGAGGCAATGGCCCACAACACGGCTTTACGCTGGTGGACTTTCAGCTGCAGGCATGGGAGACAAGAGGGGTGATGTGCCAGTGACACAGTGCACAATAACAACACAACGAAAATGCAGTAGCACGACAGTGACTCATCCAAAACTCAAGCTACAACTGTCACATAGCCAACAATTGCTCTGAACATGATGCAATGTCATTGGTCAATCAGACGTACAGGCATGCATGTTCGATGGTGGACACAGTACCTCCACACCCCATTCACATGCAGGATACCAACACACCAAGCAACGTGTAGTCTGCCTGCAGCTACTGTCTGCAGTTACCTACAACTACACATACAGAAGATAGCAAAACATGTGTCATGTTGTTGGACTCACTGTGTCCAACACTGCGCAGACCTAAGTGTCCTAGCCCTGTGAAAGCCTCACTGTGTCTTGGGACTCACATAGAGTGACAACGACTGTCATACACACACCCTTCTCCCATGCCTGCTCCTGTGCAATCTACATGGCAGAGATGGGACTTAGATGAAGAGGCGTGAGACAAACACACATGGTACACACTGTACATGCAGTGATGTTGACATGTGGCATTCGGTGGGGACTGTGCAGGGCAGGTCGACTGACACTGAGTGGGTCAATTGGGAGCAACACAGCCATGCACACAAACGCTAACTGGCCAGACTCCTGCATCACCAAAATGCAGCTGCACTGTATGGCTGACACTACAGGACATGTCCCTCTACTCTGGATAGGCATGCAGGGTAACGTGTGAAAGAGCCCACCAAGCCCTTCCCGCTGTAGCAAACATGATGGGCAGTGCATGTCAGAGCCCCACAACCACTGACACATACCGAAGCACCTCCACCCCACGTGTGCACACCCTGCACTCTCACTCACAGTCTGGGAAACTTACCACGACATTAGGTCCGCCATAAAGCCTTGGGTACTGTGCAAGCACCCCGTCTACCAGGACCCCAAGCTCCTCACTGGTGAAGGGACTGGCACGGATCTTCTGAGTCCTCGACATCACAATGGACATGTGGCAGCAGCAGCACGTTGAGGGTGGCAGTCAGCAGTCCCTTGAGGCAGCAGGTGCAGGGTGGCAGCCAGCAGTCCCTTGGGGCAGCAGCAGCAGGTGCAGGGTGGCAGCCAGCAGTCCCTTGAGGCAGCAGCAGCAGGTGCAGGGTGGCAGACAGCAGTCCCGTGAGGCAGCAGCAGCAGGTGGAGGGTGGCAGCCAGCAGTCCCTTGGGGCAGCAGCAGCAGGTGCAGGGTGGCAGCCAGCAGTCCCTTGAGGCGCAGCAGCAGGTGCAGGGGTGTCAGTCAGCAGTCCCTGGTAGCTGTGGGAATGTGGTGCGCCCTCCCACACATATATAGGCCCCTGGGGCTGTGTCAGTGGTCCCAGGGTGCTGCAATTGGTGTACGAGGTCTGCCTCATTCAAATACATCCAATGTCCGCCTCCGCAGTGGCGGTGCACGCCTACCGCGATTTTCAAACTCGCATCAGGCTACCGCGAGTCTGCTTCCCATTGGCTGCAGGGGCATGGTCCATGCCGGTGACACACCGTAGGATGCATGTGCGCGCTACCGCGGTGGTGCATCTTTGAATGCCTCCAGTGACCGCCTCCGCGGGCGTGGTGCACGCCCACCGCGATTTTCAAACTCGCATCAGGCTACCGCGAGGCTGCTTCCCATTGGCTGCAGGGGCATGGTCCATGCCGGTGACACACCACAGGGCCCAGGCGGTAGGCACCGCCATATGTCTGGCAGACAGTGCCTGGAGTGACCGTGATTTGGGTAGCGGTGCATGGTGACCGCAATTGTCACATACATAACTGGCGGTGTCTCCCGCGATCGTGCATGGGTTATGTGCGGTGCCGCACCTCAGTGGCCAGGCGGTAGGCACCGCCACATGTCTGGCAGACAGTGCCTGGAGTGAGCATTAATGGAGTTGTGGAGTAGCTGTGCTGCACCTAACGTGTCCTCCAGCTCTCTGCATAGGCCAACATATACAGTGCCCAGGGTCTCAACAATTGAAGGGTCCTCATGAGGGCAAATGCACAAAAGGGACATGTCACTCCACGTCACCAACACATACCATATATGGGTCGCCAATACATTGCATGGGCACATACACTCGCACATGTCACATGTGCTGTGTAATGAAATGTAGACTGTCCAGTTACTGTGTTGCATAGCATATGGAGATAATGGTCAATGTCTGTGTGTGCAATGTAACGCACAATGTCGTCTCATTGACTGGACTAGGGGCATCAGCAACTGGCACATTGTCCAATGCACATGCACACACGTGTCCCCCACGCTCAGCCGGTGGTGAGTGTGTAGTTGATGTGTGCCATGTGCAACCTGTGTTGGGAGGTGTATCAGGGCCAGCAACATGGTGTGTTCGGCTAGTATTGCAATTATCAACATATGCTGGGGGTCAGACTCACAGGTATGCACACATATCTGTTAGTATATCACACTGTGCATGCGAATGAGCCGGAGGGGTGCACAGATAATTGCTGCTGGTAAGGGGACAGGTGTACGAGTAGTGTGCCTGATGTGAACCTAGTTGTGAAGTGCCCTGTCGGTTGATGGTGCATGTTGTAAGACTTGGGAATGTGTCTGTAGAAGTAATTGATGTGATGCACATTTCATGGTCTTCTGCATTGACATCTGTGCACTGTGATCTGTCCTAGGAGGAGGAGGCACAATATCCATCGTCCGTTCACAGTCCTGGCAGACATGGAGAATGAGGAAATAATCCGCAAATTCAGGCTGGACCGACAAACCCTGCAGAACCTATGTGCCATGTTGGAGCCCCACCTGCAGCCACGTCGGACATATCCAACAGCTTTCACCGCAACAGCTAAGGTGATGGCATGCCTGCATTTCTTTGCAACGGGCTCATTCCAGCACACGGTCGCAAGTGCAGGCGGGATGTCACAGCCGATGTTCAGCATGGTGCTGAGGGATGTCCTGTCGGCCATGATGCTGTACAAAGACAGATATATCCATTTTCCCAGGGGGCCTGAGTTGGTGGCTGTGAAGGGCGATTTCTATGCCCTTGGACATATCCCACATGTCATTGGTGCAATTGATTGCACACATGTTGGGCTTGTGCCACCACAGGCACGTGAACAGGTTTACCGCAATAGGAAGCATTCACACTCGGTAAATGTTCAAGTGGTGTGCCTGGCGGACATGATCATCTCACACGTGTGTGCCAAGTTTCCCGGCTCAGCCCATGATGCCCACATCTTGCGCAGCAGCATCGTTCCTCAGTTGATGGCCAATCTGCTTCCTGAGCGTGCATGGCTTGTGGGTGAGTATGTATAGTGGATTAGAGTGGTGTGTGTGTGTGACATGCTGTTGTGTAGCATTTTGGGACTGCAAGGTTAATCTGTGTCTCTCACACACAGGTGACTCGGCATATCCAAACCGCCCGTGGTTGCTGAGCCCATTGCGGAACCCCGTCACGCCAGCTGATGTGCGATACAATGATGCCCATGGGAGGACACGGCGTGTGATAGAACGGACATTTGGTCTCCTAAAATCAAGATTTCGGTGCCTGGACCGTACTGGGGGGCCCTTATGTACTCGCCAGGGAAGGTGTGTCAGATAGTGGTGGCATGCTGCATGCTCCACAACCTCGCCATTCGCAAGGCAATACCCCTGATCCTGGATGACGATGATGAGCAGCCAAGGCCGCCGCCTGCAAATCAAGCCGGATCCAGTGACGAGGGCAGTGGAGAGGAGGAAGGGGTCGACATGCGTCGTCAGCTCATCACCCGCTACTTCACTTGAAGGTGAGTGACGATGTAGAAGGGACAAAATGGTCTGATGGTGTTGCTGTTGCTGTGTGGGTGTATGTGAGCTTGCTGACTGCAGCTTGGTGTTGACTCATTGCTGCCTGCCAATGTATGTGTGATTGGTTAGTGTGGAACAGATTGTCTCTATGGTGACTGTTGCTCTGTGTAAAGTTTGTAGATCTGAGTACCTTGTTGACAAGTGTCGTGTGATGTGTGCAATGCCACACCCATACAAGTGACTCTTGTTCTGCTGTTTTCCGTAGGTCCCTTCAGCATCTCACTTGTTACCTACATTCCATTCCCCTGGACCATGTCCTACACGGTGTAGGTTGCACATCCTGTATTAAAGATGGAGCAGACACAACAACATGTGTGTAAGGTGTATTTATTAACAACTGTGACATGCAAGGGTGGAGGAAATGTGAAGGGGGTAATTGAAGAAGTGAGTTGACAGTCAAGGTAAATGAGATACTTGAGTAGTCCCCACAATGATGTGGAGACCCAGTCCAACAGATGGATGCCATTCACATGGCAGTGTGGTGAAGGATAGTCCAAAAGGTCAATGCAGTGGTGCAGTGGTCTGCCATCATGGCTGGTTTGGGGACTAGCGTTTGGCAGGTGCTTGGGCACGTGAGTCCCCCTGGCCTTTCCTTGGACGGCCCCTCTTGCGCTTCACTGGAGGGGCCACTGCTGCAGGGGCAGTGGTGTCTGAGGACTCACCCCCTCTGTGGACGCAGGGGAGGATGATGAAGTGTCATCCTGCTGCCCAACGGGGGAGGCAGAGGGGTAGGATGTTGCGCTTGCCTGTCCCTCAGAACCTCCACCAGCTGCCCCAGAAGGTCCACAATCTGTCCCATGCGTGTGTCCATGGACCTCCGCAGCAGGAGGTGCTCCCGAGATTCTTCCTCTAACCGGCCCATTCGTCCCTGGGCCTGTTGGTATGCCCCAAGGACTCTGTCGATGTGGCCCAGGGCTTCCGTCCCCGGATCAGTCCCCCTCTGCATGAGCCTGTCCCGACCAGCTGCACTGCTGCCACGGTCCTGTCCGGTCCTCACATTGGCCCGCTGCATCCTCTCCCTGGCCTCCGCAGTCGATGTGGTGGGCTGCTCAACCCCTGGGGCAGGGTGGGTGTTGCGGACAGCTGTGGTGGTGGTGGTGGTGGTGGTGGTAGTAGTGGGTGACACACAGGCCGTGACAGCAGCTGTCAGAGGATGGTCAGGGGCTGCAGCTGATGTGGTTGGGGGACAATGGGTGCCTGGGACTGGTTGCGGCCTGCCACACCAGATGGGCCAGCGTGGAGCTCCTCATCCAAGGAATCCAGGGAGTCCTCATCCAGTTGTCTCTGTCCCGGGGGGGACTGGCTCTGCAGGGTGGTGTCATCCTCTGCAGTGAGTTCTTGGTCACCTGTGGGTCAGATGTGAAATGGTCATTGTGTTGCACCCATCAAAGTTTGTGTTGGCAGTGTTACATCAACTGTTTGTACATCCAGCAGTTGTTCACTGTACAAATTAGCATTGACCGACATCCAGTGATGCATTACAAGCTGTTGTGGTACATACATTACTTGTCCATATTGGGAGTTGTCAAGACATGACATGCACAATATATGTTTTTTGACATTGACAGTCTCATGTTGGCATCCTGTTATTGATCAATCATATGTCATCCATTTACGCGTATGTGTCACTTGTAGAGCCCTTGTAGCGGTTCTCTCTGCACAGTGAGTGAGCATTGTAGTTTCATGCATACCTTATCATTGTGGTGTAGATATCTGTATTTGCAATTCCAGACATGCTTAAGTTTGCTTTCAGTAGATCCTAGGTGGTCTGGTACACTGCTACTGTCAGATGGCATGTAGTGGTGTGCATGGTTGTGCTCGGAGTTCCATCGACATGTGTTTCAGTCATTCACACTTTGGTCGCTGTCACAGTTTCATTTTCTTAGGTGTGTGCACACTATAGTTGCCAATGCTATCTGGGTGTGCAGTTGTGAATTGAGAGGCCTGGTGTCCTATGCCGACATGTTTTATTAAATGCATATCTGGCTTTATGTTGTGGCTGTGGATATGTTGTGTTTGCTGTGTTTTCCTTGTATTTGTGAGACCTCTCTGTGTGTGTATGATGATGGCTTCCATCTTGGTCCAGTGTGGGACAGGTCAGCATGATATGTCCACATGCCAGTTCTTTTGAAGTGTACATTGCAATGACTGACACATGCATGTTGGTGCCAGGGAGTAATGGGTCTTGTGTGCTGCCGGTCAGGTGGGCCCGTGTGAGTTGTTGTGCAAGCTTTCCAGCCCCACACACCCCGACCTGTGAGATGCGGTTACCTACCTGTGAGTTGGGTGGGTAGCATACATTGCCTGCCACATGCTTCTTATTGGGGGTGTAGTGTCACATCCTCCATAGTGGTGGGACAGCATGCATGTAGCATTTTGTGGGACGGATAGCCAAACACACTGCACCGTCTCCCTGTGGAGATGACTACCTACCTGTTAGGTGAGGGTGTAGCACACAATGGCTGAGGCTTGCTTCTGGGTGGGGGAGGGCTACATCCTGCTCAGCTGTGGGACAAGGGGGCCTGGTGGGAGTTGTAGTGCAGGCCTCCCACACACACACCCACCTCCCTGTGAAGATGGCTACCTACCTGTTAGGTGAGGGTGTAGCACACAATGGCTGAGGCTTGCTTCTGGGTGGGGGAGGGCTACATCCTGCTCAGCTGTGGGACAAGGGGGCCTGGTGGGAGTTGTAGTGCAGGCCTCCCAAACACCCACCCACCTCCCTGTGATGATGGCTACCTACCTGTTAGGTGAGGGTGAAGAACACAATGGCTGCCACATGGTTCTGGGGGAGGGGGTGCTCCATCCTGCTGAGTGATGGGGCAGGGTGTGCCTGGTGGGAGTCGTAGTGCAGGCCTCCCACACACACACCCACCTCCCTGTGAAGATGGCTACCTACCTGTTAGGTGAGAGTGTAGCACACAATGGCTGAGGCTTGCTTCTGGGTGGGGGAGGGCTACATCCTGCTCAGCTGTGGGACAAGGGGGCCTGGTGGGAGTTGTAGTGCAGGCCTCCCACACACACACCCACCTCCCTGTGAAGATGGCTGCCTACCTGTTAGGTGAGGGTGTAGCACACAATGGCTGAGGCTTGCTTCTGGGTGGGGGAGGGCTACATCCTGCTCAGCTGTGGGACAAGGGGGCCTGGTGGGAGTTGTAGTGCAGGCCTCCCAAACACCCACCCACCTCCCTGTGATGATGGCTACCTACCTGTTAGGTGAGGGTGAAGGACACAATGGCTGCCACATGGTTCTGGGGGGGGGGTGCTCCATCCTGCTGAGTGATGGGGCAGGGTGTGCCTGGTGGGAGTCGTAGTGCAGGCCTCCCACACACACACCCACCTCCCTGTGAAGATGGCTACCTACCTGTTAGGTGAGAGTGTAGCACACAATGGCTGAGGCTTGCTTCTGGGTGGGGGAGGGCTACATCCTGCTCAGCTGTGGGACAAGGGGGCCTGGTGGGAGTTGTAGTGCAGGCCTCCCAAACACCCACCCACCTCCCTGTGATGATGGCTACCTACCTGTTAGGTGAGGGTGAAGAACACAATGGCTGCCACATGGTTCTGGGGGGAGGGGGTGCTCCATCCTGCTGAGTGATGGGGCAGGGTGTGCCTGGTGGGAGTCGTAGTGCAGGCCTCCCACACACACACCCACCTCCCTGTGAAGATGGCTACCTACCTGTTAGGTGAGAGTGTAGCACACAATGGCTGAGGCTTGCTTCTGGGTGGGGGAGGGCTACATCCTGCTCAGCTGTGGGACAAGGGGGCCTGGTGGGAGTTGTAGTGCAGGCCTCCCAAACACCCACCCACCTCCCTGTGATGATGGCTACCTACCTGTTAGGTGAGGGTGAAGGACACAATGGCTGCCACATGGTTCTGGGGGAGGGGGTGCTCCATCCTGCTGAGTGATGGGGCAGGGTGTGCCTGGTGGGAGTCGTAGTGCAGGCCTCCCACACACACACACACCTCCCTGTGAAGATGGCTACCTACCTGTTAGGTGAGAGTGTAGCACACAATGGCTGAGGCTTGCTTCTGGGTGGGGGAGGGCTACATCCTGCTCAGCTGTGGGACAAGGGGGCCTGGTGGGAGTTGTAGTGCAGGCCTCCCAAACACCCACCCACCTCCCTGTGATGATGGCTACCTACCTGTTAGGTGAGGGTGAAGAACACAATGGCTGCCACATGGTTCTGGGGGAGGGGGTGCTCCATCCTGCTGAGTGATGGGGCAGGGTGTGCCTGGTGGGAGTCGTAGTGCAGGCCTCCCACACACACACCCACCTCCCTGTGAAGATGGCTACCTACCTGTTAGGTGAGAGTGTAGCACACAATGGCTGAGGCTTGCTTCTGGGTGGGGGAGGGCTACATCCTGCTCAGCTGTGGGACAAGGGGGCCTGGTGGGAGTTGTAGTGCAGGCCTCCCACACACACACCCACCTCCCTGTGAAGATGGCTACCTACCTGTTAGGTGAGGGTGTAGCACACAATGGCTGAGGCTTGCTTCTGGGTGGGGGAGGGCTACATCCTGCTCAGCTGTGGGACAAGGGGGCCTGGTGGGAGTCGTAGTGCAGGCCTCCCAGACACCCACCCACCTCCCTGTGATGATGGCTACCTACCTGTTAGGTGAGGGTGTAGCACACAATGGCTGAGGCTTGCTTCTGGGTGGGGGAGGGCTACATCCTGCTCAGCTGTGGGACAAGGGGGCCTTGTGGGAGTTGTAGTGCTGGCAGCATGTACACATGTACCCATGGTGATGTTGCTTACTACCTTTGGGGGGCTTCAGGGGAGTGTCTGTTGTATCTGTGAGAGATGTGTTGGGAGGAGTGTTGTGCACATGAATGAATTTGTACCTAGGAGGTATTATTTTGTGATTGGGCAAGACAGTACATTTGTGTGATGTTAGGCATTTGTTTGTACTTACCAGCCTCCACTCCCCGGGTATTCCTGAGAGACTCTCTGGATGTAGAATGCCAAGCACCTTCTCCTCCCATTCAGTGAATGTTTTGAGTGGAACGGGAGGGCCACTGCCTGTCCTGTGAGCCAGCTCATGGTTCTTGGCTCTCCTCTTTTTGACCACTGCCTTCAGATCGTGCCACCTCTTCATGATTTCATCTCTATTGCGTGGCACGGTCCCTACTGCATTGACCTTCTCTACTATCCTTCTCCACATTTGCGTCCTTGTTGCCAGTGGTGTCTGTTGGACCTGGTTACCAAACAATTGTGGTTCTACCCTGATTATCTCATCGACCATGACCCTCAACTCGCTCTCAGTGAATTTGGGCATTCTCTGTGGTGACATGGTGTGTGATGTGTCAAGGTGTTTAGGGTGCAGGTTTGGGAGTGGTAGTGGTGGTTGTGATGTGTATGGTGTGTGCTGTGCAAAGGTGTTAGAGGTGCAGGTGTGGAAGTGGTGGTGGTGGTGGTGATGTGTGTGTGTTGTGCAGATTTGCCTCTCCTGTCATCTGTGGTGGATGTCCCCTCAGTTGTGGAGTTTTGCAAAGGATTGTGGTCTGTTGGGTGCTGGATTTATACTGGTGTCTGTGGGTGTGTCAGGATGGGGTGTTGGTTGCAGGTGTGGTGTGTGTGTGTACCTGGGATTTGTAGTTTTTGTGTTTCCCATGGGGGTGTGTCTTTGGGCTGTGTTGGCTATTTTTGGGTGCATGCCTTGTGTGGTTGGTGCACTTTGTGGCCATGTTGTGTGTTTTTCTGGCGACCGCCATTTCTTTTGCGTTATAGTTAGTTCAGCTAACTATAACTCGCGCCCCCGCAATGCACTGCTGATGACGTCATATATTACATCATTCATGACATGGTCAGTGCAGCCCTTTAAATGTATAGGACAAGATATGTCAATAGTGAGATGGAGAGAGGGGGGTTTCTTAACACTAGAAGGCACATATCTCAGTGATTTTGTTTAACCTTTCTGGAAGCATAGGATCAGTTTAGAGTGCAGCCAGGTAAATTCCTAGGGAATGCTAAACTGACAGGAACAGCACCAGATATATGCTGGGAGTTCCCTAATGCACCTGAAGCCTTACAAACATTGAAGGCACTGCTGGGTATGGGACAGTGTAAGAGACTGGTCCCAACATATATGCAAAGATTAAACTAGAAAAGAAAAGGACACTTTTGAAAGTGGGGTAGCAGTGAGAGCAGGATCTTCATGACCCTCTTACAGACAAAAAGTGGAAGATGACGTGTTGATGTGAGAACAATATCTAGCAATGCAAGGTTCAAACTAATGTGTTTTAACTTTTTACATCATATATATTAAAAAGAATAAAACTAAAATGGATATACCCAGATCGAACCCCTGCTTACCCAAGATGCAATGAAAATGATGCTTCATTTTTGCGTATAACATGCATGGACCTGTAGAACACTAACCGATAACTGGGAAATGGTGACAATTCAATTGCGAAGGGTAAAGCTAGAAACCTCAATTGAGCACTGTTTATTAGGGATCAACCCCTAACCTAAGTAAGGGAAGAAAATATATTGATTGCATTGCTGGGAACTTTATTGGTGAAATGCTGATTAGCCAAATATTGGATGCAACAAGGAGGTCCTGCTAAGGATACCTGGGCTAGAGATATATTAGAATTGGAAGTGGCTGAAACATTCGGACTGAAATGGCACAGTCAATGGCATAATTATCAGAGGATGGGTTAAAAAAGGATTTTTTTTAAAAAGTGATTATGCAAATGTCTGACAATGGCAAATGTAATTCAATGGAAAGCAGTGGGAGGGAAGGGAGCATACAAATTAGCTTTGAAGTCAAATAAAAGAAATGAATGCAACAGAGTAATATATTTAGAAAAAACGTTGGTCATGACAACTGTTAAATGTACTACTTATGTTAAATGAAAATGATTAGTGAAGAAGTTTGAAAAATGTGTTAAAATAATAAAATAGCAAAATAATACTGCCAGAGGATGTACCAAATTATGCAGCAAAATGTGTCTCTTCTTGACACATTAAATTAGTCAACGCTACTGTATAATTTGTTCTCCCATTGCAAAATAGTTCCAATGACCCTGTGTATACTGTAATCACTATAATGATTTCAATGTGTGATTTATCCATCATGGTGTGGTATATCAGCAGTCTTTTCCATTGGATGTGGGGTATTTTCAAAGACCCACTCATCAGGGTATTCTGACGACCTCCCAAGATGGTGGCCTGCACTCACCACACTTAAAGAAGAAATTTCGCACACAAGTCACTGTGAAGAAAAGAACAGTGGAGAGTTACTCGTGATGACTGTGTCACACTCCTATTCGTTCTGTCCTCTGGTGTGTCCTTTCTTGCCCTGGGGGGAAACAGCCTTTAAATTGCTCTCCCAGGGGCGAACTGAAGCATTTAGTCATCCAGGCTTCCCTGGAAGTCGACCAAGAACATCTTATGGATTTTGGGGGCCCTGGACCAAACGTATTTTGGGGACCTCTGTAACAGCTTTGTATTTATGATCCAATTTCAGCTCTTTCATGCCCTCTTTAGCCATGTCACTGACAGTGTGCAGGCACATTCGTCCAAATTCTAAATGTGTTCACATCTAATATTCAGGGACAGTGAGGTGTGATTTCATTATCATAATACAGCAGCAGCTCACTGATGATATTGTAAAAAATCTTTCTGATCCCCTGCCATTTCTCATATGTGAGCTCCTGTTTTGATCTGAAAGAAACTGTTTTTATGGATGTTGTATTGTGTTGAAAACCAAACATTTCGCAGCCAAATGTGAACTGGACTCCAATACATCACCAACATTAAAAATAAATGAAAGGAAAACGGTTTGCAAAAAAAAATCTGTTAAGAATTATTCAAGGCCGTCAGGGCAAGAACAGAGCTGACTCTATCAGGGGGTCGGTCTCTTTTAAGGGATGGGCCCACTTTGCCAATGCCATAAAACGTCTGTGTTGTCAAGGTCACGCGCCTGTCCTCAGATGCATCTGCGTTCCCCACTGCGGTTGCTTGAATCTGAAAATGGCGGTTAGTAGTGGCTTACAGGTGCACCATGAAGAGCACCTTAAAAGGAAACGCGCTAATGACGCTCAGGAAATTGCCGTGATTGCAGTCTTGATAAATAAACAACAGGTGATAACGATAATTAGCGGTGTGACAGCAATTAAGACAGCTATTTGCTGAGCTCACTTTTTAGTTGAAATATGATACGCTTGGAAGTCCGACCCTTATTCTCTGTTAAAGGTTTTTATTTTTCCCTCAGTAAGTAGATAGGGGGTTGTGTCTGGGTCGCTGTGCAGAGCTGTGGATGTGTAGCACTGCTCTGCGAAAAGGCAAGCCATTTGCTTTGTGATGAATAAACTAATCCACAGAGGAGCAACGTGTGTTTTTTTTGCTCGATGAGGTAGAAATAGTCGTATTATGAATATTAATGAGGTGACATTCTTGAATGGACACCTCCAGGGCTTTAAGTGGGGCGGGTCCTGACAGTTAAAAGCAGGTGCTGAGGCGGGTCCCTATCAGCCTCTCCATTTTTGCCCTCACCATCAGGGTGGAAAAATAAATGTCTTACCTCTGCAGCCACCACCCTTCACTGCTTTTGAGGTAACTTCAAAGAGATTTATTAAAGTTTTTCACAGCCTCATCATTTCAGAACTGAAGCATTTTCAATATTATATGCAATGAAGCCATAGTTGTTGCTTATTTTTCTCATGCAAATAACAACCGTTGACAAAGCCAAAAGTCTTGGCTTGTTTTAGGTGTAATGTTATTTGTTGTATTATGTACCTGGATGCAATGATAGAAGCTGCAAAATACCAATTGGGAGGCACACTATGTCAAGCACAGATTTTTAGCTTACATGCTCTTAAGCCACACCCTTAATTATCTCGACCACACCCCTTTGAGAGACCCCCAGTTTTTTCATCCACTTAGAGCGCTTGGCACCTCATAGCACAAGAAAGGGTGTACATTTGCACTCAGACGTAGGCATTCATTCCTGCATACACTTTTGCAAAACACTTCCACTTCGACTTCTGCCCTTCTAAAGGGCAGATATTTCATGAGAAAATGTGGCACCTTGTCCACCTGCTCAAGTGCCTCTGTTCTCCTGATGCTTTTATTTTGCAAAATGCCTGTCGTCACCCTAGGGAAGTCCCACAAAATGTGCCGACCCGCTCCCCACAGGTCATTACGGAAAATGTTAGCAATGCTGGACTTGTTTTGTGATAGCCTAATGAGTTCCTGGTATTGTCTTTTTTTGTTTCCATTGAACTAATTAAACTAACACACTTCAAATCAATGATTTTTAGGTTCAGGACTAGAGACTGTGTCCTTAGTGACCTGGCCACCCTACGCCCCACTCCCTATTGCCTCTCCATTGTGGCTCACATTGGAAAATGGCAGAGATGTCTGAAGACTGTGAAGCGCATTGCCTATTTCCACATAACAAGGCGACACTTACAACGGTGGCCACCGTCTCTCTAAAGAGGTAGGGCAGCCGTGGGGTGGGGGTTGGTGAGGGGGGAGAAATAATATAAAAACAAAAAAGACTTACCTGCCCTTCCGCTCCCGCGGACGCTGCCGGCCACCTCTCTGCTTCTCTCATCAGGCCTGACGGGGATGAGCCCTCAAGGCACAGGTTCCCCACCCAATCCAGATGCTATGAGAGCAGTGGCCGGATTGGTCTGAGCGGCCTCGTTTGCTGCTCAGACAGTGCATTGGAGCCTGTGGCATTTCTCCAACCAAGTGGTGTAACACAGCTGGGTTGGAGAAACATAAGTGCGCATGTCTGTTTGGCTGTCCTAAAACGGCCGGCCTAACCGGCATGCGCACTTATAAGTGCACACTACTCCTCCTCCCTGCCATGCCCGGCTCGCCCCATCCAATTCTCATTGTACTACTCAGACAGCATAAATAAAAAGATAATAACATTGTGTTATTAACATTTTATTTATCATCTGCAGGCGCTGGGCTGTGGGGCGACGCTCCTCCAACATTACAGAGGAGCCGCCCCTGGACACTTATCAATTGTGCAGCTGCATTAGTCAGTAATGCATGTGCAAATGTGAGGCAAGTTCACGAGTCTGTATGGTATGGTGCACAGACCCTGAGTGCTGATCCAGAGCAATAGACTACCGACGGGTTTCCACAAGTCTGAATTTTCATTAAATATGATTTTTTTTTTTTAACACTTTGCTTAAGTAATATTTCTGCAATTAACACATATTTTTTACATTATGTTTAACTGTAGATTCAGACTTTTCACAGATGGTCTCCTCTGAGCGAAGAAATCTATTTGCAGTTAGAGAAGCAGATATATTCCTCTAGTCTATGACTAGATTTTCCAGATTGCAATTACAGTTTAAAAGAACGATGGTAACAAGGGTAACAAAGGATGAAGAACAATATTTGTTCTCTCTTTAGAGAAACCGAGACCTTCTCTTGTGTCACACGGTTCCCAGTCTGGCCCTGACTGTACCAGAGAGTAAAAGTGCCGACGGTAAAAGTCCCGCCCTCCCACACGATGTGCATAAAGCAGGTGACAGATTTCAGACTGGGAAATCAAGCCACACAAGTTTGCAAATTGAATAAAGATAAAGTGAGTACAATTGAGATGGGTAACCTTTCTTTCAAATAAAACGTTTTTTGGGTTATTTAAATAAAAAATTAAAAAACTTTCCACATGGCTCGTTGTGGCTCTAAGTCATAGCCTATATCACCTGGCGGTTCCTTGCATGTATAACATGAATCCAGCCTAATTTCTCTGCATAACAAGGTTATGAATAGGCTTGTCAAAATTTAAATTATGCTGGTGTAGTTTGCACAATTAAGGGGATTTTGAGTTCTACTTGTAAATTCCCAAAATTACGCCATAATGCCATGTTGTGTAATTACATGCCATTTGCAGCAAATTGTTACTACAAGTGCACAGGAATAAAATGAACGCCCAGAACGTGAACGACTCTTGAGCACAACACTTATGCTTTTCATGCTATTTTTTGCCTCAAAGTGCGTGCTTGCAAAATTTACACAAGAACGTATTTCACATTAAAATATAGCCCTAAATGATCGGCATAATTTGACATCATTTTACAAAAATGTTGCATAATTTTGCTTAAGCAATTTACGCAAATTTCACTCATCCCTGGTTGTGAGCATCTCCCTGTAATCCAATAAATTGCATCCACTGCCCCCATATCTTCTGGGGTTTTTAGAAGCATGCTTGGGTTACATATATTGGCAGTTACATCACTCTGCAAGTGTACATTCCAGAATTCCAATTATCATATTTGGTGCTTCTGCCTGTCTCCAATGTTGAGCAATGTCCCTTCAGGAAACATAAGCCTCAGACCGAGGAATATCTTCTCATACCCATTAACCCCAAGATTATCTAGATGTCGAATAAAGTTATGTGGTGGTTAAGGTATTAGGTCTATCAAGGACTACCCCAAGCACTCTTTCCACTGCCATCCATAATACCCTAATGATTCTACAGCGGTATACCGTATGGAAAAGGTCGCCCTCTTCCGCTTGGCATCTGGTACACAGCGGATAGGATTCTCAGCAACAGCTCCTGTCTAGTATGCAAGTATTTCAATTAGATCAGTCGGAATCTTGAGGATTTTGCAATCTTTCTCTGGGCTATAAGAGTAGTGTGTTAACCTTCGTCCTCAAGAAAGCCTAGATCGGAATCCCAGGCTTATCTTTGGACATGGAATGTGTCCTGTGTATTTATAACAGGTGTTCTGTCTACCTTTGAGATTATTAACCCTTTGCTGGAATGGATGTAGTGAGTTTAGCTGCTAGATAAAGCAAGAATATTGTAGAGGCATGATGTAAGAGCATTTTGGAGTTAAAGGTAATAAGAATACTGGGTTCAGAGAAGCACAAACTCCTCTTGACAATCTGTGAATTACTTCCTAATTTTTTCAGTGGTTACTGTTCCTAATATGGAAATTCACGCCAGTCCCAACTTTCAAAACCCAACATGGTTAACACTTGGGGAAGTCTGGTGCCCACTCAGACTGAATTTGTTTTTAGTTAATGTCCCATACCACTTCATAAGATGTAATGTGTCTTTCCAAACCTTAAGGACCGCCCTATTCACCAAGGGAAGGATGTGGGAGGTCAACCTCAATATAGTAGGTGTAGCGGTGAGTTGTTGACAAACGCCCTTAGCTCCGTTCTCCAAGCCAGGTCGAATCATGGGCCACACACGGGCCAAATAACTACTATGAGTGACTCACAGTAGAAAGAGGTAGAGTTCGGCCATTCCCAGGCCTCCATCAAATGTTTACTTGTAACATTTCACCATGGAAATAATGGTGCGTTCTGTTCTCCCTCAGGAATACACCCAGAACGGAAGTAATGCTTTTAATGAAAGAGGGGGTAATTTTAAACTGAAAGTTTTGCAATGCCTAGAAGGCCTTTTACAGTACCATTGTTTCAAATAGATGCCGTCAGGGACAAGCGCAGGGGACTCCAGTGGAACAGTTGCCTTTTTTAACCCCTCAAGCCTTTGAATAATATTTTCTACCCAGGCTCTAGTTTCTTCCTTTTCAATCTTTATTTCCCTACATTTAAAGCTTTGAGTGGTATCCCAATAGATACATTTACACCTCTTCTTCAATTTCCTCTGGTTACTGAAATGGGATTTGCTGTACTCATGGTCATGAAATGTTGGGGCTTCTTAGGTAAAAAAAAGGAGGTAGTCTGCATATAGCAATACTTTTTCCTCCAGTTTTGGGTTCCAGCAGAAGCATGTAACTTCCTGTTGCCTATGGATTCTGAAGACCAAGTGCTCAATTGTAATGTAAAAAGCTGGGCCAAAAATGGGCATCCAGGAAAGGTGCTTCATCCAATGTGAAAGATGTTAGAAAGTATGCTATTATTTCTACCCTTGCAGTGGTTCTTCTGTAAAGTAAGTGGAGGAGTGAGATGAATGTTGGGCCAAAATTAATCTTATCAAGAAGATGGAATATATATTCCCCATTCCTAGATTTTACTTTGCTCTTCGCCTTGTCAATAAAACATTGATAAGTAATCCTAGCTTGGTTTAAGACAAGAGGGGTTCCCTCTGATTCAACACTATGCCCGTGGTTTTCTGAATCTAGAACATCATTTTCCAGCTGGGAAAGCTTCTTCATTTTATCTTGATTGTATTTGGAACTTACCATTAGTTCACTCCTACACACCATCTTGAATTCTTCCCACAGTATTTCTGGAGAATCAACCCACTCTGTGTTAGCTTGCAAATTATGCTCATTCTATTTCTTTAAGACTTTGCAAAATCTTCTTTAATCAGTCTCCAGTCATTAAGTTACCAAATACCCCATCTTGCCATCATTCCCATGCATATTGTGACTATTCAGGACTGGATGCTTACCCGTATCCAGATCTGAGTCTTCCGCTGTTTGAAGTAAGGGTGACTGATTCTGGAAGCACCATGTCAATGCTCACTGGAATATGTGGCAAGAAATGCCCTTGAGAAGCTGCCACCTACTCAGGAGAAAAAAGCAAAAGGTGTAAAAAAAATCTCCTTGCTGATTAAGGGGCTTATTTACAAGCCTCTTGCGCCACTTTTGCGTCATTTTTAACATGGGAAAAGTGACGTACGGGTGGCACAAGGGGCTTGTAAATAAGCCCCCAAGTCTTTATAGGGTTGGAGAAAACAATGGTGCAGTAATACAGGTGAGGGTGTTCTGAGATCAGAGAGTCAAGATCAGCGAGTGAAGGGAGTGAGGAAACAAGAGTTGGGAACACAGCTTTGTTGCACCCTCCAATCTTTTAAATATTAAAAGAACAGGACAAGGACATAATATCAAACACCACATGACAGGAAACATAGTAGATTGAGAAAGTCAAGAAGAAACCAAGGGAGTAACAGCCATATTGGAAAGGTAAAACGAAAGATAACAAAAACCTGAAGTGGACTAGCTATGTAGTCGCCATTAAAAGCAGATGCAAACCCTCAGCCAGATGACTGCCATTTTGAAGTCGTAGAGAGAAGAAGCAGCAGCCAGGAGCCCTGGAGCACAAGCTGAAACAGGTCCAGGTGAGAGACTCTTAAAGCCTGCAGCTGCAGGCTTCGTACAGCAGCTTCTGAGCCCTAGGAACAACAGGACCCCACAAATTACTGCATCATGGTGGCAAATGGAAGCCTCTGAAATAGGAAAAAGCGAGCCATCTTGGAAAAATGACCATGATCACTCGGGTTTCACCGGACTACAATAAAGTTGGTGGAAATTGCGTGTCAAAGATGAAGATGAATGGGCAATGGCTGAAGAAAACCAAAGGGCATATCATGAACTACCATAGACTGTGTGCAGATAGGACATGGTTTGACATAGAGTTCTACATCTTGGTGAACAGTAGGCCACCAAAAGGAAATGAAGACAGGTTCTAAGGTTGATTTAATTTCACAAGGGCCTGCAATTGCCCAGTCCTGACACATTTCCAGAACCTCAATTTGAAAGGCTGTTGATTGAAATCAACAAGGCCTGCTGGACAAATATTCTGTCGGTGGGCTAAGGACACATGACTCTGCAGAGCATCAATGTCTTCCGTAGAGATCTAAGCATGAGCATTCCCCACACTCTGTAAGAAGGACATTGTCAGACAGATAACTTTATCAGGGAGCAAAAGGGCAGGTGTCTCAGAATCCTCAAGCACAATGTCCATCTAGACAAGACATTTGCAAGAATGTTCTCAGTGCCGGGGATGTGAGTTACAAAACAGTTATATTGTGAAAAGAAATAGGTCCAGCAAGCTTGTCTGCTATTTCTACACTGCATGCTTTGTAGAAACTGGAAGTTTTGATGGGCTGTCCCAGCCTCAGAATATTCTGCTTCTCCCAATAAAAGATGCCACCAGTCCATAACGGAATTTTTAAAGGCCAAGAACTCACATTCCTCGCATTCCAATACGGAATACTTTTTTTCGCAAGGGTTCAAGACATGGGTGAGATAAAAGATAGAATGCTTCAGATTCTCCTCTAATTGGCGCTGAGGCAGAAGCCCTTCCACAGCAAAATTAAATGCATCAGTTACCAAAACAAATTTCTTGGATGGATCTGGGTGCCTGAGAATTGGGCTTGAGTGGAAGACTCCTTGAACTTGATAAAGACCTCTTTAGCCGTTAGAGCCCAAGAGAAAACGTTATTTAGGTTCTCCTTTTTTAGAGTGGCAGAAATGTGACTGGTCATTTCAGCAAAGGTTTAAATAAACTGGCTGTGTAAGTCAGCCAGTCACAAAAAATGGTGTGTCCCTTTGATAGTCTTGGGAGTTGGCCAGCCTGAAAGTGGCAGAGATCTTAAGAGGGTCCAAAGATAATCATCCCTCTGAGAAATGACACCCCAGATAATATACTCAAGTATGTCTTTGATGAGGAAAAATGGCTAACAGTAACCCAGGATAATTGATGCAAGGTCTCAACTCTTTCAAATTCCCTAGAACAAAGAAAAGTGGAACTCCTGCAGGTGATGTAGACAGGACAATCAGCACATTCTGAAGATTATCATCCAAACATTCCCTCATGACCTGTTTCTTTTGCTGGGACAGAAATTACATTCTACCATAAGGAATTAAGGCTCTTGGAAAGGTTGGATGGCACAATCCTAATCCCCATGAGGAGGAAGAGACACGGAACTAGGCTTTTAAAAAACATCAGGAAATCCCTGGTAAGCTGTAGTAATTCACAAACGCTGACCAACAGTAGCTTGAGCCTGATCTTAGAAAGTTCTTGTACCATGAGACCCCAAAAACGCCAGTTCGAGGACAGTTATCACTGAAGAACGGTGACGTTAGAGATACAGCTCTAGTCTCCCAATTGACATAGGGAATGTGTTGTTCCTGTCAGGGTATCCTAGTCACTATGGCATTGATAAGAGATGTGATTAGATCCAAAGCTAACATCTCATTATGATTGCCTAAAGACACCAAAAGTGGAACCATGTTTGAGGTCTGCCAAGGACTTCTTCCTGATCAGAATTTGAAGTCTCTGGGGACATCTCAAGTCCATATACATGCCGGAGGCACCAGAATCTAACAGGGCAGGGACAGAGATGGACTTGCCAGGATGGACTTGAAGGGTTGACTCTAGCATGAACAAGAGTGAATTGGATCCACTGGGGAAACTAAAAACTTTAGGGAGAATGGAATCTCCTTCCCTTTCCTGCCTTACAAAGGACAGGACTTAGTGTTTCACTGTGTCTGAGAGATCAAACAGTACAATTTTCCAACAGATTGTTAAGACTTACTTATTAGAGACACACACCTCCCTTACGTCTTTGTTTCTTTTTGGGCATTGGATACAGGAGCTCTAGAGGATCCATGCTGCATTGGCATGTCAGGCATCTCGGAAGAAAGAATAACTAGCTCAGCAATTGGCTCAGTCCACCTAAAATGTCAGGAAGAAGGAGTAGAAGTGAATCTCTGGTTTCTCAGTTTTTCCATTTTTCTTTCCTTAAGTATGTGTTCAATCAGGACAATCTGGTGCAGAAATTCCGAAAACGAGGAAGTTAGGGGAACTCTTGCCAGCTCATCCTTTAACTCCTCCTTCAAACCTCTCCTAAGTAAAGCATTCTGAGTGCATTCTCCCCAGGTGGTTTCTGCAGCAAGCTCACAAAACTGAGAGCAACAGGTGAGTCCTTTTGAATTTACCTGAGACATTTAACACAGACTGTCTAACAAATAGCACCTCTGACTCCATCTGCCCAGAGGTGCTGTCAGGTGGGAGAAGTACATAGGCAGCCGATTCTCTATTATGCTTGAGCTCTTCTCAATTTCGACCTTTTTGCCAGAATACTTCAAAGGTATCTTCAACCAAAAAGTGTGGCCCCTGGCCCTATCTCCCCAGCCACTGTCCATTGTTCTACTTCAGATGGTGAAAGCATGAGCCGCTACTTCCCCTACAGAGAGTTGTAAGGCATTGTCTAGTCACACTGACTGGTGGTGAGCCTCCTCTGGCATTGGCCCTAGCTAATTTAATGTTGCCTCTTTCTGCAGTGTCTGGTCAGCTCTCAGGGGATTTTACAGTATGCATCGGAGGGGCAGGTGGAGGGGTCAGACCTGGTTACAAGCAGTGACCTCAAGTCCTTGGCCTGCATCCTGGTGCTGGATCAGTGTTGCGGGTGAGTTTGTCCTCTCCCTTCTGCTGTTCCTCCCAGGGTTGCACTTCTGCAAGCCCTAGACGTCTGTTTAAAGAATCTCTGTTGCTGCCATATTCAAACTCAGGGAAAAAAGTATGTGAGGCCTGCATCTATTAGACCCCAAAAGCACCTCTGCCCTGGTCCTTGTCTAGGCTGCAACTATTTTGTGGCTGATTGCCTCGGTGCAGGGTAGTTGTCACAAAATACTACACCCCCTCAGTTGGATGTATTGCAGATGTTGGTGATCAGACAGAATGTCCACCTACCCCAGCCTCCCCTGTGGAGTGCATCAACTCTGCTTCAAACCCAGAAGCTACTTTCTGCATCAGGCTCCAAGTCCTCACTTCCTCTTCCATCCCACCACTTCCATGGTGTTAGATCTGTCAGAAAACCCAGATAGGAATACCACTAACCTGAATATCTGACCAGCAGGGGTGATGGAGATGCTTGTTCCACTATTCCCCCCCGGTGTTATCCACCAAGAGCGATTTTAAAGCACTCTTTGAGAGATACCACATAGGGGAAAAGGGGAATGGGATAAAACAAAAAAAGGCTGCTTATATGTTCTATAAGGAGTAGGGTAGTCTGTCATGGCCTCTGTGTATGTGTGTGCCTAACACAGGAAAGAAAAGAACAGCAATGCACCAGACATTCCAGAAAATTTAACTTTCAGTTATAAACATTTGTATATGCATGCTTATTGTTCAGAACATGTTGTACTCACTACGCACACTGTAGCCATCAGCACTAAAGATAAGTCCAGAACTCATATTGTTGAGCAAGCTGAGTAATTTCAACAATGTCTCGAGTTGCAGTTCTCCCAATAACGGGGCATACTTCAGTGAAAAGTTTGAATATCCAAAAACAAAATATAAGTAAAGGACTAGATCAAAGTACCTAGCTGTTCTTTGTTTTGTTCTGTCCTGACTCAGAACTCGAACACGGAGAAGAAATACCGGCTCCTGCTGTAACCGCCTTTCAGCTGCTCGAGATGAAGAAACAGAATGCGGGCAACGGTCAGTGTTGCCAGATTGGGCTATTTCCCACACAATTGGGCGACATTTTCCCCAATTGTGCGGGAAAAACCCACACCTGGCGGGGGGCTACTTTTTGGGCTGGTATTAGGCCAGTGTGCACAATTTACTGGCTGGGGCGGGCGCCGACCACGATGAGTCCGTGGCGTGCGCCTATCACAGTGGCACAAAGGTCCATTGGCAAATGAGCGCGCAGCGCGCACTAACATCAGTGCAGCACAGTGCTTATCATTGGAGGAGGTCCCCCAGGGTTTGCCTGTGCGCACATGACCCCACCCACCCTCTACCCTCCCATCACGCGAGCGACACATGAGGCGGCTGGCTGCAGCCTGCAGGAAGCCTGCACGTGAAATTGTGTAAGTGCAGCCAAGCGCACCTGCTACACTTGCACATGCGCAGCGCTGCACCAGATCACCACCACCTAGCTTGGTAGTAGTGTGTGCGGGCCGATGTGGGTCCCCAGGGCTGTCAATCTTGTAGCACGCGAAAGCGCTACCAATGACGGCCCTGCGCGGCAGAGCTGTTCCTGAAAATGCTGGGGGTGACACACACGCGCTTTTCCTTTCGGCGCGTGTCGGGACAACAACGTTGGACGGCTGCAATGAGGCAGAAATAGGTAGATACCGACTCAGGGAAGTGGAAAAGCCTGTAACCGAGACAAACTCCCACGGGTTGGAGGCACAAGATGGACACAGGGCAGTGCTCGGCTGAGAGGCAGATCGGGCAAGATGAGCAGTGTCCCGTGCTAGAGCTGGGACTCTTCGCACGGCCTCCTTTCGTGTGCTCTGACTGTGCATCTGAGCACCTCACGCACCGCGCTGCTGGCCATCGACAACCCCAGTGCTGAACCGGTGGATGTTCGGGTGGAGCGTGTACCAGAGGAGCGAGGCTTCAGTCTGGAGGAGCGCAATTTTTTGTTGCAGGTAAGAGCTCACCATCACAACGCCGGGCGGTGCTCTGCACGGTATGTCCTCATCCCTTACCATAGATACCCTGTCGGATGCCTCTCATATCCCTGCCAAAGAGACCCTTACTTAAGCGTCTCTCTTCCTCGCACTCTGTCATTGCTAGATTCCCTTCTCCAAGAGACATCATCCTCTGTCAACGTCCCCTACTGTTTAGTTTAGTGTTGATCCATGCTTGAAATGGTCCACAAAGTGATGAATGAAATGCTTGAATTAATCCATTCACTCATTTTTTGCTCACCGTGCCACCTCAGTTTGGACCCGGCCATATGCAAATCATGTTTCACACTGATCCTCATGGGAACAGTCCAGCCCGAACTGTCTGGCCAGGTCCTGGCTGAACCGGAACCCAAGCAACCTAGGAGGAGTCTCGGCCTAGTTAGGGCTCTTCAGCCAGGTATTGCGTGGTACCAGTGGCACAGTGAGCCTGGGATGAGCATCACACCTTTTAGTTAGCAAATATTGGAAGTCTTGTGATGTACTGTTAATTTATTGTTCCATACACATAAGTGGCAGGTTTATGTATGCCTATGTCTGGCACTGCTGTGCTTACAGTATGCCAAGGTGTGGTATTTTCATTATTCTTGTTTTTACGGTTTCTGTCCACTTGCAAGGGGCAATATGGTGGTGGACAATCTATTTGTTGCTTGCTCTTAGGCATACAGTTTTTGTAATGTAATTACAAGATCAAAATGGCAACTTAAAAATGCAGTACTAATAGAATCTGCTGTCTGAATCACTCACACCAGCAGTTGGACAAACTGAACACATTAAGCTCTTTGATATTGTTCAATGTCAGTTAGCCCTCAGATTTTGGTGGAGATGCATAATTTTCTGGAACAGTCCAGCCTGAACTGTCTGGCCAGGTCCTCCCTGAACTGGAACCCAAGCAACCTAGGAGGAGTCTCGGCCTAGTTAGGGCTCTTCAGCCAGGTATTGCGTGGTTCCAGTGGCACAGTGAGCCTGGGATGAGCATCACACCTTTTAGTTAGCAAATATTGGAAGTCTTGTGATGTACTGTTAATTTATTGTTCCATACACATAAGTGGCAGGTTTATGTATGCCTATGCCTGGCACTGCTGTACTTACAGTATGCCAAGGTGTGGTATTTTCAATATTCATGTTTTTACGGTTTCTGTCCACTTGCAAGGGGCAATATGGTGGTGGACAATCTATTTGTTGTTTGCTCTTAGGCATACAGTTTTTGTAATGTAATTACAAGATCAAAATGGCAACTTAAAAATGCAGTACTAATAGAATCTGCTGTCTGAATCACTCACACCAGCAGTTGGACAAACTGAACACATTAAGCTCTTTGATATTGTTCAATGTCAGTTAGCCCCCAGATTTTGGTGGAGATGCATAATTTTCTGGAACAGTGTCAAAATATGTTTTAAACGATTATCAGTTTCTTCTTACATATCCAGAGTATGTATATTTATATGTTTTGGTAAACATACACTACTGTCTCTAGGGGCAAAGAAACTTCATAAATAATATTGTAAAGTGTAAGAAATTGGGTTATTAGTTGAGAGCAGTGAAAGCCCCACTCAAATAATAAACACAATCCTTGTCAGGGTGAGCCACAAAAGGCAATAAATAAATTTGTGATTATCCCACTGGTAGATTGGCACAAAAGCCATCAGGCTTAACTTGGAAGCAATGTGTAAAATAATTATGCAGCACTCCAGCAGTAATAAAGTGAAACACAATTCCAAATCAATTTAGAAAATGGAGCGAATTTGAATTAATAAAATGACAAAATCCAATTAGTAGAACCTAAGATGGGTCTTAGGTTCACAAGACAAAGTCACAGTGAGGACTGGTCTTAAAAATGAGTAGCATTAAGGCAGGTGCCCAGTTAACTCCCTCCCACTATCTGTATATTGAATAGAATGTATATTTGTCCTTAAAATTGTTTCTGATGACTATTTCTGCATAATTTGAGACTTGCTACTTTGGGCTGGTTTTTGGGCTGAAACTGGTCTGCATTGGGCTGGATTTGGGCTTATACTTGAGCGGCTTTGGGCTTGGGATGGGTCTCAAAATCTGGCAACACTGGCAATGGTTGAAATCAGCGTGCTCCCAGACGCTCGTATATCAACGGGTGGCAGGAAGCAAGCACCCGCAGTGGTCTCCTTAATGCAGCCAGCACAATGATAGACTCCAAGCCGCTCGTTAGCCTGACGGGTGGCGGGAGAGAAACAAAAATAATAAATAGAAGGAGCCAAAAATAAGCATCGGCTCCTGATGTAACCAACTCAAAAACACAATGGCTGTCCTTCGGCGGGTGTCTCGACTTGCAGAGGCTTCCTCGAAGGGGCGCAGCAAACACGCCCTCCATCTTGGAGCGGAACAAGCAAAGGAACGGATTCCAGGAAATGTGAGGAATCCTCACGGCGGTCTGACTTGCACATAGAACAGAATCCTAAGTGGATTGTGCAGCACTGGACAATCCCTTAGGTGTGCTTTTTATACTGTTGTGAGGCGTTTCTTACTGGACCGCCCTGGGGGCTTCTGGGAAACGTAGTTTTGTAGTTTGGGCACATTCATTCCACATCCGAATCCCAGTCAAACTATGATATAGGAAGGGTGTTAACTTTTGTGTGGTGCATGCACCTATGCTGTGGTGTCTGACTCTTGTGTCCTTGTATACCACCATAACACATGGGCCATCATGGAATGAACCACAAAAGTCGACGGGTCTAAATCTCTCTGAAGTGTGATGAGATATTGCCTTGTTGCTGGATACAGGTCAGAATGTCAATTGATATCTCACAATGTCTGTGTGTAGGCTCAGAGCTCCACTACAGTGCATCTGCCATCTTGGTCACCTTGGCCACTCGTCCCTTTCCAAGTTGGTTAATCTTAATAATTTTCAGTGAGAACAGTGAGAAACAGTGAGAAACGAATTTCCAGAAGTTATAAAGCCCCGAAAGGACTTAGAGGCGGGCAGACCCTGTAGTTACACTTTCATTAAGGGTACGCACCCTCCAGGTATCTAGTTGCGTCCTCTAATCCCTGCATTTCTGAAAATGAGTTACCCAATGAGGCAATGTCCAAACTGTGGTTTGTAAGGCATGCAAACAATTGAGAGCATGAATGATTTATACTAAGATTGAAAGTTACTGCACAATGAGTGTTTAAACAAATTGAAAAATTATAGATAGTTGGTAGGGATCTATAGTTATGGTCCTGAAGAAAGTCAATCGACTCCTTAGTGTGAGCGTTTTCTAGTGGTTAAAAGATGTAGATCTATTGGTGTTGGAACACATTACGTACTCCAATAACACCTTATTGTGCTTTTAATTTTGCCATAATTTCCCGTAATGAATAAAAAGAAATAAATAACTCAGGTTACCATAGGCAATTTTGAAGTATATCACCACAATAAAAGAGCTCCGCTGATCAGAAGCGTTGAAGCCCTTCCTGGTATATTAGGCACCATGAATGAGGACACGAGGATGAAGCATGCCACCAATATTGATGGTGGGTGAGGGTCCTTTTAAAAAATAAGTTTTCTTTCCCCCAACACCAGGAATAAAAATAAAATAGAATAATAAACATAAGGGAGACATACCTTTGGAGAATTATGAGATCTCTCTTATTTGATTAGATATTGGATAGCAACGGAAAGCCGTGTGAACCCGTAAAAGCAGTTTCTCATTCCCTTTTTGATATTTGTAGTTTAGGAGGCTCCAAATGTCTCAAATATGACATTTTAATTTTGGAAACCTGGTATAATGACTTTGGTGGATGGGACCCTTTAGGCAGCATTCAGTCAACAGCCCACTATGGTCTGTTTAGCCACCTCCCCTAAGTTGCAGAGCCATGGCTTCTGCGGTTGTACACTGACCAGCCTGCAGACCTGATGAAGTGCTGCGAAAGCCACCCAGTTCTCGTCCACTGGCTTAGCTAGTGTCTTATGGACCCTAGTACAGGGAAGGAAATGCCCCCCGGCCAGTGTTTGAACTGTGAAAGACAGAAATAATAAGAGTTCAGTGTGCCCCTCAGGCCTCACATCACCTGCTGCACAAATGGTAAGCTACGTCACTGTTCTCATCAATTTCAGCTGCCCTCCATTTCGTGGCGCTGAGCTGCCCTTTGGCGTCAGATTTTACCGTCAAGTCAAGTCAAGAATAACTTTATTTCGGTTCCATGACTCATAAAAGTTTGACAAATAAAAACATAACAGTTTAGGAAATTTGTAACATCTTTGTAAAACATCACCGGAAATAGAATAAGAAAGAAAGAATTAATAAAATTCCGTGGTTTAAAATTTCAATACATAAAGTAAAAAAGTTTAGGACAACATAGTATTACACAGATCGTAAAAAAAGAAAAATTCCAGGGTGTGTAAATATGGACAATGAGCAATTCCAACAATCTTATTCAGTCTCTAAAGCTTGTAACGTTTTCTAATAGCCATAGTAACTTTATATAATTGGATATCGCAGTGCAAATAACAGGAGTGGCGAAAGTATGCAGAAAGTTAAAACCATCAATATATGTACAGGGGCGGATTTCCCTTAAAAGTGAGCTAAAAAAATGTTCCACGCCTCTTTGTATAGGGGGCAGAATAAGATAAAGTGCATAATGCTCTGGTTTGCCGAATTATCACACGGGCAAGGCATGAGCTTATCGGCCCACCATATTTGACGCAGGAATGCCACTAGTAAGTGCAAAGTGCATAAACGAAATCAGATTAAAAGAAATCTGATCTGTATATTGGTGGTAAAGGTTAGATAAAATTGCTGTGGCCCGGGAGGCAAACATGAGAGGCCCATCTCCTCGTGTTGTGAGTAGCGCATATTGGCCCTAGAGTGATGTGCCTCTTTGATAATGGCTTTCGCATTTGTGAGGATACTTTCAGGGTTGTCATAAAAGTGCCCCAGTCCTATCTCTTGGAATTTGTCTCTTAGGAATCGGAGCCATGGGATCGTTAAGGCATTGTCCAGATTGATACAATCTTTAATTACTTCCCTTGAGAACAAGAATTTGTCAACCAGACCAATTTTTGCCCAGAAGAGCAGAGGGGCGCTACCTATGCGGTCCTCTATGAACTCTAACCCCAGTTTTTGATGACAAAAGAGTGTAGGGGCGCTATTCGGAGTCATCAATAACCTTTTTATAAATGTATTTTCCAAAACTTGTAGCTGGCGGCTTTTGTAGTGACCCCCCATACCCCTGCCCCATAAGTTGCCACAGACAAACATTTGGCCTTATAAAGGGTAACCAGCTCTCTCACAGGCTTGTGTCCTAGTTTGCATGCGAGCGTAAATAGCCCCTCCACGGCCCTACTTGTGTGTTGCACCCTTGCTGTTATAAGTGGTTCCCAATTCATCTGGTTATTGAATAGGTTCCCTAAGTATGTGAAGTTGTTCAGCCTATCAATTCTTTTGCCCCTTATAGCAAAATTTCTGTTTTTTGTCGATTTGGGGCCACACACCATGGTGTAAGATTTAATAAAATTGACTAAAATCGGTAAAAGCATTAAGAGATTTTTGGAGGCTATTTGCTGTCACTGCCATTAACACTGTGTCATCCGCATATGATAGTAGTGGGACAGGGTTACCACCGATTCGCCGAAAATCAATCTCCTTATCTAATAAAAAAGCCTCCAGGCCGTTTGTGTAGATTAAAAAGAGAAAGGGGGCTAAAATGCACCCTTGCCGAACACCTTCTGTGGAGACAATCGGCTTGGTCTTTTCCCCTTGGGTGCCGTATCTTATAACAACTGTGGTGTTAGCATGAAACCTGCATAGGAGGGAAATGAGAGCTTCTTCTACGCCCATTCTTCTCATCAAGGCCCACAATTTGTCCCGATTAACGGTGTCAAAGGCACTGGACAAGTCCATGAAGGTCAGGTGGATAGTACCCTTCCTGGCCTTCATGCACTTGCCAATGATCAGGGACAAATTGAGACATTCAAGCTGAGTACGATTACGGGCAACGGCGGACGCAGTGACCGCACTCCCCTGCTGTGTTCCTTCGTGATTGTATCAACAATAATTCCGGATGAGTGTGCACAGGCTACTCCAGCACCTGCCGTCGTTGGGTGCCAGCTGCTAGGCAGATAAGGAACGAACCAAAAATTGGGAGTGGTGCACCACTCGATAGTGAAAGTTGTTTGTCAATAAGGCATATAGTCTTGTTTTAATGTCTTAGTAAATCCTTTATTTTCATAAGTATCCAAACGTAAAAATTGCCAGCCAACGCATTTCGTTCATATACAATGGAAGCAGCCGTCAGCTCCGCTTTGGTACTACCAAACGGAGCTGACGGCTGCTTCCAGTTCATCATCAGATTCATCGTATGCTGGCCCTTATCAAGGAGGCCTACGCAGTCATTTTGTACCCGTGCAATTTCTCACTCAGGATCGTACATCACTCTATGCCCTGAAGAAGTTCATTGTATATGAACGAAACGCGTTGGCTGGCAATTTTTACGTTTGGATACTTATGAAAATAAAGGATTTACTAAGACATTAAAACAAGACTAAATGCCTTATTGACGGACAAATTGAGACATTGCTCAGTGGTACCCAACCCCTCCTAAAGCCATATTGTGTTTTTGATATGACCCCTGTGGTGGACACCCAGGCCTCTAATCGGGCAAGAATGATCCTCCCCAATACCTTTACTGTGGCATCAATGAGACAAATTGGCCTATAACATGCCGGGTCACTCCTGTTGCCCTTTTAAAAAAGGAACTACAATAGTCTCTTTCCATGATACTGGCACTGGGCCGATGACTACTGTTTTAAAGACATTTGTCAATAGAGGTGCCCACAGGTTGGGATTCCTGTTAAATAAATCAAGTGGGACCCCGTCAGGGCCTGGGGCTTTCAAACAAATCCCCTTAGCTAAAGCCTCCTCAACCTCAGATACTGAGATGGACGAGCTTAGTTGGGAAGCTGCAATTAAATCTACAGGCAGATCCACAACATTCCACAATATTCTCCTCTAACTGCCTAAGTTGCGGGTTAAATATAGCAGTAAAGTAGGATTCCCAGGCATCCCCCAAGATCAATGATTCCATCTTTTCCACTTCTTCTGTGAATAGAGGGCGGTTAATGATGTCCCAAAAGCTTTTAGTATCTTTGAGGGAGCTTGCTCTCTCCAGATCTTCCCATGCCAGTCTCCTCAGTTCTTTTATCCTTTTCCCAATAATGATCTTATAAGTTTGCCTTGCACTTTTGATTAGGATACTGTCACAAGAGGTAGCATGAAGGGCCTTTTTAAGGTTCTTTTGGGTCTTTGTGCATTCGGTGTCAAACCACCGTACCTCTTGGGGTTCTCTTTGATGGGCGGGTCTGGTCAGCCTTTTAGCTACATCCAAGCAGAGCAGCTCAAACTCCTGGACAACCTCATCTGGGAGGAATCTTGCTGCAAACACCTCATAATTAAGTGATAATTTGCTATAGTGGTATCTTCCTCAAATTGAGGAGGATTTATCTTGCCCCAGTTTAGCCTTACCCCTTTGTTTAGGTTAGAGTGAATAGGGCGATCATCGCCTTCCCCCACCTGGATCGTTATATTGAGAGTAACTATGAGGGGATTGTGGTCGCTGGCACAATTATGTTCGACCATAAAATCTCTGACAAACGAAATAAATTTCCTAGATATTAACATATAGTCAATAAAACTTTCCCTACCACCACCAACATAAGTAGGACACTGAGGTAAGGGACCACAGACCAAGTTATTAATAAAACCTAAATCATTCTCAATGACAATAGTATTTAAAGCTTTGCCTTGGGATGAATGAATAAAGTGTGGCTGGGGCTGATCCTCGGTATCCGCCCACAGACACTTTGGGAGCTGTACTTGGAAGTTGTGCAGTTAAAGTCCCCACTCAGAGAATGCATAATGGCTGCTACTTCCCAGTGATTTGGGTGATTTCCACCTGTACGGATTCAATAACGTGTCGGCTATTTTGATCAAAGATGTTGTAATACCAGTTCACCACTAATATTTTAGCCTGTATCAAATTAGAAATCATAATTAATTGATACCAGGGTGATGAGCTTACACAGAGAGCTTTTATTGATCCATATTTTACCAAAATTAGCAGCACGATCCCTCCTTTAGCCCTTCCTGCTGGGGACGGTATTGCTGGGACAGTAAAAGAACGGTAACCATCTAACACAGTGTCACCCATGGACCAGGTTTCCTGAAGGCAGATGATATCAAAGTTTCTGATATACTCTAGCCATACCTCATTCGTGAGTTTGGAGCGAATTCCTGCAATATTCCAGGAAATAATTTTAAAAGGAAAGATAGTATGTCCCAGATTTTCTGGACCCTCAAATATACTACTAGGAGCAGAATGCGGGCAACGGTCAGTGTTGCCAGATTGGGCTATTTCCCACACAATTGGGCGACATTTTCCCCAATTGTGCGGGAAAAACCCACACCTGGCGGGGGGCTACTTTTTGGGCTGGTATTAGGCCAGTGTGCACAATTTACTGGCTGGGGCGGGCGCCGACCACGATGAGTCCGTGGCGTGCGCCTATCACAGTGGCACAAAGGTCCATTGGCAAATGAGCGCGCAGCGCGCGCTAACATCAGTGCAGCACAGTGCTTATCATTGGAGGAGGTCCCCCAGGGTTTGCCTGTGCGCACATGACCCCACCCACCCTCTACCCTCCCATCACGCGAGCGACACATGAGGCGGCTGGCTGCAGCCTGCAGGAAGCCTGCACGTGAAATTGTGTAAGTGCAGCCAAGCGCACCTGCTACACTTGCACATGCGCAGCGCTGCACCAGATCACCACCACCTAGCTTGGTAGTAGTGTGTGCGGGCCGATGTGGGTCCCCAGGGCTGTCAATCTTGTAGCACGCGAAAGCGCTACTAATGACGGCCCTGCGCGGCAGAGCTGTTCCTGAAAATGCTGGGGGTGACACACACGCGCTTTTCCTTTCGGCGCGTGTCGGGACAACAACGTTGGACGGCTGCAATGAGGCAGAAATAGGTAGATACCGACTCAGGGAAGTGGAAAAGCCTGTAACCGAGACAAACTCCCACGGGTTGGAGGCACAAGATGGACACAGGGCAGTGCTCGGCTGAGAGGCAGATCGGGCAAGATGAGCAGTGTCCCGTGCTAGAGCTGGGACTCTTCGCACGGCCTCCTTTCGTGTGCTCTGACTGTGCATCTGAGCACCTCACGCACCGCGCTGCTGGCCATCGACAACCCCAGTGCTGAACCGGTGGATGTTCGGGTGGAGCGTGTACCAGAGGAGCGAGGCTTCAGTCTGGAGGAGCGCAATTTTTTGTTGCAGGTAAGAGCTCACCATCACAACGCCGGGCGGTGCTCTGCACGGTATGTCCTCATCCCTTACCATAGATACCCTGTCGGATGCCTCTCATATCCCTGCCAAAGAGACCCTTACTTAAGCGTCTCTCTTCCTCGCACTCTGTCATTGCTAGATTCCCTTCTCCAAGAGACATCATCCTCTGTCAACGTCCCCTACTGTTTAGTTTAGTGTTGATCCATGCTTGAAATGGTCCACAAAGTGATGAATGAAATGCTTGAATTAATCCATTCACTCATTTTTTTGCTCACCGTGCCACCTCAGTTTGGACCCGGCCATATGCAAATCATGTTTCACACTGATCCTCATGGGAACAGTCCAGCCCGAACTGTCTGGCCAGGTCCTGGCTGAACCGGAACCCAAGCAACCTAGGAGGAGTCTCGGCCTAGTTAGGGCTCTTCAGCCAGGTATTGCGTGGTACCAGTGGCACAGTGAGCCTGGGATGAGCATCACACCTTTTAGTTAGCAAATATTGGAAGTCTTGTGATGTACTGTTAATTTATTGTTCCATACACATAAGTGGCAGGTTTATGTATGCCTATGTCTGGCACTGCTGTGCTTACAGTATGCCAAGGTGTGGTATTTTCATTATTCTTGTTTTTACGGTTTCTGTCCACTTGCAAGGGGCAATATGGTGGTGGACAATCTATTTGTTGCTTGCTCTTAGGCATACAGTTTTTGTAATGTAATTACAAGATCAAAATGGCAACTTAAAAATGCAGTACTAATAGAATCTGCTGTCTGAATCACTCACACCAGCAGTTGGACAAACTGAACACATTAAGCTCTTTGATATTGTTCAATGTCAGTTAGCCCCCAGATTTTGGTGGAGATGCATAATTTTCTGGAACAGTCCAGCCTGAACTGTCTGGCCAGGTCCTCCCTGAACTGGAACCCAAGCAACCTAGGAGGAGTCTCGGCCTAGTTAGGGCTCTTCAGCCAGGTATTGCGTGGTTCCAGTGGCACAGTGAGCCTGGGATGAGCATCACACCTTTTAGTTAGCAAATATTGGAAGTCTTGTGATGTACTGTTAATTTATTGTTCCATACACATAAGTGGCAGGTTTATGTATGCCTATGCCTGGCACTGCTGTACTTACAGTATGCCAAGGTGTGGTATTTTCAATATTCATGTTTTTACGGTTTCTGTCCACTTGCAAGGGGCAATATGGTGGTGGACAATCTATTTGTTGTTTGCTCTTAGGCATACAGTTTTTGTAATGTAATTACAAGATCAAAATGGCAACTTAAAAATGCAGTACTAATAGAATCTGCTGTCTGAATCACTCACACCAGCAGTTGGACAAACTGAACACATTAAGCTCTTTGATATTGTTCAATGTCAGTTAGCCCCAGATTTTGGTGGAGATGCATAATTTTCTGGAACAGTGTCAAAATATGTTTTAAACGATTATCAGTTTCTTCTTACATATCCAGAGTATGTATATTTATATGTTTTGGTAAACATACACTACTGTCTCTAGGGGCAAAGAAACTTCATAAATAATATTGTAAAGTGTAAGAAATTGGGTTATTAGTTGAGAGCAGTGAAAGCCCCACTCAAATAATAAACACAATCCTTGTCAGGGTGAGCCACAAAAGGCAATAAATAAATTTGTGATTATCCCACTGGTAGATTGGCACAAAAGCCATCAGGCTTAACTTGGAAGCAATGTGTAAAATAATTATGCAGCACTCCAGCAGTAATAAAGTGAAACACAATTCCAAATCAATTTAGAAAATGGAGCGAATTTGAATTAATAAAATGACAAAATCCAATTAGTAGAACCTAAGATGGGTCTTAGGTTCACAAGACAAAGTCACAGTGAGGACTGGTCTTAAAAATGAGTAGCATTAAGGCAGGTGCCCAGTTAACTCCCTCCCACTATCTGTATATTGAATAGAATGTATATTTGTCCTTAAAATTGTTTCTGATGACTATTTCTGCATAATTTGAGACTTGCTACTTTGGGCTGGTTTTTGGGCTGAAACTGGTCTGCATTGGGCTGGATTTGGGCTTATACTTGAGCGGCTTTGGGCTTGGGATGGGTCTCAAAATCTGGCAACACTGGCAATGGTTGAAATCAGCGTGCTCCCAGACGCTCGTATATCAACGGGTGGCAGGAAGCAAGCACCCGCAGTGGTCTCCTTAATGCAGCCAGCACAATGATAGACTCCAAGCCGCTCGTTAGCCTGACGGGTGGTGGGAGAGAAACAAAAATAATAAATAGAAGGAGCCAAAAATAAGCATCGGCTCCTGATGTAACCAACTCAAAAACACAATGGCTGTCCTTCGGCGGGTGTCTCGACTTGCAGAGGCTTCCTCGAAGGGGCGCAGCAAACACGCCCTCCATCTTGGAGCGGAACAAGCAAAGGAACGGATTCCAGGAAATGTGAGGAATCCTCACGGCGGTCTGACTTGCACATAGAACAGAATCCTAAGTGGATTGTGCAGCACTGGACAATCCCTTAGGTGTGCTTTTTATACTGTTGTGAGGCGTTTCTTACTGGACCGCCCTGGGGGCTTCTGGGAAACGTAGTTTTGTAGTTTGGGCACATTCATTCCACATCCGAATCCCAGTCAAACTATGATATAGGAAGGGTGTTAACTTTTGTGTGGTGCATGCACCTATGCTGTGGTGTCTGACTCTTGTGTCCTTGTATACCACCATAACACATGGGCCATCATGGAATGAACCACAAAAGTCGACGGGTCTAAATCTCTCTGAAGTGTGATGAGATATTGCCTTGTTGCTGGATACAGGTCAGAATGTCAATTGATATCTCACAATGTCTGTGTGTAGGCTCAGAGCTCCACTACAGTGCATCTGCCATCTTGGTCACCTTGGCCACTCGTCCCTTTCCAAGTTGGTTAATCTTAATAATTTTCAGTGAGAACAGTGAGAAACAGTGAGAAACGAATTTCCAGAAGTTATAAAGCCCCGAAAGGACTTAGAGGCGGGCAGACCCTGTAGTTACACTTTCATTAAGGGTACGCACCCTCCAGGTATCTAGTTGCGTCCTCTAATCCCTGCATTTCTGAAAATGAGTTACCCAATGAGGCAATGTCCAAACTGTGGTTTGTAAGGCATGCAAACAATTGAGAGCATGAATGATTTATACTAAGATTGAAAGTTACTGCACAATGAGTGTTTAAACAAATTGAAAAATTATAGATAGTTGGTAGGGATCTATAGTTATGGTCCTGAAGAAAGTCAATCGACTCCTTAGTGTGAGCGTTTTCTAGTGGTTAAAAGATGTAGATCTATTGGTGTTGGAACACATTACGTACTCCAATAACACCTTATTGTGCTTTTAATTTTGCCATAATTTCCCGTAATGAATAAAAAGAAATAAATAACTCAGGTTACCATAGGCAATTTTGAAGTATATCACCACAATAAAAGAGCTCCGCTGATCAGAAGCGTTGAAGCCCTTCCTGGTATATTAGGCACCATGAATGAGGACACGAGGATGAAGCATGCCACCAATATTGATGGTGGGTGAGGGTCCTTTTAAAAATAAGTTTTCTTTCCCCCAACACCAGGAATAAAAATAAAATAGAATAATAAACATAAGGGAGACATACCTTTGGAGAATTATGAGATCTCTCTTATTTGATTAGATATTGGATAGCAACGGAAAGCCGTGTGAACCCGTAAAAGCAGTTTCTCATTCCCTTTTTGATATTTGTAGTTTAGGAGGCTCCAAATGTCTCAAATATGACATTTTAATTTTGGAAACCTGGTATAATGACTTTGGTGGATGGGACCCTTTAGGCAGCATTCAGTCAACAGCCCACTATGGTCTGTTTAGCCACCTCCCCTAAGTTGCAGAGCCATGGCTTCTGCGGTTGTACACTGACCAGCCTGCAGACCTGATGAAGTGCTGCGAAAGCCACCCAGTTCTCGTCCACTGGCTTAGCTAGTGTCTTATGGACCCTAGTACAGGGAAGGAAATGCCCCCCGGCCAGTGTTTGAACTGTGAAAGACAGAAATAATAAGAGTTCAGTGTGCCCCTCAGGCCTCACATCACCTGCTGCACAAATGGTAAGCTACGTCACTGTTCTCATCAATTTCAGCTGCCCTCCATTTCGTGGCGCTGAGCTGCCCTTTGGCGTCAGATTTTACCGTCAAGTCAAGTCAAGAATAACTTTATTTCGGTTCCATGACTCATAAAAGTTTGACAAATAAAAACATAACAGTTTAGGAAATTTGTAACATCTTTGTAAAACATCACCGGAAATAGAATAAGAAAGAAAGAATTAATAAAATTCCGTGGTTTAAAATTTCAATACATAAAGTAAAAAAGTTTAGGACAACATAGTATTACACAGATCGTAAAAAAAGAAAAATTCCAGGGTGTGTAAATATGGACAATGAGCAATTCCAACAATCTTATTCAGTCTCTAAAGCTTGTAACGTTTTCTAATAGCCATAGTAACTTTATATAATTGGATATCGCAGTGCAAATAACAGGAGTGGCGAAAGTATGCAGAAAGTTAAAACCATCAATATATGTACAGGGGCGGATTTCCCTTAAAAGTGAGCTAAAAAATGTTCCACGCCTCTTTGTATAGGGGCAGAATAAGATAAAGTGCATAATGCTCTGGTTTGCCGAATTATCACACGGGCAAGGCATGAGCTTATCGGCCCACCATATTTGACGTAGGAATGCCACTAGTAAGTGCAAAGTGCATAAACGAAATCAGATTAAAAGAAATCTGATCTGTATATTGGTGGTAAAGGTTAGATAAAATTGCTGTGGCCCGGGAGGCAAACATGAGAGGCCCATCTCCTCGTGTTGTGAGTAGCGCATATTGGCCCTAGAGTGATGTGCCTCTTTGATAATGGCTTTCGCATTTGTGAGGATACTTTCAGGGTTGTCATAAAAGTGCCCCAGTCCTATCTCTTGGAATTTGTCTCTTAGGAATCGGAGCCATGGGATCGTTAAGGCATTGTCCAGATTGATACAATCTTTAATTACTTCCCTTGAGAACAAGAATTTGTCAACCAGACCAATTTTTGCCCAGAAGAGCAGAGGGCGCTACCTATGCGGTCCTCTATGAACTCTAACCCCAGTTTTTGATGACAAAAGAGTGTAGGGGCGCTATTCGGAGTCATCAATAACCTTTTATAAATGTATTTTCCAAAACTTGTAGCTGGCGGCTTTTGTAGTGACCCCCCATACCCCTGCCCCATAAGTTGCCACAGACAAACATTTGGCCTTATAAAGGGTAACCAGCTCTCTCACAGGCTTGTGTCCTAGTTTGCATGCGAAGCGAAATAGCCCCTCCACGGCCCTACTTGTGTGTTGCACCCTTGCTGTTATAAGTGGTTCCCAATTCATCTGGTTATTGAATAGGTTCCCTAAGTATGTGAAGTTGTTCAGCCTATCAATTCTTTTGCCCCTTATAGCAAAATTTCTGTTTTTTGTCGATTTGGGGCCACACACCATGGTGTAAGATTTAATAAAATTGACTAAAATCGGTAAAAGCATTAAGAGATTTTTGGAGGCTATTTGCTGTCACTGCCATTAACACTGTGTCATCCGCATATGATAGTAGTGGGACAGGGTTACCACCGATTCGCCGAAAATCAATCTCCTTATCTAATAAAAAAGCCTCCAGGCCGTTTGTGTAGATTAAAAAGAGAAAGGGGCTAAAATGCACCCTTGCCGAACACCTTCTGTGGAGACAATCGGCTTGGTCTTTTCCCCTTGGGTGCCGTATCTTATAACAACTGTGGTGTTAGCATGAAACCTGCATAGGAGGGAAATGAGAGCTTCTTCTACGCCCATTCTTCTCATCAAGGCCCACAATTTGTCCCGATTAACGGTGTCAAAGGCACTGGACAAGTCCATGAAGGTCAGGTGGATAGTACCCTTCCTGGCCTTCATGCACTTGCCAATGATCAGGGACAAATTGAGACATTCAAGCTGAGTACGATTACGGGCAACGGCGGACGCAGTGACCGCACTCCCTGCTGTGTTCCCTTCGTGATTGTATCAACAATAATTCCGGATGAGTGTGCACAGGCTACTCCAGCACCTGCCGTCGTTGGGTGCCAGCTGCTAGGCAGATAAGGAACGAACCAAAAATTGGGAGTGGTGCACCACTCGATAGTGAAAGTTGTTTGTCAATAAGGCATATAGTCTTGTTTTAATGTCTTAGTAAATCCTTTATTTTCATAAGTATCCAAACGTAAAAATTGCCAGCCAACGCATTTCGTTCATATACAATGGAAGCAGCCGTCAGCTCCGTTTGGTACTACCAAACGGAGCTGACGGCTGCTTCCAGTTCATCATCAGATTCATCGTATGCTGGCCCTTATCAAGGAGGCCTACGCAGTCATTTTGTACCCGTGCAATTTCTCACTCAGGATCGTACATCACTCTATGCCCTGAAGAAGTTCATTGTATATGAACGAAACGCGTTGGCTGGCAATTTTTACGTTTGGATACTTATGAAAATAAAGGATTTACTAAGACATTAAAACAAGACTAAATGCCTTATTGACGGACAAATTGAGACATTGCTCAGTGGTACCCAACCCCCTCCTAAAGCCATATTGTGTTTTTGATATGACCCCTGTGGTGGACACCCAGGCCTCTAATCGGGCAAGAATGATCCTCCCCAATACCTTTACTGTGGCATCAATGAGACAAATTGGCCTATAACATGCCGGGTCACTCCTGTTGCCCTTTTAAAAAAAGGAACTACAATAGTCTCTTTCCATGATACTGGCACTGGGCCGATGACTACTGTTTTAAAGACATTTGTCAATAGAGGTGCCCACAGGTTGGGATTCCTGTTAAATAAATCAAGTGGGACCCCGTCAGGGCCTGGGGCTTTCAAACAAATCCCCTTAGCTAAAGCCTCCTCAACCTCAGATACTGAGATGGACGAGCTTAGTTGGGAAGCTGCAATTAAATCTACAGGCAGATCCACAACATTCCACAATATTCTCCTCTAACTGCCTAAGTTGCGGGTTAAATATAGCAGTAAAGTAGGATTCCCAGGCATCCCCCAAGATCAATGATTCCATCTTTTCCACTTCTTCTGTGAATAGAGGGCGGTTAATGATGTCCCAAAAGCTTTTAGTATCTTTGAGGGAGCTTGCTCTCTCCAGATCTTCCCATGCCAGTCTCCTCAGTTCTTTTATCCTTTTCCCAATAATGATCTTATAAGTTTGCCTTGCACTTTTGATTAGGATACTGTCACAAGAGGTAGCATGAAGGGCCTTTTTAAGGTTCTTTTGGGTCTTTGTGCATTCGGTGTCAAACCACCGTACCTCTTGGGGTTCTCTTTGATGGGCGGGTCTGGTCAGCCTTTTAGCTACATCCAAGCAGAGCAGCTCAAACTCCTGGACAACCTCATCTGGGGAGGAATCTTGCTGCAAACACCTCATAATTAAGTGATAATTTGCTATAGTGGTATCTTCCTCAAATTGAGGAGGATTTATCTTGCCCCAGTTTAGCCTTACCCCTTTGTTTAGGTTAGAGTGAATAGGGCGATCATCGCCTTCCCCACCTGGATCGTTATATTGAGAGTAACTATGAGGGGATTGTGGTCGCTGGCACAATTATGTTCGACCATAAAATCTCTGACAAACGAAATAAATTTCCTAGATATTAACATATAGTCAATAAAACTTTCCCTACCACCACCAACATAAGTAGGACACTGAGGTAAGGGACCACAGACCAAGTTATTAATAAAACCTAAATCATTCTCAATGACAATAGTATTTAAAGCTTTGCCTTGGGATGAATGAATAAAGTGTGGCTGGGGCTGATCCTCGGTATCCGCCCACAGACACTTTGGGAGCTGTACTTGGAAGTTGTGCAGTTAAAGTCCCCCACTCAGAGAATGCATAATGGCTGCTACTTCCCAGTGATTTGGGTGATTTCCACCTGTACGGATTCAATAACGTGTCGGCTATTTTGATCAAAGATGTTGTAATACCAGTTCACCACTAATATTTTAGCCTGTATCAAATTAGAAATCATAATTAATTGATACCAGGGTGATGAGCTTACACAGAGAGCTTTTATTGATCCATATTTTACCAAAATTAGCAGCACGATCCCTCCTTTAGCCCTTCCTGCTGGGGACGGTATTGCTGGGACAGTAAAAGAACGGTAACCATCTAACACAGTGTCACCCATGGACCAGGTTTCCTGAAGGCAGATGATATCAAAGTTTCTGATATACTCTAGCCATACCTCATTCGTGAGTTTGGAGCGAATTCCTGCAATATTCCAGGAAATAATTTTAAAAGGAAAGATAGTATGTCCCAGATTTTCTGGACCCTCAAATATACTACTAGGAGCGGTCGCAGTGACGTAGGCTAATGGTCTGGACCCTTCAGCTATGGGATCACCTTCAGGGATGATATTAGTGAGAGGGAAAGTGTTTTCGGGATTATCTGGGCCCTTAATAGGGTTGGTGGGTATATACGGTGTGGCACAAGCTGGGTGCACAAGCCTTTTAGTACCAGGCTCACCCTCATATGAGTCTCTCCCTATATTATTACAATGCAGACCCAGCCTACCCTTCTCAGCTGCATGTCTGGATTGAGTATATAGTCAATCCATGTCGGTGAGGCCTGAGAGAGCATCATAGCGGTTCGGGTGGGTGAATGAGGGAGGCTGTGTGAAAGAGTGTGATTTCAAGCATATGCGGAGGGACCCTTGCCTCAGTCTAAATCCCTGATGGGGGGGGGATAGAAAAAACCCAGGGGGTAAGCCCTTATCAATTCATTCTCACCAGGTGAATCTTTGAGGTGCCTCAAAACAAAATGGACACACCTGGCGTCCCTAAAATTAAGGACCACACAATCCCCTTCAACAGATTTAATCGTATGACCCAACCAGTTCACCCGCCTTGCCAGGATGATGTGATCAAACCAGTTTATCTGGGACGAAATTTTACTAAAACACCAGTGGGCTGATTTGTTAATAAGGCTTTCACAACTTTCTTGGTGTCCATGGGAGAGATGGGGAACTCCTGTCAGGATCAATGTGCAAGGTGTACAATCAGGTGGTAAATTTAATGTGTCTATTGCACCCCCCCTGCTTGAGGAACAATATGTTAGGGGGTTAGCACTTGGGTTTCTTTGTTGGGAACCACCCCCATTTAACAAGTCGGGTCTAGATCAATTTGAGACTCTGTATCACAACTTTTGGGTAATCCTAAGTGACACGAGTTCCCAAGCGGTCTGGACCGAGGGATGGGCATGGGAGGGCTCTCGGAAAGATTCACCCTTATGTAAAATTGGTATTGAACTTATGTGGGCCATAAGAGAAACACTTGGGGGAACATTTTCAATGCTGCTGTCTGTGCTACTCAAGTGGGTGGCCTTAGCACTCTGCGAGTTGTTTACAGGGTTCATATTTAAATCCTGCAACATACAAGAGAGCTGCTCTTCAATACGGACTAATCGAGCTGAAATAGTGGCTAGTGCTTCTGATACTAGTTTACTGATTTTTTCAGGGGTGATGTCTGAATCTTCTGGTATGGCCCTTCTTCCTGCCCCCATGCATACCCTACCTACGTTACCTAATAAGTGATTTTGTTTGGTTCTCTTGACCCTCGGTGATTGACCCTTCAGTTTGTGATAACCCCTGCTGTTTCAATTCGTTTCCTCTTTCCCCCTATTGTTGGCAGTGGTCCATTCTTCTCCAAGGTAGGATTAGGGGCATGCTCATTTGCATCATGTATAACACATGGTCCAATCTGGTTCACAATTGTAACAGTGGGCGAAAGCGTTGCTTGAGTTCTAAGCTCATTGTCCGTCTCAACCGTGTCTGTGCGGGGGTGAACATTGTTGGAGTGGGGTAAATCGGGGAGGGGAGCTAGTGAAGGAGCTAGTGAAAGTCTTCGCTCTGCCAGCTCTATTTCTTTATCAATGGCCCCCACTGCTTTTTGAAGGAAACCGTCCAAGGTAGTATCAGTGGGTTTTAGGGCAGGCGTAGTTTTCCGTTTCCAAATAGTGTTTATTTGTTTTGCAATGGAAAAGAAAAAGTTTTACCTTCAGGTAGCTTCACCAAGCAGGGGCACAACACTTGGTTCCCTGGAATCCCAAGTCAGAAAACCAAGAGAGCAGGCCCAGCCCAGCCTCCTCCGGGCTCCGACGTGGATGGGCCCGCCCTTGGCGCAGCGGGAGCAGAGTGGAGTGGTGCCTTTAGTGGGGCCGGGAGGGCTTCCTCCTCCTGCACCTCCCGCACCTCCCGCGCTGGAAATGAAGCAGAGCGAGCTGGGGGACTTAGTCCCACCCCAGCAAGCTGCCTGGTTACCTGGCTGCGGCGTGTAGGGGCCTCCAACGGCCCTTTAATTGCAGTCCTGTCCTGCCTCCCTCCTGGCCCCCCTACCGCTGTTCGAGCGGCCTCCTCCAGACGTCTCCCACAGAGTCAGAGGTGTTTTTAGGTCCTTCCCCACTGGACTCTCTCACCGTTTAGCCTGCTGGCGGGCCGCTGTCTAGGATATCCCTGGTCTCCACCGAGTCCGTTCCGCTGGGAGTTGCCTGCACAGCTAGCTGAGGCCGTTCTGCCGTGGACAAGGAGGTGTGCGTGCGGCTGTTGGCTCCCTCCCTGCGTCAGCATCAGCGAAAGCTGCAGGTCTTCCCCTGGGCCTTCGCGCCGTTCTCCGCTGTGTTGCCCTGCCTCCGGAGCGCTTAGCTGGCCGTCGTCGGGCCGGCGCTGGTGAGGAGCCCTGTCAAGTCATTTCTGGTTGCGTTGGCATTCCATACGTCCCTATATCTGCTAAAAAGACCGTAGTCATAACAAGGGAAATATGTATTTTCCTGAGCAATTACACATGTGTTACGTTTGCCCAACTGTTCTGCAAAGAAGTAACAGCACTGCAAATGACTTTCTTAGAAAAACTGCAATCTCTTTCCTAGAACTGCCAGCTTTGTCAAATACCTTAAAATACATGTGAGGTTGATAGCATAAAATCAGTCCTTATCTGATATTGTTCTTAAAGTGTTCATTATTACAGTTGTCAAAACGCAAACATATATTTGTAGGATATATTATGTATGTGTCATTTGCACGACAGTTTGTGTACTCATAAATGCTTGGCTTTTTCCTCGTCGCTAGACAGTTCCATGCGCCTAAGCGTGCCAAAAGATTTACTTTCAACCCCCTGTGGGCTTACGACAGCAGTGCCATTAATAACCTGGCACTCTTTGATGATTACTGGTAATTCAAGCAATGCAGGAAATCAGATATCCATCTTTGCCACAGAGGATGCCCTCAACAAGCACAGCTGTGCTTCCTTGCTGTTGGTCTAGGCTGTATACTTAAATATTTGCACTACTTTCCTTTTTTCCTGTCAAATTGGCTTCAATAGCTTTGCTACACACGGTGACAACTGATACATTTAATAACACTTGTATAATTTATGCCAAACCCGAGCATCTGATAACACATTAACTCCATAATCAGTTATACAATGTGGATTCTCCTGACATGAATGAGCCAGACCTCGCTGCTGGCTACCAAGACGCCTTATAATTTCTGGAGGAGGTCTTTTCTTAAATTCATGGCATGGTTTTAATTTTCCACAGCGGCTTAAAAAAGAATTCCCACCACTGAAAGCAAATCCAGTAACTGCCTATAACCTGAAATGTCAATGTTAACACATCAACCCTTATCATGAGTCCTCACGTGCTATACAATGAGTGAGTTCCACTTATTATTGACAGTCCGCCGAATTTGGATCAGGCTGTTAATGGAGGTTAACGGCCCGTCGAAAATATGAGATCTGCCCGAACATTGCAGATGTGTTTTAATTAATCCAAACATTCTCCCAGTGAAATCTGAGGAATAATAAGGAATAAACAGAACTGGGCCCAGAATTACAGATTCACCCGATCATTTCTCAATCAATCAATGCATTTGTAGAGCGCACTACTCACCCGTGAGGGTCTCAAGGTGCTGGGAGGGGGGGTGCTGCTACTGCTCGAACAGCCAGGTCTTGAGGTGTCTCCTGAAGGTCAGCAGGTCCTGGGTCTGCCGCAGGTGGATGGGGAGGGTGTTCCATGTCTTGGTGGTGAGGTGGGAGAATGATCTGCCGCCGGTGGTCGCTCGTCGGATGCAGGGGACGGTGGCGAGGTCAGCGGAGCGAAGCTGGCGGTTCGGGGTGTAGAAGGTGAGTCGTTCGTTGAGGTATGCTGGTCCGGTGCTGTGGAGTGCTTTGTGAGCGTGGGTGAGGAGCTGGAAGGTGATCCTCTTGTTGACGGGGAGCCAGTGCAGGTCTCTCAGGTGGGATGTGATGTGTCTGTGGCGGGGGATGTCGAGGCTGAGGCGTGCAGAGGCGTTCTGTATGCGTTGTAATCGTTTCTGGAGTTTGGCCGAGGTTCCTGCATAGAGGGCGTTGCCGTAGTCCAGTCTGCTGCTGACGAGGGCCTGGGTGACCGTCCTTCTGGTACCGGTGGGGATCCATCTGTAGATCTTGCGGAGCATGCGGAGGGTGTTGAAGCAGGAGGAGGAGACGGCGTTGACTTGCTGGGTCATTGACAGCGATGAGTCCAGGATGAACCCCAGATTGCGTGCGTGGTCGCTGGGCGTCGGTGCAGCTCCCAGCGCGGCCGGCCACCAGGAGTCGTCCCAGACGGAGGAGGTGGAGCCGAGGATGAGGACCTCCGTCTTGACCGAGTTCAGTTTCAGGCGGCTGTTCTTCATCCATTCAGCGACGGCCTTCATTCCTTCATGGAGGTTGGTGGTGGTGGTGGTGGGGGCCTTGGTGAGGGAGAGGATCAGCTGAGTGTCGTCGGCGTATGAGATGATGTTGATGTCGTGCGTTCGGACGATGTTGGCGAGCGGTGCCATGTAGACGTTGAAGAGTGTCGGGCTGAGGGACGATCCTTGGGGTACGCCGCAGATGATCTTGGTGTCTTTGGATCAGAATGGAGGGAGGCGGACACTCTGGGTTCTGCCGGTGAGGAAGGAGGTGGTCCAGTCCAGGGCTTAGTCACGGATCCCTGTGTTGTGGAGGCGTGTGCGCAGGGTGTGGTGGCAGACAGTGTCGAAGGTGGCCAAAAGGTCCAGGAGGATGAGGGCAGCAGTTTCTCCGTTGTCCAGCATGGTCCTGATGTCGTCGGTGGCGGCGATGAGGGCTGTTTCAGTGCTGTGGTTGCTGCGAAATCCGGATTGGGACGGGTCCAGGATCTTGTTCTCTTCGAGGAAGGAGGTCAGTTGCCTGTTGACAATCTTCTCGATTACTTTCGCCGGGAACGGGAGTAGGGAGATGGGCCGGAAGTTCTTAAGGTCCTTAGGGTCCGCCTTGGGTTTTTTGAGTAAGGCGTTGATCTCGGCGTGCTTCCAGCTCTCCGGGAAGGTGGCAGTCTCGAAGGAGTTGTTGATGATCTTGCGGAGATGGGGTGCGATGGTGGAGCATGCTTTGTTGAAGATGTGGTGGGGGCAGGGGTCTGACGGTGAGCCGGAGTGGATGGTGTTCATGATTTTGACGGTGTCGTTGACGTGGGTCCAGGAGAGCAGGGGGTCGGTGTGGCTGGGGGCGGTGAGTCTGAGGTGTCGGTGGCTGTCGGGGGGGCCTGGTTGTTGAAGCTGTCGTGGATGTCTGCGATCTTGCGGTGGAAGAAGGTGGCTAGGGAGTCGCAGAGGTCTTGTGATGGCAGGATGTCGTTGGAGTTGGAGCTGGGGTTGGAGAGTTCCTTCACGATGTTGAAGAGCTCTTTGCAGTTGTGTGCGTTGTTGTCGATGCGTTCCTTGAAGGAGGTCCTTTTGGCGGTTCGGAGGAGTTGGTGGTGTCTGCGGATGACGCTCTTGTGGGCTGCATTGCTGTCCAGAGTCTGTTCGTGGTGCCACTTCTTCTCGAGCCTTCGGCAGGTCTACTTGGAAGCGTGGAGGTCGGCGGTGAACCAGATGGCTTTTCTGTCGGTGCGTCTGTTTGAGGGTTTCTTGATCGGGGCGAGAGTGTTGGCACAGTTGTCGATCCATTGCCTGAGGTTGCGGGCGGCAGTGTCGGTGTCGGCGGTGTCAGTTGGTGGGTTTCGGGCGAGGGTGGTGATAAGCTGGTCTTCGGTGATTTTGCTCCAGCTGCGGCGGGGGGCCCGTTGTGTGTGGTGGTGGGTGGGTGGTTTCTCGAAAGTGAAGTGGATGCAGTGGTGGTCAATCCAGTGGAGTTCGGTGGTGTGGCTGAAGGTGACGTGGTTGCTGGCGGAGAAGATGGGGTCGAGCGTGGGTCCCGCGGAGTGCGTGGGAGTCGAGACGAGCTGTTTGTGTCCGAGGTTGTCGAGGTTGTCGAGCAGGGTGGTGGAGTTGCTGTCGTTGGTGTTCTTGAGGTGGAAGTTCAGGTCTCCGAGGAGGATGTAGTCTGTGGATGCAAGGGCGTGCGTGCTGATGAAGTCAACGATGGAGTCGCTGAACTGTGGCTGGGGTCCGGGGGGTCTGTAGATGAGGGTTCCTCTGAGGGTGGTGTTGGGGTCGATGTGGATCTGGAAGTGCAGGTGTTCGGCGGCGCTGAGGCTGTCGTTGGTGCTGGTCGAGATTCTGAGGGTGTGTCTGTGGACTAAAGGGAACCTCATTGTCCCACTTGTAATCCTCAGTATGTCAACCCCCAGAGCTTAAGGTATCACTGACATTAGCAACTCTGCGGCAGGCAAGTTACCAAGCACAAAGAAAATGTGATGGTTCGAAAACCGTCAGAGAGGGAAACTGGGGAAGAGTTTTAATAAAAACAAGAACATAATATAGCTTATAATAAATGTGCAGAATTGACATGTAGGCTTTGATGAAAAATAAATGCGTTTAAATGAAACAATTGTAGTGGGCAACCATATTTATTCACTAGGCCTGAAACGCTGACATGACATCGCTTGACCCAAAGCTGACATGACTAAAGAATGCTGACATAACCCAAAATGTTTATTTTTCTGACTTTTCCATGAACATATTTTTCATAATGAATAATAGTTGCATGAATGTTTTCATATGTTACTGGAGTAGGTCACCTTTCATCTTGCCATTGCAATTTTTCCATTTACCCTTATTCCACGTTTCTTGAACGTTTCATTATGAGAAGTTCTACTTTATTAATATTTTTGATTTTTTGAGCTGACCTAATGCTGAGGCTTTATGCTTTTTCTCTCACTCTCTTGAATTAGAACTCTTTATGGGTTCTGATTGACACCATTTCCCCCGATTCTTAGAATAGGGAGCCTTTCCTTTATGGAACGAACTTGATGCATTTATATGATTTTATTGCCTAATATTGATTATTGATTTTTTTCATATTTGATCATTCAGATTAATGCAAATTAAATAGTGATCTTGATATAGATGAATCACTAAAGAGATCAGATTAATAAAACACTTTAACTCATACCAAACTCTCTTTATTAAATGAAAATAGATTAGTGATTGTGATTATAATTGATGTGATTTACAGTTCCTGATCTTCTCTAAAACAATGGCAAAGATCCATCACCTCAGTGAGCGGTGGGGAACAGAAAATAATTCCCGACCAATGGTCCAGCAGCATGTCCACCCCCAGAGCTACAGGGTATTCCTGGCATTAGTAACTCCACAGTAGAGAAGTCACCAAGCACGATATAGGAACACTCAAAATGAGGCACATAGTCCTCAAAATAATGCTAATCAATTCCCTTCAAGTTGAATCTCAGATTCAAAGACAGAATTAAAGCCAAAGCCTGCAAATTCAAAAAGAGTATTTTTGAGATAAAAGCAAAAATCTTTATGTTTGAGGACAAATTTCAAACTCTATAAGCTCTGCATTAAATGGTCCTATGAAATTACTGATCCACTGGCACGTTCAATGAGGAACACTTTTAAAAGGTTTGCTACACATGATGGATGCCAAAAGAAAGAGGACAAAGCCTGAGAAATGATTCTACTTCAGCTACTTAGATAGCCCATAAGATTTGATCAAGATGAAACTCATCTTTATAAAACCCTTGTCACATCCTTAATCTTCAAACATATCCTCATTTATTTATTTATTTGTAATTTTCTATAAGGAAAACAAGACCAACAGGGATATTGACGTGCTGTACAATTAAGTTCAACCCATGCAGTAGGCATCCGATATACGATATGTAATAAACAGTAGGCAAAAATATACAAATGTAAAAGGGCACACTCTGAATAGGTAGTCACTGTTAGAGTCAATCAGGGTCGGTCATGTGGTCTTTAAGAAAGTTGCAAAGGAGTAGGACAGCAATGGGTGTTACATGTTAGTTGGTTATACACAAATTAAATGTCTTCCCGCTGAATTTAAATGTTTTAATGGGAGAGTACATTTGAATTTACTGGTACCAAATGAAAAATCTCATACTTCACATTCAATGCTTTTCTTTTATAACCACGTGTCAGTAATTTATAGGCAAATAGGCCAGAGCATGTTGTAGGTTAAAATCATTGCTAAACTTGTTTGACATAAACTGTGCGGCAATGTGCCCCCAATAGTGTGATATGGGTCACTCTCATACAAGCTTAAACCCCAAAGTGACTGCAATGGAGGGCTTGAGTGATATCAGAGGGGGAAGATACCACATACACCAATGGTTCAATATGGCATAGTAATATTTATATATTTCAAACAAGGATATGTACAATGAAAGAAGAAATAAAAACATTTGTGCGTGGTGTCCCAAGTGAAAAAAGGAACCTAAAAAGGTAGTGGAAGTTGTGCCATTTTTACAAGGTTTCCATAGTTACAAGCAAGTCGACGATTAACAAATAGATGCAAAATGAACAGCAGCTATATGAAATAATATGTGCTGAGTAATGGTTCACTTTTTCTTTATGTCGACGACGTTTCGACCCACTCAGGGATGTGGGGTCTCATCAGGACCTAAGATTGTAGGGACATCTGATGGAAGGGATGCGCAGCCGTGTCAGGGGTGTGTGCCACAAGTGAGTGAAAGGAAAGAAAAGAATACTCACAATGGGACCCAGCCAGGTACCCAGGTGTGAGTAGGGGAAGGGCTGGCAGTATTGAATATTGTCGATATAAGAATAGGAGGATGGAACAATGCAGCATAGGTAAGCCAATAGTGTTGCGAGGAACTCTTCTGCACGAGGTGGTTAGAGCGAATGTGTCGCTTCAATACACTTTATTTGGGAGGGTGTGTCAGGCCGTGACCTAATGATTACGGGCTGCTCAGTAAGTACTGGAAGGGTTAAACGCAGCCGTCAATCCGGGATGGAGAAGAGTTCCAACCCACGATGGAAGAACGTGGGACACAGCCGCGTAAGTCTGCTGTGCTGGTGCAGTGACTACTCACACCTGGGTACCCGGCTGGGTCCCATTGTGAGTATTCTTTTCTTTCCTTTCACTCACTTGTGGCACACACCCCTGACACGGCTGTGCATCCCTTCCCTCTGATATCACTCAAGCCCTCCATTGCGATTGCGCATCCCATTATTAATATTAATAGTAGTATTCCACAGGAACCACTGTCCTTTTGAAATTTATACTTACCCTGGTTCCTTAGTGAGTAGGGTTCCCCTGTTCTGTTTCTTAAACCCCAAAGTGAGCATTTATGTGTAATTGATACACAGCAATTGAAAAGTATTTGGATTCCATTGAGCATAGAAGCCCAAAGAATAAATTATGTTGACAAGGGTTGGTTTGTAATTCAGCAGGAGTGAGGCGTCACAGCATTTTTTAACAGGGGTGGAGCATTTCTGCGGAGAGATGAGCAACTTTTCAGGAGATTCAGTTTCAGATAGTAATGGCGCATCAAGGATTGGAGAACTTTTAATGAGTTCACTAGATTGACAATGTCCTCAGGAGAAATCACTTTTAGGTACAGTTGTGTGTCATTGACGTAGCAACGGAAAGATATGCTTGAGTGTCTCAGTAATGAAGAGAGTGGCTCCATGGACAGATTGAAAAGCATAGGGGAAAGTGTGCTTTGGAGATTCTTCTAACATGATGCCTGACCCTTGGAGCATCAAGCAACATCAATGAAATATTTGTAAAGAATGCTACAGAAAGAATTGGTAACAAGGTCCGTTAGACATTTATTAATCAAATGTACATGAAAGGCACAATTAATGAAGTCTTCCATGGCTTCCTAGATCTAAAACGTTACCTAAACAAAGAATCTGCTGTAGATATGTAAACCTTTAACATCATCTTCACAATTTTGTCAGGTTATAAGAGGTTGAATCTTTGTGATATTGCCTAGAATATTTATTGTTGTCTGTGGGTGGGCAGTTTTCAAGACCCAACCAGAGCAACCAAGCTCAAAAGATTGCCTTACTCAAAGGTCATTTCAGGACAGAAGGGAAAGGAAGGCCTATGTATATTGTATATAAGTACATACAACTGTTCAATGCACTAAGAAGTGGTATGAAAAGATGCCACAGCTTTATGCATCATTATCACAAAGGACAAACTTCTGTCCCTTCACATTTACTTGGAGGAAAGAGCAGATTTTAACACTCTAGTCTGACAGCTCTCATCCTCCTATTTGAGGCACATCTCTTTCATTTGACAAACTTGGTGCAACACCCACCAGTTTAAAGAGAGACAGCGCCCAATTCACAAACTGCATTCTGTAGCACAATAAATAGTACTAGAGTAGTACGATGCATGTTCAATTCACACACATACGGACGGAGACCTCCACCTCTGCTTTTCCTAAATTTTCTGCATGGAGATCTCCTCCATGATGTCAGAGACCTCTGCACACAGAGATATACCTTTTTGGTAGTAAATGTGGGAGAAACCCAAAAATGGGAGTGGTCTAGGAAATTTAAAGAGGGGTGACAAGGGAGATGCTGATACAAAACACACACTTCCAAAAGAGTAAGACCATCACAATTCGCAAAATATAGTTGTAATTGTACTATGGCCTAGAAGTGTCAAACAATGCTCAAATGTACCCTCGTCCCGCTTTGGAGAGAGTCAATCACCACACATGGCCAACCACAGCTACTCCAGTGCACACCCATAGAAAACCATGGAAACAGGGAATTAAAATAACAACCCATAGGACATGGTGGTCGCCACTGTGTAGTTATGGTTAGGTCAGATTTTCCATAGGAAGTGTTTCACTAATAACTCACCAATCTGTCAAGCAGGGGCTAAGAAGGAGGGGGGTCCCAAAAGATTGATTTCCTATGTTAATTCCCATAGCAAACTTTGCTCTCTTATACAGAAAAATAGATGAATGGAATTACACCAAATTTGGCAAAAAGTTAGAACTTTACTTAGAAAGTATGCCTTTTCTAATTTGGCGTAGATCCATTTAGCCTATTTTGAGAAATGTGTGTTTAAAGAAGGGCTTGGGTTGGGATTAAAGAGGTTAAAAGGTTATCTATATCTGAATGATAGGTCCAGCATAAGTTCAATACTACCAACAAAAATAGGGCCCTCTGATTATCTGAGGTAGCATTTCTCCAGTTGGCCTTTTCAGTATCACGGGACGAGAACAGGGACTGGTCCCACTGTGCCTAACAATCTGAGTGGCTGGCCACAACAGTGAAGAAAATGTTGCAGCCACCATTAGAGGACTCAGAGACATGGAACTTGTGTCCAGAAAATATTTCAAAATAAGCAATAAGGGGGAAGGATAGGGACACCCTACGCCCCAGGCACTTGTCTGGGGGACCCAGAGCGATCCAGCAGAGGGCCAAAAGTTAAAACAAAGTTCACGTTTTGGGGAAGGTTGTACCATACAGCGATACCATAGGGGTGAAGCTTGAGTGGCAGCTCCCATGTTTGTACCACGGTGCCTGGAAATAAAACTGTGAAAAATACAATTGTGGTCTGGATGTCTGAGGGGAGGATGGGTGTCCCCAGGGGGTTGGGCACATGGCCTGACAGGAAGCTGTGCTTAGCAGCAGGTTGTTTGCTTATCATGGGTGGCTGGCCGCCTTTGTAGGGAGGTAGGCACTGGGCCTGTCCCGAGGCCAGCCCTTGTGACCAAACCTCGGCTGAGCATGGCCAAAGGCTGTGCACTGCAGGGGAGTTGGCTGAATATGGTCTCAAAACCCCAGAAATTCACTGAAACAAACATGTTAAAATTATGTTATAGTTAGGTATGGTAATTACTCTTAGCTTATATTAAAAAGACCCTAGAAATTCATTAAATATAAATCAAGGGTTAAAGGGATGTTATAGTTAGATGTTAAAATAGTATATGCAGTAACATTTAAAAACCAAGAAAAAACAATCAAATTCATCAGTTATCGTTCACTGAGCTAACTATACCTTGCGCCTGGCATGCACTATTTGTGACCTCACATATTACATCACTTATGACATGTCAAATGACACCATTTATGAAATCACTGATGACAAGTATTGTTTAAAAATATTTATAACTTAAAATAATATATTCAAAGCATGTTGTTATTTAATGCACATTTCGTTTAATAAGTGAATGTCCTGCAAAATTGTATTTTATAATTTCAAGACCAATAAAAATATTGTAATTTAATTTACATGTATATTATGCATTACTATTATACTTAGTAATAATACAGTTTAATTATTTTCACTATTCTTTCCCATAGGGAGTTCTCCACCAAAAGGTGAAAAGTTACTAGTAGAGATTTTACACTTGTAAATTCTGCTAAGGAAGAGCCAACTCCTCATTTAAGTCTACACCTAAAAGTAAATCTCCATTCAGAAATGATGATTAGCAACAAAGTGGAGGGCTGCACCTAAATGTAGTAGTAATTATACAAATAAGTTAATACACAAGGGTATATTTACCTATAAGAATGGGGTCCATTGATCACTATGTGACTGACTCTGTCTAAGCTCTCCCAGAGACACAAATTAAAAAAGATACTCACTATACTCCAGCCCTACTAGTGAGTCAGAGGCATTGACCTGACATGTGAGTAACCCTGCATTGCCCCTAGCCCCCTAGCTGTAACCATATTGACTTCAAGTATGACCGATGGATGTATGACGTTACAACGCAAACTATTACAACACATACCTTTACAACGCGGTTTTTACAACTCAACTTCAATTACAACGCATGCCATTACAACGCACGCCATTAAACGCATGTTCCATTACAACAAAAATTACTATTCTAACACATCCAGGTGGTTACCTCAAGGAAGGTGCTGGTCAGTGAGGAATATGCATTGTAATGGCATGCATTGTAATGGAACTTGCGTTGTATTGACTTCGTTGTAAAGGCATTGCGTTGCAATGCCTGCGTTGTAATGGATGTTTCCCATGACAGACCCCACCTGGGCCCCATCAACTTTCAATACTCAACGGTGCAACGTGCGATTGGCAGTGACTAAACCTGCTGAACTTTTTAGATCATCAACCTGATGAGTTACTGGCCAGGATACACCGTGATCCATCTCTTTTTGTCACCAGTGGGGTTTGTGATTAGATACATCCCAAATCTTTGACTCTTTCTGGAAGCAGTGACGTATCATGTGGCTAACTGTGTCCTAACAGCACATTCCACATCAGGAGCAATTGCCTAACATGTGACTAACTCTGCCCAAGCTCCACGCGCCAACCAGAGAATAACTTAATTTTATTAAATGTGCACAAGGCCCACAGGATCCATGCGGCACAGATCTCATGTATTGCTGACTGTGCTGCATTGACACCAGCCTTGACACATGATTGACTCTACCCATAGGTATCGTTAATTTGAAGGTACTGGTCAGCAACAGATTGACTAGGCGTTTATGTTACTCTTCTTTCAGGAGCCTTTGCCTACATGCCATTCACACATGCATTTGACATGTGGGGCTTAGTGGTGCACCTAGATCATAACAGAATCTTCACAAAATATACTGACCTTTTAGAGAAACTGATTTGACATGACTGAATTCACTAGGCCTGGGCAGAGATTGCGGAGTTCTGCTATGTGGAATTCCGCAGAGTGGACCAATAACTCCACGAGATTGCACGGAATTCCGCAAGTGGGCGAAGCTGTTCAAAGTGCCCGTTCGCGCTACGGTTTTTGACATTTAGTAGGGCAAAACGCATTCTTGCGTTGTAAACTGCGTGCGAATGTCACCACGTGGTTCGCATTGGTGCAGCCATTTTGTTTTCTGTTCTGTGCATGGTGCAGGGGCCTGTTTTTCAATCCACCCTTAATCTTTTCAATCCTCCTCCATCTGACTCATCCACCCCTTATTTTCCTTTTTTGTATAAGTGTGTGTCTTTGTGTTTATGTGTTTTACACTTTTACTCTTTTATCATTTTTTAGTTATTTTAGTGAATTTTTATACTTTTTTTGGTTTTCCCTTTAAGTCATTAGTTTTTCCTTTCTTCCTTCTCCTATTTCTTCTTTTTATCACCCAGTGCCATGGCAGAGCAGGGCAAGAGAGGGAGTGGCGGCGCCAGTGTGGCTGCTAGCCGCACACCTTGCGGTCATCGGCGCAACAAAGGGGTGCCACCCTGTGCCATTTTCTGGGAAGTGAGGTGGAGTGCCACCTCCCCTCCATGATGGCAGCATGCCTAGCACCAGCGTCGGCTGGTATGGGGGAGGTTGCACCAGTGTGTGCACCAGAGCTCTGGGGTCCAGCACACCCAGCAGCAGTTGACACACTGTTGGGACAATATCATGGACAGGGTGTTGAGGTTGCAGGACTCGGTGAGTGTTACACCTGGCACCATTGGCATGGGTTTCCCCTGTATTTTTGCCTTTTGCCTCCTATGTTTTTGCTGTGTGTTGGACTTTGTTTTGCTGGTCTAGATGCTTTGGGCACTTTGCCACTGCTGTTCAGTGTCAAAGTGCAACTGCTCCCTTTGTAAATTGTTGTTATGGATTGGTGATTCCATGATTGGCATATTTGATTTACTAGTCAGACCCTAGTGCAGTGCACTGTGTGTGCCCAGGGCCTGTAAATCAAATGCTGCTAGTGGACTGCAGCACTGATTGTGCCACCCACATAAGCAGCCTGTAAATGTAAATTCTGGCCTGCCATTTCAGAGCCTGTGTGCAGTCTGGTACTGCCATTTCGACGTGGCAAGTGCACACACTTGCCAGTCCCTAACCTTCTCTTTTCTTACATGTTAGTCACCCCTATGGTAGGCCCAAAGCCCCTGTGGGCAGGGTGTATTGTATGTGAAAGGTAGGACATGCCCTGATGTGTGTGGCATGTCCTGATAGTGAAATGCTGCCAATTTCGTTTTTCACTATTGCAAGGCTACCTGCTCCCATAGGATAGAATGGGGAGTTTGTTTATAACATCTTATAAACATAATTACCCCTGGGAACAAGGTAGGAAAATTAAGTTTGATATGCCTGAACTGAGAATGTTACAATGCATCTTTTAGTGAGGGTGAGTTTATACATTCTGTGTTTGAAAATACCACTTTTAGAAAGGAGGTATTTTCTTGCTTAGCCATCCAGTATGCCTCTGCTTGGTTTGTGTATTGCATGTCTGGCTCTGGAGTGTCAGGGGCTGGGGAGGAGCAGTGGCTCCAGAGAGCCTGATGAGTCAGGGCTGGGCTGAATAGGCCTGGTCTGCATTTGGACTGGTTGGGAGGAGTAGCACTTGTACCTGAATAGGGCTGTGCCTGCCTTCCACAATGATGGCTCTGCCCCCCTGTGGTGTGTCTGGAGCCAGGGTTCACACTGACAATGGAGGTTGTTGTGCACTTGCAAAGTGCCCCACAGAACTGGTTTTGGCTGGGTACAGACACTCTCTGCCTTCAGAGAACAAAGGATTTTTGGGTATAAAAATAGGGCCCATACCACCGACTTTTAGATCACTTCTGGGAAATCAAGAGGAACCTTTGCCAAGGAGAAGAGACGGAGAAGCTGAGGAGGAATACTGCCCCTGTGCTGTTTGCTGTCTGGGGTTGGCCTGCAGTGGCTACTTGCTGCCAAGGAAAGGAGAAAAGGACTTTGCTGGTTGCTGTGTCCCCTGCTTGAGAAAGATCTCCAAGGGCTTGAAACTCAGCTTGCCTCCTGTTCTGAAGTCTCAGGGACACAAAGACTTTACCACCAGCTCCCCTGAACTTCCTTGTTGGGAGTTCTGACCTGCAAAGAGGTGCCTGCTGTTGTTTTGGACCTCTAGAGACTGCTTTCTGCTGGGAGCTTGAAGAATTCACGCATCGTCCCGGATTGTCGCATTGCATCAAGGCACCAAGTTTGTCGCATCATTGGGGGACGCAGTAAGAAACCGACGCATCACCTCTCCACGCAGTAAGAAACTGACGCATCACCTCCTCTCCGGTATGGAACCGACGCATCACCTCCCCTGCGCAGCAGTAAGGAACTGACGCATCACCTCCCCTGGAGCAAGGAATTGGCGCACCACCTTCCCTGAGTGTAAGGAACCGACGCATCCACTTCCCTGTGGCCCGTTTTGTTTGTTTGCGTGACGCATCTCAGGTACTTTGTGTGAAAAGTTCTGCATCTGCAATTTGCTTTGAACTGAACTATTTCTACCACCTGAAAGTCATATTTTTATTACTGTATTCGTGGATTTTTGTCGTTTGGTCTTGTTTTGGTTTAGATAAAGATTACTTATTTTTCTAAACTGGTGTGGTGTCCATTTGTAGTGTTTTCACTGTATTACTGTATGTGTTCACAAATGCTTTACACACTACCTCTGAGATAAGCCTGTCTGCTCGTGCCAAGCTACCAAGGGGGTGAGCAGGAGTTATTTTAGAAGTGTAGCCCCATTACACTGACTAGAAGCAAGGGTCCCTATTTGGACAAAGGTACCTACCTCTGCCAACTAGAGACCCCATTTCTAACACTGGTGGTCAGTGGTGAGGATCTGGACTTGCATTTGTGTCTTACATACAGTGATTGGTGTACACTACTAGTATAGTGCATTACGCAACCACATACATTTGGTAGAGTTTTTTCCTGGGAATTTTTTCTTGCAACTGAGAACTGCCAATCTTCATCATGTCAAAACCAGCATCACTTGCATCTGCTGATATTGAATTTGAAGAGGAGAGGGTTGATATCTACACTGTGCCACAACTTAAAGCTGTCTGCAAAAAGTTCAAAATCTCTGTAAGAGGCCTCACCAGAAAGGAGGAATACCAAAAGGCGCTGAGGGCCTGGTTGGAGTCAAAGAATGCCAGTGAGCATGCCGAGGAGCCTATGGTGGAGGGAGAGGATTTGGAGGAGCAGCAGAATGGGCTATTGGGTCTGCCTGGGGGGAGGGTACCTTCCCGGGGGGCAGCAGTGTCTCTTCAAAGGGGCTGTCCCCAGCAGAAGAGCTGGAGGACAGGGAGAAAAACAGGATGCATGAGTTGGAGCTCACCTGGGGAATTTGGCATTTCAGAGGGAGAAATTAGCCCTGGAGGAGAAAAAGATGCTCTTAGAGCATGAAAGAGGGTTGAGGGAGTTGGATCTAAAGGCAAAGAGTTTAGAGCCCAATCCCCATGGAGGCAGTGCACCATCAGTGCCTGGAAAAGGGAGATATTGCTAGCATTGCCCACTGAGGATCAGATGTCCTATGCCCCCATGAAGGAAACCTTAGTAGCAAGGTATGGGTTGACCCCAGAGCTGTACAGGCAGAAATTTAGAAACAGCAAGAAGCTGGAGTCAAGTACTTGGGTGGAGTATGTGTCCTACTTTTGCAGAGCATTGGATGGTTGGGTGAAGGGTAGCAAGGTGAATGATTTGCAGGGGCTCTATGATTTGGTTGCATGGGAGCCCTTGTCAGATAATTGTTTTCTAGAGCTATGCCAGCACTTGATTGACAGTAAGCTGACTGACCCCAGGAAGCTTGCTGTGGAGGCGGACCACTGGGTCAGTACCAGGGTCCAAAAAGGTTGCGTGGGAGACTCCGCCACAGGTCGGCAGGGTCCCCAGCAGAAGAGTGGGGTGGACAAGGGTAAACAGAAGGAGTTCCAAAAAGGGCCCCAAAGTAATCCCCAAGGTAAGGGTTCCCAGCCTCCCACTGAAAAGAAGCCATGGGTCCCGACAGGTAAGCCTGTTCATGAGGGTTCCAAGGCATGTTTTGGTTGTGGTCAGGTGGGCCACTACCAAGGATATCTTAGGTGTCCCAAGAAGGTTACCACCGCACCCACTGGTGCACCGCCCCGGGAAATGGCTAGTGTAGCCTTGGGGGAGGAGTTGGGTGCCCAAGAGGGGTGGGGTCCCAAGAGATGTCCCTGGTCTCTTTAGGAGACAGTGAAATGGTCCCAAGAGCTCATCTGCCTGATAACACTAAGAAGTACAGGCAGTGGGTTACCATCAATGGCCATATTGTGGAGGCTCTGAGAGACACTGGAGCCAGTGTGACAGCTGTCAGTTGTTGGCTGGTGTCTGAGGAGCAGGTGGTCCCCAATGCATTCTACCCAGTAGTTGCCGCTGACAATTCAGAGTTCCTCTGCAAAGTGGCACAGGTTCCCTTTGAGTGGGGGGGGGTCTCAGGTACATTAAAAGTAGCTGTGAGACCAGCCAAGCATGTTGCCTGTCTGCTAGGCAATGATTTGGAGAGCTCCCCTTGGGCAAAGTTGGAACAGAGGTCTCATTTAGAGATGTTGGGTCTGCCTGAGTGGGCGTGTGTGATCACTCGGTCAAAGGCAGCTGGTAAGGGCATTCAAGAGGACCTGGAGCCTGAAAGAGTGGCCCAGGTGCCTGCCAGAAACAGAAGAGGCAGGGGGCGTGGGAAACCGGCCCCCGAAGTTCCCACGCTCCAGGATGAGGCAGACCCTGAGGGGGATGCCCTGGAGCCTACAAGGAAACAAGTGGCTGAACTGGGGGACCTGCCTGAGCTGACTCATTGGCAGCAGGAAGGAGGCCCCTCCGGGGAGGAATTCTGCCAGGAGCAGCAGAAATGTTCTTCTCTTGTTGGTTTGCAGCAACATACTGCAAACAAGGCAGCAGGTGATCAGTCTGGACCACATTAGATTTACTGGGAGAATGGTCTCCTGTATAGTGAGCCTAAGGTTGCTGAGCCTGGGTCAGGCCGTGTGCTGGTGGTACCCCAGCGCTTCAGAGCCTTCCTACTGGGTCTGGCTCATGATGTGCCTTTGGCAGGACATTTGGGGCAAGACAAGACCTTTGAAAGGTTTGTCACCCACTTTTACTGGCCCCCAAATGCGTAAGAGTTCTGATACTCATTGTAGGTCTTGCCAGACTTGCCAGGCAAGTGGTAAGAGTGGGAGAAAGTGTAAGGCTCCTCTCCAACCTTTCCCTGTGGTCAGCACCCCATTTGAGAGTGTGGATATTGACATTGTGGGGCCTCTGGATCCCAAGACAGCCATGGGCAACAGGTTCATCCTGGTCTTGGTGGACCATGCCACCCGGTACCCGGAAGCCATCCCTCTCCGGACTGTGACGGCCCCCATGGTGGGTCATGCATTGATAGGGATTGTCTCCCGTGTGGGGTTCCTCAGAGAGGTGGTGACCGACCGGGGTACCAACTTCATATCCAAGTATATGAAGTCCCTGTGGCAGGAGTGTGGTGTTACCTACAAGTTCACCACTCCTTACCACCCCCAAGGTAATGGGCTGGTTGAGAGATTCAACTGGACCCTGAAGAACATGATTATGGGTCTTGGTGAACCTATGAGGCATAAGTGGGACGTCCTCTTACCATGCCTTTTGTTTGCTTACAGAGAGGTACCGCAGAAGTCCCTAGGGTTCAGTCCATTTGAGCTCCTGTATGGGCATCCTGTAAGAGGACCTCTAAGTCTGGTGAAAGAAGGCTGGGAGAAAGCTCCCAGTAAACCTCCCCAGGATGTATATAGCTACTTGCTGGCCTTCAGAAGCCAGACTAAGCGCTTCAGGCAACTCACTCAGGCGAATATGTAAGCCAGCTAGGAGGAGATGAAACATTGGTATGATCAGAATGCCACTCTGATCGAGTTTCATCCTAGACAGAAAGTGTGGGTCATGGCCCCCGTGGAGCCCTGTGCGCTCCAGGATAAGTGGACCGGACCATTTGAGGTGGTGGAGCACAAGAGTAACGTCACCTACTTGGTAGACTTGCAGTCTCCAAGGAACCCTTTGCGGGTCCTGCATGTGAACCACCTTAAGCCCCACTTGGAGAGGTCCGAAGTGGGCATGCTCCTGGCGACAGATGCTGCAATGGAGGAGGAGACTGAGCCCCTTCCTGACCTCCTGTCTGCGTAGGAACACAATGGGTCAGTGGATGGTGTAACACTCTCCCCCGCCCTGACTCCTGCACAGCAGAGCGTCTGCCGCCAACTGTTGGGGCAGTTTGCTGCTCTGTTCTCCCTGACCCCTGGTGTCACTCAGTGGTGTGTCCATGATGTTGACACCGGGGACAGTCCTCCTGTGAAGCACAAGATTTACAGAGTGACTGACAGGGTCAAGGCTTGCATCAAGGAGGAGGTCGCCAAGATGTTAGCGCTAGGGGTGATTGAGCCCTCAAACAGCCCTTGGGCCAGCCCAGTTGTCTTGGTCCCAAAGGCTGCCGCACCTGGTGCCACACCAGAACTCCGGTTCTGTGTGGACTACAGAGGGCTCAGTTCGGTCACCAGGACTGATGCGCACCCCATCCCCAGAGCTGATGAGCTCATCGATCGGTTGGGAGCTGCCCGGTACCTCAGTACGTTTGACTTAACGTCTGGGTACTGGCAGATTGCCTTAACTGATGGGGCAAAGGAGAGGTCAGCATTCTCAATGCCAGAGGGACACTACCAATTCCGGGTAATGCCCTTTGGGTTGAAGAATGCCCCTGCCACCTTTCAAAGGCTGGTCAACCAGGTGTTGGCTTGACTGGAGGATTTCAGTGCTGCCTACCTGGATGACATCGCAGTGTTCAGTGCCACTGTCGTGTGGTTTGAGACCTCTTTGTCTACTTTGCTAAGTTAGCTTAGGCCTGGCTGCCATGATGCCTTTTTGCACACGTTGTTTTGTGACTTTGTTTTTCCAGCCTCTGCTTGTGCCCGGCTACATTAGAACTGTCTGCCTTTTTGCCTTTCACCTTTTCTCCTGTTCCCTGTGGGTTTCGTCTGCACATCATGTACAAGGTCGAAAAACAATGTCCCTTGTTCTTGCTGATCTGGTCAGCCAGCCCCTCGCACTTAGACATAACACAAAATACAGCTGCACTGGAGTAATTTGTGTGCTTTTAATATTGTGATTTCGCTGTTTGTGGCACTTGGAGAAAAACCTTTCCAGGGAGAAGAGCTGTGCTTGTCTGATGATGTAAACCTTGCATCTAGATATTGAGGTATGGGGGTCCGCCTGACAAAGCCCAGAGGTCTTCTATTTTTAATATAAACTAGTTAATAGCACGGGGAGGGTGGTAAGGCCATTTAGCCCTATATCCACTGCTTTATGAAATGCTTTCCCCGTTTGTATTCTATGGAATTGTAACTATGCTTCTTATTTTATCATTATGCATTATGCTGATAGTACTGGCACTTGTACTGTATCTTAGAGCACGATAGTTGAAATAAACATTTTAAACTATACTGTGTCTCTTCTTACGCACGTTGTGGACAAGTATGAGTGAGTTATGAAAGAGTGTTCTTGCTCCCGCGTGTCCTGAGAGAGAGACCGTGTTCTGGGTTGCTTCGCTGCGAATGAGACGCTAAAGCTAGTCGGATTGGGATTGTGGGTACTAAGGTGCATGGTTGGTTCACCACTATACTCTGAGGTCCTATTATCCTGTGCATAGCTCTGTGTATGTGCAGAATCCCTACAACATGGCGCCACCAACGTGGGGCTTCTTATCTGCGAGACGCTTGAGTAGTGCTTGTGCTTGTCCACAATAACCTTTGCTTACACTTCCGGAAACGTATGTGAGGGTGATACCTCCTATATTGATGTTTTTATAGGTTCTTTCAAGCTTGAAGTTATTAAAAGGTGTTTATGCTAACCCTATATTGCGCTGCCTCATACTAGGTTGTCAAACATTCCAGGTCTTAATGGCGGATATAAATATCCTGGCACATAGCCGCGCTGCGCACCGGGCTCATTTACTGGCTTATGGAGTGCCTGACGCGGGTGTCGCACTCATCTTTGTGGTGCAGGCTGACCCGGCTCACCACTTTGAGGTGTTTTACTCTTGGGTCACTTTTCCGGCGGTGGACGGAGCAGACAATTTGTTTCATGAGTACGCTCTCACTGCCTTACCCAATGCTTATCGGCCTTATCAGGCTCTTGAAGTACCACTTACGGCATGGCAACACCGTATTTGGTTTAATGGCGCCCTCCCACATCCGGTCACCCCGGTCCGTTTAGGCCCCCTATCAATAGACGGGGCCACCTGGCCAGTCTTGGCCGGGTATACCCCACATCCGCGTTATTTGACGCTAGCGGTTGATGAACTGCGTGCATTGCATACGTCTTTGATACGCGTTCACTGAGCTTTGGTACAATATGTTACAGGCAACGTCCAGGGAGCCCCTCCTGGAGTTGCGGCGCATCCAGCTGGACCGGGCGGTGTAACCATAAGTCCCGTCATGGTTAATTCGGTGATGGGCAAACGCCCACAAAATAAGGATGATTTGCCTTATTGGCTTGCAGAAAAATTTGACCAGCTGGAGGCGATTTTTCCAAATACTTCTCCTGTGGAAAAACACAGAATTTTGATGATTAGTTTGCCGAAAGACTTAATTCCTGAGTTGGCAGAATGCAACAACTGGGGTAAGGTATTCGCAGCAGTATATGCGAAGTGTTTCGGCACTCCTTCCATGACAGTACTCCCTTCTGTAATTAAGCGAGTGCAGGAGGAGCAAGGCCCTGAAGCGGCTGTGGAATTAGGGATGAGACTGGTGGAAGTGTTCGATGTAGTGGCTGATCTAATCCTTGCGAACGTCAAGGGCGATGCAGTTAACTTCCAAGTAGCTAATGCTTTGGCTTTAGTCCCAGAACCGGACAAGCCACGCGAATTACCGAAAATTATTGCACAGGCTTATAAAACCATTGGCCGCAATAGTTTGGGGGTTAAGCCTTTCGAAAACGCAAACTCAAACACAACCACAACAAAAATCTCAGCCTGAAAAGGATGAGAAACCGTTCTTTACTAAAAAAAGAACTGGAGGTTGAAAAAACAGGGTAAGCAGCAATCAAAACCAAGGTCGCGTGGCGCTTCCCCGGTATCCATATCTTCTGAACGTACTTATGATTTGCGCGACAGAGCAAGAATTAAATCCCCCCAGAGATTTCAAGTCCCTGATCCGCGTTCTCCTCGTTCTTCACAGGCACCATCGACCTCCCAGACTGGTGGAGGAGACCGCCAGGATAGAGGCAGGGGTCGGGAGGCTCCACAGGGACGAGACCAACCTCGACAACCAGGCCGAGGGAAACCAGAAGAATTTGCACATTCTCGCCCACAGTTTCAGAAGAAAAAAGTTGCGGCATTAACAGTGAGGTATGCCACAGATGGTGAGAACGAGACTCCTGAATTGGACGTGGGCAGTGACGCTGCTAGACAGCGCCGCGGAAGTTACCATAGTGCGGGAGGCACTGCGTCCTCATGTGGAGGCGACAGCAACTGATACTTTCATTATTGTCGAGACAGCTGACACCCGAGTGGCACCCCCTGACAGACTATTTAACATTGTCATTCAAATAGAAGGTGACATTGAGCGTGTTATTAAAGGGATTTTTTGGGAGAATCTGACCTCTTCGTACGACATTTTGTTGGCAGAGGCGGATTGGCCGCCCCCATTCGTACTTGCTGCTCGTAGAGGGGAGGAGGTAATCCTTCCGAGCTTTTCTCGTCATGTCCCCAAAGACAAAGCGGAGGCTCTTGCAGCTGAATGGGCTGGGGCCCTGGCTCCGGCGTTATACCATAATCACGTGGGCTGGGATGAGGATTCACCCTCCCATGATATACCATTACGGTCTCTGCCACAGCCCCAACCCCAATATCCCATCCGGCAGGAAGCTAAAGGTCCAGTTTCCGACATTCTGACACAGTTAGAATATCAAGGAGTAATTGAAACATGCGTATCACCAATGAATAATCCCCTTTTTGCGGTTTCTAAACCCGATGGATCGTACCGCCTAGTTTTGGATTACCGACATTTGAACTCTCATTGTCGGACCTTTGCGGTACAAAATACCCACAGTTCTGCGCTTGTAGACAGTCTTGTTCGTAAAAAATATAAAACGACACTTGACCTATCCAATGGATTTTACACGCACAACTTGTCCCCGGAGTGCAGCCAATGAAGCGCTTTCACTTCCGGTGGTAAATAATTCAAATTTCGGCGTTTGCCCATGGGCTATAGGAACAGCCCGGGTGTCTTCGCCGCCCGTGTTGTCTCCTTGTTGGACAGCATAGACCCAGATGCGTGTTCGTACGTCGATGATATCTATCTGACAGACGACGAATTATGGGCACATCTTTCGCGTGGGGACCGCATTATTCTTGAATTTGCGGTCTTAGGATACAAATTTAATTTTGCCAAATCACACATCGCTGAATTTACCGTTTTGTTTTTGGGCTATGAGCTCAACAATGAAGGTAAGGGCTTAGCACCCATTTCTTGGAGAAGTGCGCACTTTTGCGCCCTCCAACCACCCTGAAGAAGCTTCAGTCATTACTGGGTTTTTTGAACTTCGGGCATACTTACATTCCCGAATATGCCCAGCGTATCAAGCCTCTATATGCCTTGATACAACCTACCTTCTCGAAGTCATGCTGGCTTCCTGAGCATTCCTCTATACTGCACTCTTTGCAGTCTGATTTACTTGAATCTAAATTCTTGTTGACTCGTGATAACCACACAAACCTGGTGATTAGAATTGTGCCAGGGAAAGTAGGTTTCACGTACTTAACCTTTAACGAAGGTGACACAGTACCGATTGCATACAAGTCACATCTTTACACTTCAGCGGAGTTGCGCTTTTCCTCTGTGGAAAAAGTTTTGACTGCAGTGCAAATGGCGATTCTAAAGGAACGCGCACTGGCACAGGGAAAACGCATTCTGGTGGTAACACCATATCCTGCCCTTGAGGCGGTGACAAAGGCAAGTGTACCGAACTCTAAGGCTTTGCACCCCGTTGGATACAATGGGCTACATCTCTGACGTCCCCAAATGTCACTTTTCTAATTATTCCTCTCTTCAGACACAGGAGTTCTTACAGTATGAATTTGTTCATCCTCCTCCTCTGTGTTTGCTGCCGCTTGAGGAGTACGAATGCATTATATACACCGATGGTTCGGCACAACCGGCCACGGGTTCAAAGCATGCTTATTCCGCAGCGTGTGCTATTGTTGCAGGTACTATGGTGAACGGTGAGTTCAAATCGACTGTAGTGCACACACAGGCACTCGGAGACAGTACTGCACAATTGGCCGAGCTGCGTGCTTTGGTGCTCGCACTTGAGTTCGCTAATCCAGACGTGACTACACTTATTGCATGCGATTCTTACTACTGTGTTCAATCCTTCAATGACAACTTATTCTTTTGGTCAAAAAACGACTATAGAGATGCTAAAGGCAGCACAATTAAGCATAAGATGCTTTGGGTTCGGGTGGCAGATCTTAAACAACGTCTGCCTCTCACACAGGTGATTCACACTCTTGGTCACCAGCGTGTGGGCGCACACGCTGTTGGTAACAGTTTGGCGGATGAAGCTGCCAAATCAGCAGTAGCCACGTGCTCAGTAGCAGCAGTTACAAGATCCATGACTAAACTAGATAATGAGATTTTGGCAGCTATTGCTGCAACAAAGGAAGGTGCTAATTACCCACGGGGTTTCCCTTCCAAGTACTCTTATCAGTTAAGTCCCGAACAAGTTCCTTACGTAAGAATTCCAGACGTTGGTGATCGGCTGATCCCCAACGCGGACCGCAGACCTTCTTTGATAACGGCCGCACACGAAGGCTTGGCTTCGGCTGATGCTGGTGTATCTGCGACTGTTTCCATCTTGCAGCAGCATTACTGGTGGCGTGGTTTATATAAACAGACCCGTACTTATTTGCTTTCTTGTGACATTTGTCAGCAAATTAAGCCTTCAACGGTTACACGACCACCACAAACACAGCTCTGCATTTCTAACAAACCTTTTGGGTGTGTTTACCTAGATCACTGCGGTCCATTTTCTTCTGACACTGCATACAAATACATCTTAGTTGCAGTAGACTCGTGCACACGTTTCATCTGGGTTTGGCCACAACGGAGTGCTGACGCTCGAAATGTTATAAGGGATTTGCGCGTCTTTGTGGGAATTTTTGCCTGTGGCACCTTCCATTCCGACCAAGGTCCAGCGTTCGCCTCTAAGGTGTACAAGGACGCAATGGAGTCACTGGGGGTGCGGGTGCAATTTTCGTCTCCATATAGACCTGAGGGTAATTCAATTGTGGAGCGAATGAACCGTGACTTAAAGCAATCCTTGACAGCTAGAGTCTTAGGTACTGGCAGGAACTGGCTGGCCCACTTGTATAGCGTACAACGTGCACTTAATAATCTCCCTAGAAGATCTCTGGGTGGGCGGACCCCATACGAAATGCTCTTTGGCATACAAATGTTTGTGCCAGACCTTGATGGTCTAGACATGGCGGCGAGTGCTGCAATCTTTGATGTAGATAACCATTCTACTATGTTGCAGGACTTACAAGAAGCCCGTGACAAACTTGCAAACGAACATTTACCTTCAGCCACAGACGCTGCGCTGCAGATTCCGGTTGCCGGCTGGCTTCCGAAGGTTGGAGATCTGGTCCGAGAGAAGGTGGAGAACAAAAAAGAATTTGGGCCCTCTTATCGTGCACCGGTTCCAGTGCTTGGCTTGAAGGGTACTCGTACAGTCATCTTACCACCGCTTCCTGATCGCAAAGACAACAGATACATCTCAGTGGACAATGTCAAGCTACAACATCTGGCCGATCCTGAATAGTGTAACACCAGCGGTCTCTTGTCCAGCCATTTCTAGGACTCATGTTTGTGGCCCTCCAGTCCACACGGACACGGATGTTGCCATTGAGATGGTAGATTTGCCTGATCGTCTGCTCGAATTCCCGGATTCCTCCTGCAATGAGGAGACCGAGTATACATACCCAGCCAACGAGTCGGTGGCTCATTTACCAACAACACCGCTGAGCCCAACCCGTTATTCCTTTGATTCGGCTTCCACCTCATCACTTATCCCGTCCAGCTTCAGTGTTTTTATCTCCTGGTTCAGAGACAATTTTTTGGTCCCGCCGTGGACGTACATCTGGTTGATACTGTTCCTGATTTTTCTGTTCATGTCCATTGGCTTCGTGACAGTTTTTTTCTTGCTCATAAATGGTCACTATTTACCCGAATGCTCTGCGGTGAACTGTGTCGCTGGAACTTTGGCTCCGCGTCCTTCTTCTCGCATCATGAAGCGTGACCACACCTTTGTGAACATTTCAGCTTTCCCAGTCGCTGATGGCATCGTATGGGATGCGGTAAATTTCCAAATTCATGGACCAACCGAGATAATTAATGTACCGAATGTCCTCCGTGTTTCAATGGGTGATGTGGTAAAAAGTAATATTCATTCTGACGATTGGGATGTGCATGCCGTTGAATCGTTATTTTCTGATTTGAAATATTATGCTGCTTTTAATGCTGAAGATCTGTATTTAAATTCTGCAAGATATGCTGACTTATATTGTTACCAGCATTGGGGCAACCACTTTCTCCATAAACCAAGTACACTTAGGGGTACTTTTAATTACACACAATGGGAACATTGTCCAGCCCCTTTGCCAGGTAGCTCCCACACACTTAAAAGTAAGTTTACTTATGTTACAGACTTTGATAGATCACACCCTGGGTCCTATTATTTTAAATTAAACACTTCGTCCACTCAGAAGATCATGTTAACCCACACCAAATTGCTATATTCGGGTTCTTTTTTGAACGCATTAGCGGTGGGTGGTTATGAACACTGGCAGGACACCATTGACTTAAAATCTATTTGGGGCACCAAATCATGGCAGGTACATGGCACGGAAGCCTTGCACCGTGCTTGCCTAATCCCGGCCCAAATTTTATTTTTAAATCATACAATCTATCAAACAACGTGTTGGGGTTTGGCTACTTCCAAACAATTAAATGCACCATCCATTCCCTTATTGTCTTCCACTCCCAACGAGAGCTTGCATTTCAATATTTCCCTTGCCAACTTGCAAGCTTTGTTTCAGAACAATACATTTAATGTCTCTACGATTGTTCAGTCACCCTGGTTGGCTTGGCCCATAGCATCAAATGCCTGCCAACTGCGTTTTCATGACTCAACTCTTGGTTACAAACAGGATAGGCCAGATCCGAGGTTTTCTGACTCTCATACTGTTACAACCTATTCTGTGGGTAAATTATGTAAACAGTGGTTGCAGCACTCTTCATTAGATTCTGTAAAACAACATTTATCCCTCCTATCAGGCAACATTGATCTGTCCGATTTTGTTCTGGGGCCTCGTGGCCCTCGACCTAAGAGATTCATTTATGAAACTTACAATGAACTCTGGAAGCTTTCGCAAATTGAAGCTGCTTCCCGTCTTCGGGAAATCGATCAAGCAAATTTAGAAAAGGTGCTTGCTGTTGTTGACAATAGTATTAATACCCTGTCTTCCCGCATTTACACGTTAGAGAATATTGTTTCCTCTGTTGTACAAGATGATGTGTCTGTGTTGGATCACTGACATAATATCGACAACAAAAATATCGTATTGACAAAATATCGTCGTCATAATATCGACTACAATAATATCGACTACCAATACTTATTTAAAAAAATACAAAAATATCGAGTACACAATATCGTACATAAAAAATATCGTACACCACAATATCGAAAGACAAAATATCGTTAAATTAAATATCGTTCAAATTTAAATAACATACAAAATATCAAAAATATCGAATACCAAAATATAGACATCAATATTATCGATTTTTTTAAAATATCGACTATTGAAAAACTGGTCAATTAAATATATGTTTAGCACCAAATATAAATTCACATTATAAAACAATATAAAACACTTAAATAACATAAAATAATCATTTGCAAACACATCAATATATAAAACTTAATTTTTTTTCTAAACAAACAATTACAGTAATAAAATAAAAACTTTAAAATCTATTATACCCGCATCATTTCACATTCAAAACAATGTTTAATATATTTTAAAAATAAAAACGAAAAAATAATAACTTTCTACTAACAAGTTCTTAATTAGCGTTTCCCTTATATGGAAACAAACAGCCAAAACACTCAAAACAATTAACTTGAACGAATCAAATACTCACATTTTAAAATACACCAATAACATAAAGCAACCAATTAAATAAACACTATATAAACATGAAATGTTTGCATCTCTTTTACACTTCTAACCTACAATAAAGAAGAAGGTGAAACTCTGCCCGACTGTTTCCTGAAAGAAAACTTTCATTACTGAAGAAATCTTTAAAACTGCATTAAGTAAGTAAAACTGTATTTAAAATATAACGATACTACTAGCCTTCAACCCTAATTATTTCTGAGACCTAATTTACTATTCTTTCATTGCTGACATTTATATATGCTCTACAGATATCTTACAAAGCCAGAAAAATATTTTCAACATCCTCACCAATAAAATAACAATAAATGTATGTATATTATAATTTTTTCCAAGGTACCTAAAATTATTTTTCAAACGTTATTCACTAATATATATTTTCTTTTTTATCTATCTCCTCTACAGCCAACTGCAAAAGCATCCAAAATCATTTTATCAACAATAAACAACTAAATACAATTAAAAAGTAAGTATATAATTTTCAATTATTAAACACCCTTAAATACCCACCCAAAGATCCCTTTTCCCCTAAAATCCCTATCATCTACAAACAATGTAATAAAATTATTAAAATGTTTGTTTTCTCTTCTCAACAGAAATTACATCAAGAAAATAGAAAATAAAGCTTGAAATCATTTCCTGGACGATTTTATTTACATCAAACTAAACATTGTAAGTATATTCACTGAAATGTAACTGTATTTAATAAATATGTGGTATTTATTATATTTAAAAAATTTGTTTTTTTAATTTCCCCTAGCATAAGACAAAACAACATGACTGAAGGTGCAGAATTTGTAATGTCACAAAAAAATAAAATGTTATTATGTTATATGGGGTATGTCTATACACAGGAGAAACAAACTGGCCTTAAAGTGTTTTGGAAGTGTAGCAAATACTACTCTAACAAATGCTATGGAAGAGCTACTACTCATGAAACTACTGTTCTTTCTGTAAAAGAACATAATCACCCCCAAACATAACAGAGATTGAGGTTAGAGATGCTCTTGAAAGTATTAAAGAAGCAAGCACTAGTACTGATAAACCAACCACCCAAATACTGAAAGAGCAACTATTAAAAGTACCTCAACATGCATCAGGACAATTACCCTCCATAGCTTCTTTAAAAAGAACTATTGCCAGACAAAAAAAAGCAACTACAAGTACCATACCTGCCCCTAAAACGTTTGCAGAAGTAGTTATTCCCCCAGAATTAAGCATTACTCACACTAAAGAACCATTTATATTTTTTGATAACAAATGCCCTGATAAAAGAATAATTATGTTTGCTACTGCAAACAATTTAGTTAAATTACAGCAATGTGACACCTGGATGATGGATGGAACTTTCAAAGTCTGTCCAAAACCATTCTACCAGCTGTACACAGTGCATGGATTGTACCAACATTCAAATATTCCATTCATCTATGCCCTATTACCAAATAAGCAGCAAACTACCTACATAGATATACTCAGTAAAATAAAACAAGAAAGCAATAATTATTTTCCTTCAAAAATAATTATTGATTTTGAATTAGCCATGATAAATGCTATACTGAAAAATTATCCACACACAGCAATCCAGGGTTGCTATTATCATTTTAACCAGAGTCTCTGGAGACATCTACAAAAATCAACCCTAAGGGGCCGATTCCGATCTCGGCCGGTAGGGCTCCGAATCGGATTCGGCTTAACCAGATCCGATTCGGAGCCCTATTTCGCGACCGATTCGTATGTGCGTCCGGACGAGCGAGTATGATGCGAAATCGCCGACCGACTCGTTCGGGCGTCCCAACCGCTCCGTCCGACACGTTCCCGGGTCGAACCGCACCGACCGACTCGCTCGGACACGACTCGCACCGCGCAATGGAGACGTTCCCCGGCCGGGTAAGTACGATGCACGCCGCGAACAGTCCGACCGACGCGCGCCGCCCGGCTCGAAAGAGCAGTCGGAGCCGTACTTCGGGGGTCCGTGTCGGACCCCCCTGTATGCGTAGCCACGCGAGTCGCACACAGGGGGGACCCATGGGTCCCCCCTACCTGTGCGTGTACGGCGCGAGTCGCTTCGCCGCGTACACGCTGTAGGGGGCGCCCTTGTTCGCCTCACACCCATTGAGGCAATGGGAGCCCGCGTACGCGTTGTACGACCGGCTCCCATTGACTTCAATGGGAGTCCGACCGACTCGAGTACGATAGCATACGGACGCATCGTACTCGTTCGGTCGGGCTGCACGGGTCCGATTCGGTCGGAAATCTCTCCGGGTCCGGCTCAGTCGGAGAGATTTCCGGCCCGAATCGGAATTGGCCCCTTAGTGTACAATATGCTACAGACAGTACTTTCGCCTACCAAATTAAAAAGCTAATAGCACTAGCATATGTACCTGTAACTGATGTAGCAGAGCACTACAATATTCTAATAGAGAGCCCCTATTACAAAAGGAACGAAGACAAAATAAGCCCACTACTAGACTACTTTGAGGACACCTGGGTGGGAAGACTGCATAGATCAGGGCATAGAAGGCAACCTAAGTTCCACATTCCTTGGTGGAATGTGTACCTAAGTAGCTTAAACAAAGAAGCCAAAACAAATAATAGTGTTGAAGGATGGCATAATGCCTTCCAAGCAACACCAAGCAGCGGTAAACCTACCCTACAAAAACTACTACAATCTATACAAAAAGAACAAAGCTATCAAGAATTACGGATGGAACAATCTGTAACTCAAATATGTCCCAAATTAACTAAGCAAACTAAAAAAATGTTTGAGCTACTGCAAAGTCAGGTTACCCTATACCCATCAACAAGAGGCCTAGATTACCTATCCCTAATAGCCAAAAGCATATTATAAACTACATTTCCACAGCTATTATACATTTTTTCGTTCACAAAACAAACACTTTACACACATATATTAATAATATATTTTCACAAATATTAATTAATTGTCATATATATTTTTTTTAATTTAAAAAAATATATTTACAAATAAATAATATTTATCAAAATATACTATATATCACAATTAATTATAACAACATTTCCCACCCAAATTAATACAAAAAAATAAACTTACGGTTTATGTAGCTGTAGAAGATGTATTCCAACAAGTAATAATCCTTACATCTGTCTGTTAATCCATGTTAAAGTTTAAAAAAGACCCCCAAAAAAATGCAAAAATCCAACAGGTCCAATATAAATCCATCCTGGCGAAATCCAAATAACGGAAACCCTCAAAAACCCGAAAAAGATATAAAAATATAAAAACCGCTCCAGGAAATACCGAAAAATAAAAGAAAGTGTGATAATAATATTAGTTTAACAAACTAATACACACTTCTTTTTTTTAAGAAACGCGCCTGTCTCTCCAACGTAAAGTCGATTAAAAGTAACCTGCAAAAAATGTTGAAAGCATACCCACCCACACAAATACACCCAAATACATTCAATAAATACAATAACATTAATTTATATGAACAAAACAACACATATTTAGTCATATTATCGTCTGTCTACACTAGGCCTCAAACACTAACTCACGACATCTCACTAAAATATAACTAACACCTACAGCACACCAAAAACGCAACGACCTAACAATAAATACAATATATATATCCTAACTAGACTAAAACATAAGTATTAAGTTAGAGAAAATAATTAAAATTCCCCTTACCTTGCTCGACGCGACACAGCTTCCAACCGCGAGCTTCTCCGATCCTGAATGACCCAAAATAACAGTACGCGGTTACAAAATAGTCCCTGTGAAATAAAAATGGCTGCTTAAATAAATGTAAAAATAAGGAATAATGTTAAAAAAATGCATTATAGCAAAGTGTAAATGTTACATATATTTTTCTTCTGTTGTATAATTTTTTCTCTATATTTAAAAATTAGTATATATTTTATTATACTTTGTAAAGTTATAATAATAATTAATATAAAAATATATTTATTATTATTATAATTATATATGTATATTTTTTAATTATATTAATTATTAAAAGTACATATTAATTATGTACAAATGGAAAACGAAACTTACCTGTTTAAAAAAAAATATTTCATGCAATACAACAATGTAATAATTAATATTATTAATATTTTATATACTAATAATATTAATTAAAAGTTTATTTACATGTAATAAAGTGATAATTTGTTGAAAATGATAAACAATATTCACTACAGCATTATGTTACAATATTAAATAATAATTAAATATACGCTTTATGTTATGTATATATATGCCAAAAATGTTTATATTATTTGTATAAATATATTATAATGTTCCAACAACTCTTGTAAAATAATAAAAAAATACGGTTTGTATATCAAAATATGAATACTTCTGTTATAAAATATGATTATATCATAAAATGTTCTTTTCCTTAAAAAATTCCATTAACTAATAAATGTATGTAAAATAATTTATGTTCCTTAAATAAAAATGTACATATTTTCTGTTTTTCTTAATTTGTATTCCATACTATAAATACAAAATATATTTTTTTTGTCTTTCTACCTACTTATACAAAATTAAAGATTGTTTGAAAATAAAAAATATCTAATTTTTTTTATATGTATATATTATTATTGAATATTTTACTTAAATATATTAATTTCATAAATGTACCATTTTAATTTACTATAAATAAGCATAATGTTTTTTTACTAGTAAATTATAAACTATACATCAATTACACAATAAAAATACATTATCACTGCACATAATAAAACACTGTTATATTTCTTCACATATAAAAAGAGATACTGTAATTTTCCTACAACTCTTTATATAAAAATAATAAATACACAGCAAATAACATATATTTAATATAAAAATTTTAAATAAATTATAAATAAATTAAAAATATATTTATACATAAACATATATCACTCACTATTCCCAATACAATTAAACAATAATCAGGGAAGGTGCTAATCATTAACAATATATATTTTACTCTTCCCACTGCAGTTAGGATTAAATGACAAAAAGTGCTGAACATTAACCATATATAATTTACTGGTCCCACTACAATATGTATTAAATAAGGAAAGCTGCTGGACATTAAACAAATATAAATTACTATTCCCACTCCAATGAATATCAAGTCAGGGAAGGTGCTGGACACTAAACATATAAAAATTACTATTCCCACTCCAGTAAATATTAAGTCAGGGAATGTGCTGGACATTAAAGATATATAAAAATTACTATTCCCACTTCAGTCAGTATTAAATCAGGGAAGGTGCTGGACATTAAACATATATAAATTAGTATTCCCACTCCAGTCAGTATTAAGTCAGGGAAGGTGCTGGACACTAAACATATAAAAATTACTATTCCCACTCCAGTGAATATTAAGTCAGGGAATGTGCTGGACATTAAACATATATAAATTACTATTCCCACTTCAGTCAGTATTAAATCAGGGAAGGTGCTGGACATTAAACATATATAAATTACTATTCCCACTGCAGTCAGTATTAAGTCAGGGAAGGTGCTGGACACTAAAGATATATAAATTACTATTCCCACTTCAGTCAGTATTAATTCTGGGAAGGTGCTGGACATTAAACATATATAAATTACTATTCCCACTCCAGTCAGTATTAAATCAAGGAAGGTGCTGGACACTAAAGATATATAAATTACTATTCCCACTCCAGTCAGTATTAAGTCAGGGAAGGTGCTGGACACTAAAGATATATAAATTACTATTCCCACTTCAGTCAGTATTAAGTCTGGGAAGGTGCTGGACATTAAACATATATAAATTACTATTCCCACTCCAGTCAGTATTAAGTCAGGGAAGGTGCTGGACACTAAAGATATATAAATTACTATTCCCACTTCAGTCAGTATTAAGGGGCCCATTACGATACCCGGCGTAAAAGAATCCGCCAGGCATGGAAGCGGCAAAAATCCGCCCGCACACACCGCCTGAACACCGACCACGCCATTATGAGTACACAAACCGAAAACCGCCATCGGCGGAAAAATCACACAAAATACCGCCCGCCATCGTCCGAGTCGGAGTCAAACCGCCCGCCACGGACGGAAACACGCACGACAACACAAAACCGCCCGCCCACACGGCCGACACACCGCACGTGAAATTACAATCGCACCGCCATGAGCGCGGAAAAACAACAAATATACCGCCCGCCAGCGCAAACAACGCCGATGAGAATCGACACGGCAGAAGCCATGGCGCCAACGTACCTGCACAGAAACCATCCGCACACAAAACCAATAGCACACAACATGGCCAACAAGTCCACACAGCAAGGCACACACAAATACACAAGCACAGTACACATCCCGAAAACACCCCCCGGACAAACAAAAAATACAAAGGCCAGAACCCCAGACACAACACACCTGAAAACAACAGACCATGAGGACACACCCACATAGGTGAGTACAAAAGCAGCACTCCCACAGACCACAACCCCTTGCTACATTGCAAACCAGAGAGGAGAGGAGAGGACACAGTGACACAGCAAGGACAGCAGCACACCACAGAAACGCACACATCACTACCACCACCACCACCACCACCACCACCACCAAACACCACCACCACCACCACCACCACCACCACCACCACCAAACACCGGCACCACAAACCCCCTGCACATTACACAACACACACCGCACCAGCACCACAAACACCATGGCACCACAAAGGATGCCCAAGTTCACGCCCATGGAGCTGACGGTCATGTTCGACGAGATCATCAAGGTGTACCCACAAATCTATGGGAACATGGTCCAGCACACAACACTAGCCACCAGAAACAGAATGTGGAACCGGATCGTAGACCAGGTCAATGCAGTCGGGACCCTGCCCAGGAACAGAGTCGAGATAAACAAACGTTGGAATGACGTAAAAAGCCTGGTCAAGAAGAAGGAGGGCAAAAACAGAGAGCTGGCTGCCGTCACTGGCTGAGGGAATCCCGCGCTCTTTAAGACCTTCAAAGCGTGGGAGGAGAAGGTGCGAGTCGTAATCCATCCGGAGATCCTCGCCGGATTAGCAGGGGGAGTGGAGGCTGGTAAGTACAAACTAATGTATACCAGCACACCGCTATGTACTCACATGCGCAACTACCATGCCACAGCTCCCAGGGACAAACACCCCCATGTCCAGCACACAATACACAACACATCACACACACATGCAACAGACACTACCACACACAGCCCAAACCGAACAACTGTAAGTTGCGTGGGGACATGTGTACACTAAGCCAGCCACGTAACCACCAACAGGTCCCCAAATATGCCAGAAGCGCCACAACGAGCACCCACCACACCCATGTGTCCGCCACAGCTGCACTAACCGACAAGTAACAGGTAAGTGGCAGGAACACAAAGTGCAGTGGGTGGGAGGGTGGACAGCCCAAGTACAACACACACCAGGCCCCAGTCCCACAGCACAGCAAGGAGGAGCATCCCCCACACCCCACAGCCACGTGTCAGCCACCGCAGTGCACAACGACAGCCGAAAGGCAGACATCACGGTCCACAGCAATCGGTGTCAGTGGGTGTACAGCCACCCCCACGACCCACTACACCCCCCCACCCCCACAGACCTGCAACATGGAGCACCCCCGCTTAGAGCCATGTGGCATCCAGTACAGTGCACGCACGAACAACTTGCAGGTGGGAAACTGGACAGGGCTGGATTACTGGAGGCATGAGGACCATAACACCACCAACACATGGGACATGTCACGTAGCAGACGAACACGCAGCACCGCCCACCGTCACGAACAAGTGAACAATGTGCACACGGACATGAACAACAGACTCACACCCCACATGACCCATCACAGACATAGCAACACCCAAGGAGCCACGTCTGCATGCACAAGCCACACTGAATATAGTCCCACACGGCAGCCACTGTGCAACTCATCACACACAACCGAAACACCATTGAAGTCCTGTCCATGTAGCCCCTACTGCCTGTCAACCACACACCCCACAACTACGCCTATGTAAGAAAAACAACACTAGACGCAACAGAGCGGAACAACAGAAATGCACACGAACACCACTGAACCCATCAAACTCACAGACACACCATGCACATATAACATACCATCCATCCCATCCGTCAGCCCCAGTCTCATGAAAGGCATGTCATCCGCACAGCTGCCACACATACAGCAGTCACGCTAAGACACATGCCCATGACCAACCATGTGCCAGAAGTCAATTAAGCGCACGACACACTGTGAGCAACAACACACAACATGGGCCACCCCCCGAGCACTGCAGTGATGCACATGGCACAGGGCAGCACGCACACCAAGGAGATGGGACAACTGCAATACGTTGGCTGGCACACAACTATCACTCACCCATAACGATGCGTCCAATGCCATGTCTAGTAACCACAACAGACAGCAAATATGCAGGGCATGTCAGGCATGCACACACCTCAGACCATGCACTGTCATGCAGCCACAACACATGTCACGTTCGGCACCCATGGCTCACAGCATGTACCCCAAAAGCATATCCCCTCCCAAATGCGAATCTGGGGCATGGCCCCCATGTTGCCATATGCGTTCCTAAGCGTTCCATTTGAACCCCAAAAGCATATCCCCTCCCAAATGCGAATCTGGGGCATGGCCCCCATGTTGCCATATGCGTTCCTAAGCGTTCCATTTGAACCCCAAAAGCATATCCCCTCCCAAATGCGAATCAGGGGCATGGCCCCCATGTTGCCATATGCGTTCCTAAGCGTTCCATTTGAACCCCAAAAGCATATCCCCTCCCAAATGCGAATCTGGGGCATGGCCCCCATGTTGCCATATGCGTTCCTAAGCGTTCCATTTGAACCCCAAAAGCATATCCCCTCCCAAATGCGAATCTGGGGCATGGCCCCCATGTTGCCATATGCGTTCCTAAGCATTCCATTTGAACCCCAAAAGCATATCCCCTCCCAAATGCGAATCTGGGGCATGGCCCCCATGTTGCCATATGCGTTCCTAAGCGTTCCATTTGAACCCCAAAAGCATATCCCCTCCCAAATGCGAATCTGGGGCATGGCCCCCATGTTGCCATATGCGTTCCTAAGCGTTCCATATGAACTCCAAAAGCAAAGTACAAACCAGACCCAGGATGGGCCAGGAGCCCGCATACACCAGAGTCACAATGAGTAGGGGCACAGCAACACACCCATCGGCATGGCCAATCCGTCCCATGCCACATGTGCACAGCACACAGTCCCATTGCCTAGCACACACAACTACAGATGCCACAGCCACACACTCGCCTCCGGGAAACCCATGTACGAGATTGCACGAACTGCCAATGTCAGACGACTAATACATACTTCGCCAGGTGCAACACAATAACAAATCTCATTCTCTCCACAGGTGACGAACTGCTGGATGCTGGGGATGGAGACAGCAGCCAGCACAGCCAGCCTACAAGCCCCCAACGAGGACACACGGATCTGGAGGATCTGTCCTCCTCTTCGGACACGGACCACCAAGCTGGCCCATCTGGCGTGGCAGGGCCCAGCCGCTCCCCAGGACCCCTCCTACCCACCAACCCATCATCCAGGGATGCTGAACAGTCCCAGTCCCCTGCTGCCACTGTCGTTGCGGCCACACCCACGGTCATTGCGGCCACTACCACTGCCGCAACCGCCACCATCGCCGCACCGACCACCACCGCCTCCACCACCACCACGTCTTCGCTGGCACCAGCCCCAGCGCAGGTGGTGGCCCGGCCGACTGGATCCACCCTGGGAGCCACAGCGAGGACCGTGGTGTGCAATGTGGCTAGTGGGCAGGCCGGTGGCAGCAGGCTGGTAGGAGGAGCAGGGTCAGGGAAACGCCAGCCTCCCCTGGGAGCCATGCCCTGCCTCAAATGGCCAGAGTCCTTGGGGCCTATGAAGAGGCCCAAGGACAATGGGCCAGGTCTGCTACTGACACGCGGGAGGTGCTGGGGGTGCTGAGGTCCATGGACGCCCATATGGGCCAATTCGTGTCCCGTATGGACCAACTCGTGGACCTCATGGGCCAGCTGGTGGTGGCGGTGGGGTCACAGGCAAGGCCAGCAACACCACCTCCGCCACCACCTGCTAGGGCGCAGGCTCGGGCAGCAGTGTCCACTTCCCCTGCGTCCACAGCCAGTGAGCACACCTCACCCACCACCAGCAGGTCGCCACCACACACCCCCCTCCCAAACGTGGAAGGGGCCGTCCGAAGAGGAAACAGATCTCCCGGGAGGACTTCGCACGCTCCAGTCGCAAGTGAGGCAGCCAGCCAGCCTTCCGCCAGCCTTCCTTGACCAGCCACTGCATTGACTTGCTCTACGATCCCACTCCACACAGCCATCTGGATGGCATGTGTGTGTTGGACTATGGACATAGAACCAGTGGGTACACCCTGATCATCACGCAGCCATGACCGACAGCTCATTGTCACTGCACGCACCACTTTTGTCATCACCTTACACACAATCACATGTCACAGTTTGTAATAAATGCACCTTTTTCACTAACTGCTGTTTGTGCCCTGTGTTTTATTTGTACGGAATACAACGGCCACCTTGGGCGGAAAGGCACCTGATGCGTGGCATGGCAATGGAATCCGGAGGGCCTGTAGGGACCTAGGGGTGGGAGACAGAACAGGAGCACATTCAATGAGTGTGTCACACACCCATCACACAGTACATGTCAACAACTACAAGCAATGTACACACATCGCACAGAGCAATAGGGCACAATGCCACAGCCACCAACAGTGGCATACTACCCTGGCCATGGAGCGTTGACACACTGCACGCAGTGAACATACGGCCACCCTGACACAGCACACACACACCTGCACAGATACAGACACATCATCCGTCGTACATGGACACTCACCGTCAAGTGAAGTAGCGGGCGATGAGCTGCTGGCGCACATTCCCAGCTTCCTCCTCTCCGCTGTCCACCTCACTCGAGCTGTCCTGGTCTGCGGGCTGGGGCCCTGGTTGATCTCCGTCATCCACAATGAGGGGGATCTGCTTCCGAATGGCCAGATTGTGCAGCATGCAGCACGCCACCACTATCTGGCACACCTTCTGTGGGGAGTACGCCAGTGCACCCCCGGTGCGGTCCAGGCACCTGAACCTGGACTTGAGGAGGCCAAAGGTACGCTCGACCACACGTCTGGTCCTCCCATGTGCCTCATTGTATCGATCGTCTGCTGGGGTGCGAGGATTCCTCAATGGACTGAGCAGCCATGCCCCATTCGGATACGCAGAGTCACCTGGGTGTGAGGGACACAGAGAACCGTTGCAATTCCAACTGGACAGGGGACAGCATCGCACAACCAGCACGCTACACCACTCCACATACTCACCGACAATACAGGCACGATCCTGTTGCAGATTGGCCATCAGTCGTGGCAAGATGCTGTTGCGCATTATGTGTGCGTCATGGGCCGAGCCTGGAAACTTGGCACACACGTGGGTGATCACCATGTCCGCAAGGCACACCACTTGCACATTCAGGGAGTGCGTGTGCTTCCTGTTGCGGTACAGGTGCTCAGTGGCCTGTGGTGGAACAAGGCCAACATGAGTGCAGTCAATGGCTCCCACGACGTGTGGGATTCTGCCAAGGGCATAGAATGCACCCTTCACTGCCGCCAATTCACGAGCCCTGGGGAATCTGATGTACCTGTTCCGGTACAGCATCATGGCTGCCAGTACATCCCTCAGCACCTTGCTGAACATGGGCTGGGACATCCCTCCTCCACTGCCCACTGTGTGCTGGAATGACCCAGTGGCGAAGAAATGCATGGCGGCCATCACCTTAGCCGTGGGGGTGACAGCAGTCGGATACACCCTGCGGGGACGGAGATGGGGCTCTAACATGGCACACAGTCGATGCAGAGTTGGCCTGTCCAGCCGAAACTTCCTGATTACCTCTGTATCGTCCATGTCCGCCAGCAATTGGTATGGGCGGTCAATGTTCGGTCTCCGCCTGGGTTAAATGGCAGAGGACACATGTCAAAGCAACACGGCACATAGCAATTTCGCATACACATCACTGACATGACTGAGCAAGCACATGAGCCACAGCCCAGCTGTCAAGCTGGGACGGCACGGCCACAATACACTTCCACAGGTCTCCCAACAATGGCAATGGTAAGTGAGACATACCACTGCCATGTGCATGCACATGGGGATCTAGGCCCCAATGACTTGCGGGGCGTGCTGATGGGGACTGACTGCATATCCGTCAAGCGGCAACGCCACGGCAACATGAGTGTCTGCTGAGCATGGAACTGCTTCCGAGGCTGGATGAGTATGGCACACGACGACGACGATGTGGGCACGGGCTGAGCGGCCAATACAAGTGGGACCTGTGGCACGAGGGGATATGAGACAGTAGTAGGTGTCAGCACTGCACCCTATGTACAGCACTGTACGGATCACAGCTCCCGAAACATTGACTGGTGTCCACATTGACAGCCCCATGCCAAGACGGCTGTGTGCTTGCAGTCACACGTCACAGGTGAGAGGTTGCATTGCACGTGCAAGGTGGCAGACGTACATAGTGGGAGCTGGCATGTGTGTGCATGTGTCTCCTGTTCAGGATCCACCAGATGGGCGCTGACTCTGTACTGACCATTGGACACAGCATGTTCCGTGGAAGGCTTGTGTGTGTGGGATGGTGGCACTGGATGTGCCTCCGTTGGGTGGGGGGCCATGCACAGGGCGGGTACGTCGATGATTGCGCATTGTTGGTCACGGTGGGTGCACCAACTAATATGTGTTGCCCTGTGTTCAATTCCTATGTCCGCATGATGATGGACTGTGGATGTGGGCAGACTACACATTGGTCGATGTGCTGTCTATATGCATGTGCCTTCACACCAGGCACAGCTGCCCCTGCACATGTGACCCCTGCTGGACTCGCTGCTGGGTCTGTGGAGCTGATGCACCTTCTGCGCGTGGGGCGAGCCGCTCTCCTCACTTCCCTCATTGCGCATGTCATGTCTTTGCCGCAGGTGACATGGATCATGGAGGGCCCACATGTACGCGTGGGTAGGCTACACATGATTGTTCACTGGTCGCCACCCCCAGTCAGTGTTTCGAATGGGAAGGTTGTCGTGCTGGTGGTATGTTCGATGTGGCGGATGGGCGGGCCTAGGTGCGGGCTTACATTCCGGACATGGGGGGTAGTTGGATTGGCGACTAGTTGCAGTACACACGGGACACGTCTCTTCCTTTCCACATCTGGTCATCCCTTGTACTAACTGACAGTGATACAGTCATCATCGCCCCAGCCCTCATGTCCTCCCCTCGCCCCCCAATATGCATGCTCACCTGCGAGGCTAGCGCTTGCACAGGCAGCCCCAAGCTCGCACCAGAGAGGGCAAGGAGTGTATGTGTGGGTCCAGTTGCACGAGTGGGCTGTCTCAGGGTATGATGTGTGGCGGGACGCCGTCCACCTGCGTGGTGCCCCAAATGGAGACCCGGCCTGCATGGACTATGCATCACAGTCTTCGCCTTCCGGATCCGCCACTTGCGACACCCAGTGGCTGTGGCTGCCCTTGCGGCCAGGCCGCGTCCGTCTGTGGCTGATGGCCCACACATTCACTCTTTGGCCTCTCTGGGGAGGGCTCGGGGGTGGTGGCGCACGCGCTTGCACTTAGTCGCAATGGCATGTGGCGTGGTTGGTATGATGGGCAATGGATGGGATGGTGCGAGCCACCTCCCGTGACGTCAGTGCTGCTCGTGCTGTGGTGCGTCCCCCTACACTTCCATTTGACTTGTGCCATGCTAGACGTTGAGGTTCTATTGCCTGCGTGATATGACCAGGAGGAGCGCGAGGAGACCTCTCACACACCATGCTCCACTGCCATCCCGTGCCCTGTATCGCCTGTGCGGATTGACTATGTTGGGGTTACACCTGGTCGACTGGGGCTGTGTGTGCCTTGTCAAGGGGCATGGCGGGCGCACAACAGGATCCAGCTTGTCCACAGAGGGTGGGCTGAGGTGCGCCTGGTACCGCTTTGTACGTGTGCCCGGCTGCTGTGCACACACGTGTTCACTCCCCCCGACAGGTGTCCTCTCACAATGCCCAGGGAAGCGGTGGTGTACTGTTCATGACCCCTCCCAACACGGCGTGCTCCAACTTGGCATGTGCGCATCTACCCGTCGCACCCACCCACCTGAGCACTGCGTCCATACGACTTCACACGACACATGTGTGTCTTCCACAGTAGTGCTACTCATTTGCGTTGACATCCAATACCAGTGGACTACATGGTCATGTCACGACTGCCGTGTACTTCACATACTCTCATCCTCTCTCATTCGTACTTGTGAAATGAGTCAGCGGAGACAGTTTTGGTTTCAAACATTATATTGAGTCTTCTGTCCTCTGTGATGCAGTATAGTGGACACTACTGGCAGCGGAATACATGTTGAGGATATACTGAGCATGATTACAAATGGGATAGGGTGTGGGGTTACATCTGCTTGGCCAAGGCTGTGCTAATGTACATTTACGTATAGCTGCGGAGCTGCGGACTTTGACACAGACGGTATACATGTAGCCTACCAGACCGCTCGGCATCATGGGCACAGTCCATCTCAGTTCCATGTGACAGGTTTGCTGCGGTTGTTCCTCATGCACGCGTGCATGTGAGATGACATCAGGGCATGTGCTTGCGTGCATGCAGCGGCGTGCCACTTGTTTTTGCACTGTGGTGGTTACTGGACATGTCACAGTCACTGGGGTCGTGTTGTTGTTGTATGCACTTGTCGTCCATGCAAAGGTCCTGGTATGGGATTCCCGGGGCGGGGGTGGGAGGGGTGCAGCACCCACAGACTCCAGGCGACCTATTCATGTCCACTGAGCGGTGTGTGTGTCCATGTGCGCTGGATCCATGTCGTGTCCTGGTTGTTCGTGCAGTTCCGTCCATGTGGGTGCGATGCACAGAGCCCATGCCACTGCCTCCCACGATGCATGCGGTGTTCCTGGATGTGATGGGGAACAGTGTGCATGTCCCGGTCATATCCGATGTCATGGCGATGTCGTTGATGGTGTGGTTACAGTTGCCGGTCGTTTGGTATGGCTGTTGTGGTGGTGACTGGCCAGTCCGTGCGGAAGCTGAGCATGGGTGCGGGGTTGGACTTCATAGGTCACTCGGGGAACCTGCGTTGTGGTCCGACGTATTTACAGGTTGTCAGGTATGCGATGCCGTCCAGCAGGGCTTCCATGTCATTGGTGGTGTACATGTTTGCCAGCCAATGAAGCGGATGGTGGCTGTCAAGGTGTTGTTCGTAGGTTGTCCCTTGGAGGACCATGATGGGGCATGCTGGGTGACATTCGATGTAGCTGTTCTCGATGATCCGTCGTGTGGAGGCACAGTGGTTCCATTTCAGTGCGCGTGCGATGTTGGCCACATACGCCATGCCCCCATAGGCAGAGCAGGCCCTGTCGTGTGCGTCCAGAGGGAGGAGTAGTGGTAGCAGGTCCGCCTTCAGACATGCCGGGTTGGAGAGGCATATCTCGACGGGATGCTGGTAGGGACACCTCCGACAGTAGAAGACGGGCATGACGCAGCTGAACAATGTGATGCGGTAAGTCAGTCGGTAACTTACGTTCAGCAGGGACAGGAGATCGCATCCCAATGTATGTATCGTGTTGGTTTGGTACAGCTTGAGCTGTTCGGCGTAGTTGGGTAGGTGTGTTGCGGTTGCCATTTCGCAGCGGTTCGTAGAGGTGGCGTGCTCCGGCTGTGTGTGCAGTCTGCAATGTGCACGCTCCGGTGTTGCTGTGAGCTCTGTGTAGTCGTGGGGAGACAGGACTTGTGTTCTGTTGGCTTGTTTGGAGGACACGGGCCCTCTTCCCACATGCTTCTCAGACAGTTCAAGGTCAGTGCTGTGTGACTCCTTCCAATTAACTTGCATGTGGCCGACATGGGGGAGTGTTTTCTTCTTTCTTCCCCGTCCGTTGTGTGCTTCTGTGATATGCGCTATCTGCCCTGTGGTCGGTCTCCTCGGCATGCCTGTGTTGGTCTATTCTTGGACAATGGCTGTATTCACCGGCTTCTGTCGTAGGGCTGTGGTTTCGGTGTTGGAATGGAAGGTCATTCAGTGCTGTCTGCTCTCCCTTGTGTGGGCGGCAGGCTGCCTTTCCGCTCTGCGTTGGGCCTTGTGTGTGGATGTAATTCTTGGGCCACCTGTTGTCGGTCCCCGGGCTCTTTGGTGTTCCGTTTCATGTGTCTTGTTCATATGTGCAGGGTGGTATGGGTTTTTCAGTGTGGTACTGGCGTTCCTCTTCCCGAAGGGGCCCTGCTTCTCCTAGTTGGTGTTGCCGCCGCTGTGTGCTACGCCATGTTTGTTACACTGGGGTGTGTCCTGCTGTTGCGTGTCTTCACTGACATGTGTGCGTCGGTTGTGTGGCGTTGGGTGTTGTCCGTGAATTGGGCGTTGGGGACATGTCTGTGGCCGGCCTGTCACGTGTCATGTGCGTTCGGGGTGGGGCTGATGTGTGTGCTGCTTGGTTGTGTCCCTGTGTCTGTGTGCGACGCATGCATGGCGCTGCGGTTGGCCTCTGCGTTGTGCGCATGTGTGGCGGCGTCATCGGCGCTTTGTGGCCGTGACGGGGTGGTTGGTTCCTAGTCCCAGGTGGTGTGTACACATGTGTTCCGCGATGTTAGGATTTGGCCTGTGTGTCATATGTGGATGCAATGGTGGATGTGTAGTGTGCACGCGCTGGTGGGGGGTTGTCCGCTTTTTCCGCCCTTGCACTGTGTGCGCTGTTTGCGTGCACCTGTTGTGTGTGTGCCTACCTGCGTCTCCGCGGTACGTTGCGTCCTTGGTGGTGCATCAGCAGTAGCATGGGAAGGGCCTGCAGTGCTGGATTCATGCCCGGGGTGCCGCTTCTTCGTTGTCCGTGCTCTGCGTCCGTGTTTCCGCCTCTCTTTCACGTGCGGTGTCTCTTTGCCGTGGGAGCCGTTTGTTTGCGGCATCGTAATTTATGCGCCGGGCGGGACGTGTTTCGTCGGACGGTGTGTGTCAGTTGTGCTGCGCCGCTACGTGTGCGGGCGCACTTTGATGGCGGACGGTGTTGCTGGCTTGCCGGCGGTGTTTGGCCTGCTTTTCGCATCGTAATTGGGCGGGCGTGTGGACTGCTGCGTGCCGGCGGTAACTGGTGGTTTTTGCATCCGCCAGCACGGCGGTTGTGCTTCCGCCCGCCATCGTAATGGGCCCCTAAGTCTGGGAAGGTGCTGGACATTAAACATATATAAATTACTATTCCCACTCCAGTAAGTATTAAGTCAGGGAAGATGCTGGACACTAACCATATATAAATTACTATTCCCACTCCATTCAGTATTAAGTCAGGGAAGATGCTAAACACTAAATAAATATAATTTACTATTCAAACTCCACCAAATATTAAGTCCAAGAAAATGTTGGACACTAAACATATATATAAATTACTATTCCCACTCCACTTAGGGGCCGATTCCGATCTCGGTCGGAGACGCACCTAACACCATTCGGTCGGGAAAAAAGCCATGTGAATGCCTGTTTCCCGACCGATCCGCACATTATTCCGAACGAGCAAGTACGATGCGCACTACAGCATAGATTCCGACCCAGTCGTACTCACCCAATCCAGGACCTGTTCCCCGACCGAGCCGGATCCGGAATCGTAGAATCGAGCCGCACGGAAGCAAAAATGCAGCCCCGTCCGGCCGGACAAGTACGATGCGCATCCCGTACGCGCCGAACCCGTCGCTACGAACGGCATGTCAAAGCATCCGGGCGAGGCGCACATAAGCTCCGATTCGCGCCACAACACGATCCACGGCTACGAGACGAACACGCCAGCGACGAGGACGAGGCGAAGCAAAGAGAAAGACGAACCAACCATGAATCCTTTCGTACCGATCCTACCAATATTCTACCTCTATTACCGGAACAGGCACGGACGCGTACGGCGCAGAAGGTAAGTCAGACACCAACAACAAAAACAAACTACACGTACCCGACACATCACACACAGAGGGATGCAGAAATACCTACACCAGCAACAGCAGCACCATAGGGGCAGGATGGCCCTCACCAATGCCACACATACACATAGGGGCCTGTATGACTACCAAACTACCACCCTTACCCAGGGGGTGCCAGATGCCTACCACTACTACCACCTCTACCCATGGGGGGCTGGATGCCTGTCACTACTACCACCCTTACCCAGGGGGTGCCAGATGCCTACCACTACTACCACCTCTACCCATGGGGGGCTGGATGCCTGTCACTACTACCACCCTTACCCAGGGGGTGCCAGATGCCTACCACTACTACCACCTCTACCCATGGGGTGCCAGATGCCTACCACCACCACCACCACCACCTCTACCCATGGGGTGCTGGATGCCTGTCACTACTACCACCCTTACCCAGGGGGTGCCAGATGCCTACCACTACTACCACCTTCACCCATGGGGGCTGGATGCCTGTCACTACTACCACCCTTACCCAGGGGGTGCCAGATGCCTACCACTACTACCACCTCTACCCATGGGGTGCCAGATGCCTACCACTACTACCACCTCTACCCATGGGGTGCCAGATGCCTACCACCACTACCACCTCTACCCATGGGGTGCTGGATGCCTGTCACTACTACCACCTCTACCCATGGGGTGCCAGATGCCTGTCACTACTACCACCTCTACCCATGGGGTGCCGGATGCCTGTCACTACTACCACCCTTACCCAGGGGGTGCCAGATGCCTACCACTACTACCACCTCCACCCATGGGGGGCTGGATGCCTGTCACTACTACCACCCTTACCCAGGGGGTGCCAGATGCCTACCACTACTACCATCTCTACCCATGGGGTGCCAGATGCCTGTCACTACTACCACCTCTACCCATGGGAGGCTGGATGCCTACCACTACTACCACCCTTACCCAGGGGTTGCCAGATGCCTACCACTACTACCACCTCTACCCATGGGGGGCTGGATGCCTGTCACTACTGCCACCCTTACCCATGGGGGGCTGGATGCCTGTCACTACTACCACCCTTACCCAGGGGGTGCCAGATGCCTACCACTACTACCACCTCTACCCATGGGGGGCTGGATGCCTACCACTACTACCACCTCTACCCATGGGGGGCTGGATGCCTGTCACTACTACCACCCTTACCCAGGGGGTGCCAGATGCCTACCACTACTACCACCTCTACCCATGGGGGGCTGGATGCCTGTCACTACTACCACCTCTACCCATGGGGGGCTGGACGCCTGTCACTACTGCCACCCTTACCCATGGGGGGCAGGATGCCTACGACTACTACCACCTCTACCCATGGGGGGCTGGATGCCTACCACTACTACCACCTCTACCCATGGGGGGCTGGATGCCTGTCACTACTACCACCCTTACCCAGGGGTGCCAGATGCCTACCACTACTACCACCTCCACCCATGGGGGCTGGATGCCTGTCACTACTACCAGCCTTACCCAGGGGTGCCAGATGCCTACCACTACTACCACCTCTACCCATGGGGTGCCAGATGCCTGTCACTACTACCACCTCTACCCATGGGGTGCCGGATGCCTGTCACTACTACCACCCTTACCCAGGGGGTGTCAGATGCCTACCACTACTACCACCTCCACCCATGGGGGGCTGGATGCCTGTCACTACTACCACCCTTACCCAGGGGGTGCCAGATGCCTACCACTACTACCACCTCTACCCATGGGAGGCTGGATGCCTACCACTACTACCACCCTTACCCAGGGGGTGTCAGATGCCTACCACTACTACCACCTCCACCCATGGGGGGCTGGATGCCTGTCACTACTACCACCCTTACCCATGGGGTGCCAGATGCCTGTCACTACTACCACCTCTACCCATGGGAGGCTGGATGCCTACCACTACTACCACCCTTACCCAGGGGGTGCCAGATGCCTACCACTACTACCACCTCTACCCATGGGGGGCTGGATGCCTGTCACTACTGCCACCCTTACCCATGGGGGGCTGGATGCCTACCACTACTACCACCTCTACCCATGGGGGGCTGGATGCCTACCACTACTACCACCTCTACCCATGGGGGGCTGGATGCCTGTCACTACTACCACCCTTACCCAGGGGGTGCCAGATGCCTACCACTACTACCACCCTTACCCGGGGGTGCCAGATGCCTACCACTACTACCACCTCTACCCATGGGGTGCTGGATGCCTGTCACTACTACCACCCTTACCCAGGGGGTGCCAGATGCCTACCACCACTACCACCTCTACCCATGGGGGGCTGGATGCCTACCACCAACACCACCCCCACTCTTAGGATGGACAATGCATGACACAACCAGCACACCACAACCTAGGGAATGCAAGAAAAAGACATCCCCCCAACACCATGACAAGCGTGTGTAGACTGCGTCAAATGGCTACAACACTGAACATGACTTTGAACATACAATGTGACCCCCTATCACATGTGCCACACATATATGTGTGTGGCCCCCACAATGCAAGCAGGCCATGACCATTGTGGCAATGGGGTCCAAAACCCCATCATCACAGTGACCAAAATGTTAGTGTGGGGTCCATAGCTGAAGCACATTCAGAACATTGTGGCAATGGGGTCTAAACCCCCATCATCACAGTGACCAAAATGTAAGTGTGGGGGCCCATAGCTGAAGCACATTCAGAACATTGTGGCAATGGGGTCTAAACCCCCATCATCACAGTGACCAAAAGGTAAGTGTGGGGTCCATGGCTGAAGCACATCTTGAACATTGTGGCATTGGGGTCCAAACCCCCATCATCACAGTGACCAAAATGTAAGTGTGGGGGCCCATCGCTGAAGCACATTCAGAACATTGTGGCAATGGGGTCTAAACCCCCATCATCACAGTGACCAAAAGGGAAGTGTGGGTTCCATAGCTCAAGCACAATTTGAACATTGTGGCAATGGGGCCTTAACCCCCATCATCACAGTGACCAAAAGGGAAGTGTGGGTTCCATAGCTGAAGCACAATTTGAACATTGTGGCAATGGGGCCTAAACCCCCATCATCACAGTGACCAAAAGGGAAGTGTGGGTTCCATAGCTGAAGTATATTTTGAACATTGTGGCAATGGGTCCTAAACCCCCATCATCACAGTGACCAAAAGGTAAGTGTGGGGTCCATGGCTGAAGCACATCTTGAACATTGTGGCAATGGGGTCTAAACCCCCATCATCACAGTGACCAAAAGGTAAGTGTGGGTTCCATAGCTGAAGCACATCTTGAACATTGTGGCAATGGGGTCCAAACCCCCATCATCACAGTGACCAAAATGTAAGTGTGGGGGCCCATAGCTGAAGCACATTCAGAACATTGTGGCAATGGGGTCTAAACCCCCATCATCACAGTGACCAAAAGGTAAGTGTGGGGTCCATGGCTGAAGCACATCTTGAACATTGTGGCATTGGGGTCCAAACCCCCATCATCACAGTGACCAAAATGTAAGTGTGGGGGCCCATAGCTGAAGCACATTCAGAACATTGTGGCAATGGGGTCTAAACCCCCATCATCACAGTGACCAAAAGGTAAGTGTGGGGTCCATGGCTGAAGCACATCTTGAACATTGTGGCAATGGGGTCCAAAACCCCATCATCACAGTGACCAAAATGTTAGTGTGGGGTCCATAGCTGAAGCACATTCAGAACATTGTGGCAATGGGGTCTAAACCCCCATCATCACAGTGACCAAAAGGTAAGTGTGGGTTCCATAGCTGAAGCACATCTTGAACATTGTGGCAATGGGGTCCAAACCCCCATCATCACAGTGACCAAAATGTAAGTGTGGGGGCCCATAGCTGAAGCACATTCAGAACATTGTGGCAATGGGGTCTAAACCCCCATCATCACAGTGACCAAAAGGTAAGTGTGGGGTCCATGGCTGAAGCACATCTTGAACATTGTGGCATTGGGGTCCAAACCCCCATCATCACAGTGACCAAAATGTAAGTGTGGGGGCCCATAGCTGAAGCACATTCAGAACATTGTGGCAATGGGGTCTAAACCCCCATCATCACAGTGACCAAAAGGTAAGTGTGGGGTCCATGGCTGAAGCACATCTTGAACATTGTGGCAATGGGGTCCAAACCCCCATCATCACAGTGACCAAAATGTAAGTGTGGGGGCCCATAGCTGAAGCACATTCAGAACATTGTGGCAATGGGGTCTAAACCCCCATCATCACAGTGACCAAAAGGGAAGTGTGGGTTCCATAGCTGAAGCACAATTTGAACATTGTGGCAATGGGGCCTAAACCCCCATCATCACAGTGACCAAAAGGGAAGTGTGGGTTCCATAGCTGAAGCACAATTTGAACATTGTGGCAATGGGGCCAAAACCCCCATCATCACAGTGACCAAAAGGGAAGTGTGGGTTCCATAGCTGAAGCACATTTTGAACATTGTGGCAATGGGGCCTAAACCCCCATCATCACAGTGACCAAAAGGGAAGTGTGGGGTCCATGGCTGAAGCATATCTTGAACATTGTGGCAATGGGGTCCAAACCCCCATCATCACAGTGACCAAAATGCAAGTGTTGACAAAGAAAAAGCTGCAACTGCCAAACTGCATGGATGATTCCTGGTCACAGAACATAAAACACATCAGTGGCAAAGTAGTGCATGTGTCCCATTGCAACATAGATTGGGGGAGGCAAATACTGCAGTGCAAATAAGACATACCTTTGGCCATGTGCAGACAAACAACACCCATGGGGGCTGACACTGTCAACATTCATAAATGACACAATGACAGAAGTGACCATCAGAATGCAGACCCACAAATTTGCACCAATGGGCACACAAATGCAGATACCCTGTGGAGACTGTAGCTGTGAGGTGAACAGAAACCATACCATGGCAGCAATGGGACACACAAACCATGATCATTGTGCTGACCGATGACCTAGGAGTCCCAGGGACAGCAGGGGAAACCCACCAAACAACATACAGCCAATGGCACACCAAAGATATGCCAATGCAGTGGTGCAGATGCACAAACACAAACAGGCAGACCCACACTGCACATCAAACATAACAGGTGAGGGGGGGTGCCAGTGTCCCCAGGCAACCACACAACACATGAGGAGGCCTGAATACCAATTACACAGATGTGCATACAGTGCCACACAAAGGTAACTCATGGATCCAAATACCCTATGTGGGCAATCAGGCATTGTCAGATGAGAGGGAGCACAAATCACACATGTCACACAAGCATGTAGGAACAGCAACTGACACAGCAAGACACAGACACACCACAGCACTACCCCCAGGGTCCCCACAATGTGGAGACCCTGGGCTGCATTACAATCCCACTGTGATGACAAAGCTAGATGTCGTTCACACTGTGAACCACAGTCATGTGTCCTGAGCAACAAACTACCATCACACCTACACAAGCACAAATCAATCAGCACGGCCAGTAAGCCAAGGCCAACATGGAGGCAGGGGTCTAGCCGGGCAACAACTCTCATCTGCACACACTCAACACCACACACCTCGACCTCCAACAATGTGCAGCAGTGAAGCACACATGCACTGGTGACATTGCACATGCGCCCATGACAATCCCAGGCTGGTGGGTGGGAACCAAGGTGCAGAAACACATCACACATGGCCACTCAACAAGACTCCTGAATGTCTGACACACTGCACACTACGCTGTACATGGACATGACGGCAATACCACACCAACCAATGGGATCCCAGCCACAGTCACACACCAATGAAGAAGCCAAGGACACCCACAAAGAACACACATAGACAACTACCAACATTGCAGCCCGGACCCTGAGGAGTGCCAGCAGTCACACACACAATGTATCACAATCACTGAAAGATAACACAAACTGGAAATCACATGACAGGTGTAAACAACAAGTGCCAAGGGGAATCCTGACTGTGACCCATCTGCGTCTGCACACAAACTCAGCCCTGACAGCAAACACACCTATGGGTGACACCCTGCTGACCAGTAATGTGCCATGCACCCACATCACAGAGAATCCAGGGAGAAGACTTGAGGGTACATAGGTCAACTCAGCAAGCATCACAAACAGGTACAACACTAGGGATCCCAGCATGCACAGCTAAATGGAAGTGAACACACAGACATGCTCATATAACACACACCTTGGGTGCAGGCAATGTCACAGGAGTACACACTGCCATGAGGGGACTCCACTCCTGTGTGAGGAAAGCTGTGCCATATGTTGCCTCAGTAGGGCTCCATCATGTCAGCTGAGCACTTGGTCACACACTCAACAATTAGCACCAAATGATTGCTCCCGTCACATCAGCCTGGTCATGGGAGTGCCAACGAAATCATCAGCACTGATCCAACACACTTGTATAGCAATGTTGCACTGACAACACAGATGAGTCCTTCCCCATTGATGCCCAAACCTGCATGTCCAGTGGAGATGGCCACACGGTCAGGGAAGTAGACGAATTGAACAATGGCAGGCACAACAGATGTGCAGGGGTGGAAGCCACAGATGTGAAATTGCTAATGTAAGTAGGAAATCCCATTGCCAAATATTGAACACATGACACCCTCAGATGCTGCTAAGGATGACATGGATACACCACAGGATAGGACACATTCCCCCTGGACCACATGTGTTCCTGCATAGTAACACTTCATTATAATGAGACCAAATATCACCATCACTGCAGCAAGGGCATGGTTAGCATCATCAACAACATGTACATCAGAAGCAAAAGCACTAGAGAACAGAAAGGTGCTTTATTCAGCATATGTGGGTCTAACAGTTGATGTCCAGCACAAATGTTAACAAAGGCCAATGGCCAGTCCAACTTGAAAGTCAAAACAGGGTGACAGTGGCAGATGTCACCCAACGCATGCCTGCACTGATGAAAGCCAGGGACAATCCCCTCGGAGGGGCATACGGGGGGCAGGCCAGGCACCGCAGGGACAGGATCAGGGCTCACCAGAAGGAGGCAGGGAAGGGGTGGTGGGTGCTGGAGAGCCACTGACAACTGCAGTGGAGGTGTCTGACATGGTGTGTGCCGGCACAAGTGGGGGGCATGACTCTGATGGTGTGGGTGCCGGCAAGACTGCAGGGGACTGTGCAGATGGAGTGGTCAGGTTCCCCACTGCAGTGCCCAAGTCAGACAGGGTGGTAGTGGACTCCACTGCAGTGCCTACCTCCAGGGGAGGAGAATGGGGATCAGGTAAGGTGGGCAGGACAGAGGGGGAGGACACCGTCTCCACACCAGTGGCACAGACAAGCGCAGCGGGGGGTGTGGGGCCGGAAGAGCAAGTGGCAGGGGGAGAAGGCCTGATCCTTTTGGGGATGGTGTATCTGTGGGTGGGGTAACCTGGGGCAGGGTGTGGTGGGGGCACCTGTGGAGTGGGGGCCTGAGGGATGGAGGAAGGAGACTTGGTGCCTGAGCTGCAGGGCGGCGGCGGGGTCTTGCTCTTCTGGGTCCGGGGGGACTTGCGGATGGGTGCGTCAGTCGGTCTGCGCCTGGGGGAGGGTGTCCGGTGGCGAGGGGCACTCCGCTCCGTGTGGGTGGGCTTCCTCTTCCCCCTGAATGCTGTATCAGCTGGATCGGAGGGGACGAGGCCGAGGTCACTGAGGAAGAGCCGCTGGGTCTTTGGGGTTGCAGGTGAGGCAACGGAGGGGGCTTTGGAGGGAGAGGCAACTGTGGACTGCGCAGTGCTCGTGGATGCGTGTGTGTGTGACTGGGCCCCATCCCCTGTGAGTGTGGTTTCAGTCCCCTGACTGTGCGTGCGTGTGCGTCTTGTCTGTGGCGTGTGTGTGTGTGTGCTGCTCGTGTCTGTGCTGGTGTGTGCCTGTGCCGGTGTGTGTGTACTTGGGACAGGTAAGGTGCTGGGGAGTGTGGATGGGGCAGAGGCAGGAGGGGTGAGGGACTGTTGGAGGAGGGACACTGCTGCCGTCAGGGAGGAGTCCATGGACCTATTGCCCCTCTGTAGGGCAGACATGCCCGATGAGATGCCCTCCATGAACGACACCAGCTGAGTCAACAGAGTGGTGTGGGCATGGAGGACACTCAGCATCGCTGTCTGCCCTACATGGAGCTGGCGAAGGAGGTACACAGACTCCTCACTGAGGGCAGCAGGGGACACAGGGGCAGGGGGTGCGGTGCCTGGCCCGAAGGAGACACGCTCCCGAACATGGGAGCCTCCACGGACCTCGGGAATGGGAGCCGATGGGAGGGTGGTGGTGGTGGTGGGGACAGCAACACTAGCTGGGGTGTGGTGGCTGCTGACACCCGCCTCCATAAGGGAGTCATCCTCCGAGCTGCTGTGGTCCTCAGATGAGGTGGATGGTGCTGAGGACTCCTCGGTGTGGCTCCCCTCGCCCTCCGTGCCACTGGGTCCCTCCGACCACTCCTCGGCTGTTGACCCAGTCTGGCTCTGCGGCTCCTCCTGGTCCGTGGAGCTGTCCCCTCCTGTGGCCGTGGATGTATCTGCAAACAATAGGGAAACAGACAGACATCAGTCACCTGCACCGAACGCACACACCACAGTAAGTACAGCACAATACAGAGCAAGGCCTGGCATCCTTAGTTGGACATTGCTAAAATTGCCCAAACAGAATAGGAGAAGCCAATTGTCAGTCTGATCGTCAACCATGGCACTCTCATCCCACCTGGCCTTGCACCCATCTGTCTGGCGTCCGTTGGCTGGCAATACCCCAGTGTGGACACATGCACCACCTACACAGTAGTTGGACGGTGCAGAGAACACAGTGAAGCATGTGAACATGCACACATCACAACTCTTGCCACTGAGTCAGTACAGGTGCCCGGATGAAAGTGATGCCCAGAGTCAGATATATGAAATGCATGTGATGCATACCAGCAACAGACACCACGATGCACACATGTGCTGATAGCCATTGCCACTATGGTGTGCATGTAGCACATGTCACTCCCCTGCAGGATCACCCATAGGAAGTCACATGCCATGGCACAGGCATGCCTGCTAAGTCATGCATCACTGTCTCCAGTCACATGGGCAGGGCAGCCACACAACAACAGTCTGCACTGTGTCACAATAGTAAGTCATGGGGAATGCAAGTCCTGGAGCTGAACAAGTGCACATGTACATCCCCCACACACCACATCATCTGAACCCTTATCTGTCCAGGTCATACCGATTGGACATATGGGAAACACAACCCTCTGAACCTGAGCACCTCACAATCTGCTGTGAATGGGAAACAGCTGCATGGACTTCACATTCGCATACCCCAGTCAGCACGGTCAGGTGTTCAAACACCTATGTGTCACACAAGTATCGTCTCCTATGGTCACATCTCCGGTGGCATGCTGAGCCCCAACCGAGAAACACCCCAGCAGTCCTGACAACGAAGCCACAGCACACTGACACAGAGGCAGACACCTGAGGGGACATATCACTGAGCACAACGTGTCAGCTGATACACGGGAGTGGGAGTACAGAGTGTATTGTATGGCCTGGAGTAGGCATGACTGTCCTGCCCCACATGAATGAGGGATGAGCCCTGGACAGTAGGCAGCTGGCTAAGTATGTGTGACACACGTAATATACACACTCCAGGGGCCCAAACATTGTTCCCACCCGCAGCATGGGTGTGTGCCAGATACCCCAGGCACATGTGGTGGATCAGCTCAGCAATTGGACCACATATCAAAGTGACACGCAGATTACATGTCAGAACACAGGCATTGTGTAAGCAATGGACCCACCCATGATGCCCACCACAGAGTTAGGGGGACAGATGCTGTCCCCCACCTTGAGTCAAGCAAACTGCAAGGACACAGTACCCAAGTGACACAATTCCCTGACTGCAAGGGCCACACCTGGGTATCAGATGAGGAGTGGGCAGTGCACAATTGAGGGACATGGGTCCTGGACCACATGACTGATGTACTGTGGAAGTTTAACCAGGCCAGAGGAGGGCACATAGCATGGCAGACAAAGTTCACAATGCAGTCATGGACTCACCCCTCCTTGCTGCTCTCTGGCCTTCAGCTGCCCATCCAGATCAGGGAAGACCACCGCCAGGATCCTGAGCATGTGGGGGGTCAGGGTCCGGTGTCCGCCCCTCCTGCGAGGAGGCGACAGCTTCAGCTGGACTCGTGCGATCCTCCGGGTCCAGCCCCTAAGGTCCTGCCACCTCTTCTGGCAGTTGCGGATCCGCGCTTGTAGTCCCCCACGGATCTCACTGCCCGGACGATGGTCAGCCATATCTTCTGCTTCTGGTGGGCATCAACCTGTGAGGATGACAAAGTGAGAATGCTATTACTACACATGCAACATATCCGTGCATTACACAGTTGTGTATACATGTCTCAATCACAGGGGCACATGATGTACACAGGCAGTGCAACGATGGCTATGGACAGTATGCCAGCAGTTACTACATGGTATCATTGCCTGGGAAGTAAAACCTTGTTTAAATGCACTGTCACTGCACTATACCTGTCCAGTGCATGTAACTACACACTATGGGGGGTGACAACTACTCAGTGAGCCTGCTAGCCAGTGGCGTGCAGACTGTTAGCCTTGCTAGTCAGACAACATGCACATTTAGGAAGGCAGTGGACAGAACACTCACCTGCTCCCCTGCTTTCCCATACAGCTTGCTGTACTGTGGAAGGAGGCTGTCCAGCAGGGCCTGGTTCTCCTCAGTGCTGAAGGCTGGGGCTCTCTCCACAGTACGTGCCATTGCAGGGTCCAGAGGGTGCAGATTCAGCAGCAGTGGTGGTGGCAGATGTCGTCCTGGAGCATGTAGTGCAGGCAAGTGAGCCCTCAGGGGAACAGCCAGCATTATATGTGTGCTGCAGAGGCAGTTACTGTCCCATGTGTCCAAAGTGATAGGTCCAAGTAGTTAGCATCTTCTGAATCTGGCCAATCCATGGAATTGCACCACTTACACACGCCCACAGCATCCTTCAAAAGTTCAACTTCATGACACCCATGAATTTGCAACATTGTTGTGGGTGACCAACTGAATTTCCAGCATCAGACTCGTTCAAAATTTGAAAACGCGTCCGTTGCCAGGCCAGGCCATAGCCAATGGGTGCACACCGATCGGTCCATTGCTGTTCAAGGCGTACCCGGGATACAACGTGAACCCGCACACATTGATAGCAATGGGCCGGCCGGGCACACTGATCGGTCCATTGCTGTTCAAGGCGTACCCGGGATACAACGCGTACCCGCACACATTGATTGCAATGGGCCGGCCGAGCACACCGATCGGTCCATTGCTGTTCAACGCGTACCCGGGATACAACGCGTACCCGCACACATTGATTGCAATGGGCCGGCCGGGCACACCGATCGGTCCATTGCTGTTCAACGCGTACCCGGGATACAACGCGTACCCGCACACATTGATTGCAATGGGCCGTCCGGGCACACCGATCGGTCCATTGCTGTTCAAGGCGTACCCGGGATACAACGCGTACCCGCACACATTGATTGCAATGGGCCGGTCGGGCACACCGATCGGTCCATTGCTGTTCAATGCGTACCCGGGATACAACGCGTACCCGCACACATTGATTGCAATGGGCCGGCCGGGCACACCGATCGGTCCATTGCTGTTCAAGGCGTACCCGGGATACAACGCGTACCCGCACACATTGATTGCAATGGGCCGGCCGGGCACACCGATCGGTCCATTGCTGTTCAAGGCGTACCCGGGATACAACGCGTACCCGACACATTGAATGCAATGGCCAAGCTGTGCGCACCGATCGGTCCATTGCTGTCCAACGCGTATTGCGAATACAACGCGTACCAGCACACATTGAATGCAATGGCCAATGCTGGGCGCACCGATCGGTCCATTGCTGTCCAACGCGTACTGCGAATACAACGCGTACCAGCACACATTGAATGCAATGGCCAATGTGTGCGCACCGATCGGTCCATTGCTGTCCAACGCGTATTGCGAATACAACGCGTACCAGCACACATTGAATGCAATGGCCAATGTGTGCGCACCGATCGGTCCATTGCTGTCCAACGCGTATTGCGAATACAACGCATACCAGCACACATTGAATGCAATGGCCAATGTGTGCGCACCGATCGGTCCATTGCTGTCCAACGCGTATTGCAAATACAACGCGTACCAGCAGACATTGATTGCAATGGCCAATGTGTGCGCACCGATCGGTCCATTGCTGTCCAATGCGTATTGCGAATACAACGCGTACCAGCACACATTGAATGCAATGGCCAATGTGTGCGCACCGATCGGTCCATTGTTGTCCAACGCGTATTGCGAATACAACGCGTACCAGCACACATTGAATGCAATGGCCAATGTGTGCGCACCGATCGGTCCATTGCTGTCCAACGCGTCCCTGTACATGTCACTGGCATATGTCACCATGCCTGTCACAGGTGAACATATGCCAGCCACATATACTTCCCAGGGAGTGAGGGGCACACCTACAACACCACAGCCTGTCCAAACTGTATCCTAAGGCATGTAAGGCTGCATTACCTATTCCGTGTATGGGGGTGAACATGTTGTTCTTTGGGTGTCACTTGGGGCAGCCACCCCCAGGCTGTGCACGTGTTCATGGGGACAGTATCCTTGGTGTTTCGTGTACATGAACACTGTGATGTGCAACTGTTCATATCTGAGCATGTGGCATGGTCACATTTCACGGTGTTGTATGTGTATGTCATGTCACATGCCCCCTGAGTCCCATGTGGGACGGTATGTTTAACCCAGGCTGACCCATTGGCACAATAGTGATGGTCCTCCGCAGTCTGTGTGCATGTTGTGTTTACAATGTCTCTGATTTCATGTGCACAATGGGAGACAGTCTCCACATCCACGTTGTTTGTGCATGGACTTTGATGTTGTGCGTGTGTGTGTCACAGACGTCCATGTCTGTCCTGCCGAGGCAACAGGGACCACTACCTGTGGGGGTCATGGTTGTTTTGCTGTGGTGTATACATGATACGCCATGTCATGCCAGTGTCCATGTGGCAATGCAGGGTCCCTGGGTATCTACCTGTCGTTGGGCTGTGATGCCTGGGGCACATCTGTCCTCACATGTCACTGTGGGGTGTGTTTGTAACGTGGCAGCAGGAGATGGGAAATGTGACACGTCCTCATGATACCCAATGGCACAACCTGGGACTTATTGATGCCACTTGTTGAACTGTGATGTTGGATGTTGGCCATGTATGTGCCATACATGTCCTTACGGAACTGCACACATCATGTACTTGTGCCTCATAATGATGTATCATGTGATATTGAGTGTGTTCAATGCCACATATGTGGGGTGACTGACAATCTTTCTTTCTTCACCTATGCACTGCAGGGCACCAGCTGTCCATAGACCATTCCCTGACCTGGCAACGATGGTGGAACGTGACAGCATCCGAAGGTACCGCTTCACCAGGCAGCTGATTGATGATTTGGCAGTGCGCTTGGCACCACACCTGCAACCTGGCCGGCCGTATCCTACAGCGCTGACCCCCAAGGTGAAGGTGATGGCAGCCCTACACTTCTTTGCCACCGGTACCTTTCAACACACTCTGGCGACTGCTGGTGGGATGTCACAGACCATGTTCAGCCGTGTGCTCCGCGATGTATTGGAGGCTATGTTGATATACCTGAACCAGTACATCTATTTCCCTAGACTCCAGCAACTGACTGGCGTGAAGAGTGACTTCTATGCCCTGGGGAGGATGCCGCATGTCATTGGCTCCATTGATGGGACACATGTGGCTTTGGTACCACCACAGGCCCAGGAGCAGGCATACAGGAACCGCAAGCACTACCACTCGGTCAATGCACTGGTGGTCTGTCTTGCAGATATGACCATCACACACGTGTGTGCCCGTTTCCCCGGTTCTGCACACGATGCCTACGTGATGAGGAGTAGTCGCATCCCGAGGATGATGTCACAGATGCGGAACCAGCGTGCCTGGCTTGTTGGTGTGTACTGACTTTGTACCATTGTGTGTGTTCTGCAATGTAGTGTCCCACCCTTTTTTCCAACTCAGCTAATGTGCAATTGTCTGTATGTAGGTGACTCCGGATATCCCAACATGCCGTGGTTGCTGACGCCCCTCAGGAACCCTGTGACACTAGCCCAGATGCGCTACAATGAGGCACATGGTCGGACGAGGAGAGTTATTGAGCGGACATTTGGTCTCCTGAAGAGCCGCTTCCGCTGCCTGGACAAGACAGGAGGGTCCCTCCCATATGCCCCGGCAAAGGTGTGCAAGATTGTCATCGTCTGCTGCATGCTACACAACCTGGCAGTGCGGAAGGAGTTGCCTCTCATCCTGGATGACGATGACCAACGTCCGCCACCTGTGGAGGATCCTGGCCTGGACCACGATGCCAGTGATGATGATGATGATGATGGTGATGTCCGCACCCAGCTCATCACCAACTTCTTCAACTGAATGTAAGTATCCAGAGATGTCATGTAACTGATGTGAGTTTGCATGATATGTGTTGGTGGTGCTCTGGTGCTGTTTGAGTGTGTGCATGTGCTACATGACTGTATGCGTGTGGCGATGTGTCCTTACAGGTAGTCTGTACTCCCCAACAGTGTTGACATGCTAACTTGGTTCTGGGTGGGTATCTTGTGACATGTATTGGGCATGAGTATTGCAGTTCTGTCCTGTTCTTCAGTGCTTTTGACTGTGTGTCATTTCTGTCCTTCACAGGGTACTTTCAGAGTTGTTTGGTCAACTGTGATCCCCGACACCGTGATTCGACTTCCAGGGTGGTAGCTGTCGTGTCCCTACAGGTGATGTGCACCACACCCATGGACTTCCTTCCTTCTACACTTGTTGACTGTGTGCCCGCTGCCAGGTGGGATTACCTTGCATCTGTGGTGGTTACAACATGTTGCAAATGTGTAATAAACCTGTGCTTCACTTTGTGATGTGCGTTGTCTGTGGTCACACATCTGACTGACATTTGCTTACTGCACCAGTGGGCTAGTTAACACAGACTGTGAATAGGTGTTGGGTCTGTGCAATGCAATGTATTTTCTTGGCAACATCAGTGTAGGCGATGAGTCAGATGGCCATGGTGTGTATGTGTTGTGTAGCCCTGGTGGTGTGCCTCCCTCATATGTGTGACGTCGCCATGACTCACATGCCGGTGTTGTACTTGCTGTAGCAGTTAGCATGCACAGTGTCATTTCCCAGATCATCATCGCCACTTCAGAGACAACGTAGGAATCACAACAGAGGCAAGTATGGTGTATTAGTGAGTTTATTGACATACATGTGTGAGTATAGTGCACAGGATGGTGGGTGCTGTACATTGTGATTGTAATCCAAAGTTCCTAGATGATTTGGAAGTCCTGGTAGCAGAAATGTCCAGAGTAAAGTCCACAGTCATCTGAGACATTGGTCCAACTTGAGCTCCCCATGTCATGTGGGAGAGTTGTGTTGCAGTCAACAGGGTGAACAGTTTGCGCACAAAGGTGATTATCCAGAACAGGTTTAGGCTTCCTGGGGGTTGCACATGGCCATCGGCCTCTCACTTGCCCCTCCTCGGATGGCCCCTCTTCTTTGGGGGGGACCCTCAAGTGCAGGCTGCTGCGGTGCAGGGGACTCTCCGCCAGAGTCATCCTCCCTCCCTGTGGCAGTTGCAGTTGTTTCAGCAGCAGATGTTGTGGGCACACAGGGAGGTGTTGACTGGTTGCTGCTCATCTGGCAGAGGCATTGTAGTATGTCCCTATGCACCGCTGTCATCTCTTGCAGTGTGTCCCACCTGGACTCCACGCGGGACATGTGTGAGTCCAAGCGGGCATGATGGGCAGCCTGCTGCTGTTTAATGTCCCTGAGGAGCCCCACTACCTGGCTGAGCTCTCCGGTGCTGGACTGGTACGCATCGGCTATGCGTGCCAGTTGTGGGTCATCATGCAGTCCAGACCCCTCTGCGATCAGTGACCTGTGTCTCCCACCCCTCCCACCACCCCTGGCGACATGTGCAGTACCTGAGGTGGCACGCACAGGTGACCCTGGGCCCCCTTGGGGGTTGTTGGTGGTGTTGGTGTCCATGGCCCCACGTTGGTCCAGGGTCCCTGTGCTGGTGGTGGTGGTGCTCCTTGGTCTTTCCATGTCGGCAGGGGTGGTATGTGTGTTGACAGTCGTTGGAGGGGTGGGTGCAGCGGGTGCAGCTGGTGGTCCTGCTGGTGCTGCATGATGACTTGCTCCGGAGGTGCCAGGTTGATCTTCTTCATCCGAGGAGGGCAGTGGCTGAACCACACCAGTGAGCTCCGTATCCTCTTGAGCCTGGGACGGGGACTCCTCAGCGTCTGCTGCTGTGTCCCCATCATCACCTGTTTTAGGGAGACACACACAATGTATGTTATGTTTCTGCAGGCATCAATGGTTGACACACCTGACAGTTGTGACTGTGCCTCTGGATGCGGGCCTGTACATTGCATTGTCCTAAGTTGTCACAGTCAGGGGTTGATATTGGTGTAGCACATTGTCCTGCATTATTTGGGCATTTCCATGTGAATGTTGGGGTGTGTACATGGTCTGCATTGGTTGTATTGGGTTGACATCCGGCCCTCCTTCCCACCCAGCCAGATATCCCACCATGGAACTTGCTTCCATTGCAGGGAGTGCAATTTGTCTTTCAGGATGTCAGTCAGTGGTGTCCTGCTGTTGGTTGGTGCACAGTTGCCAGCAGGGCCTTGTGCTCCCCACAGCAGTAGCCAGTGTCAGCCATCTTGTCAGTTGTTTTCCACTCCTTGTGATGTGTGCATGGTTCAGGGTGGTGTTGATGGGCCAATTGTGAGGCTGACCAATATCTGTGTCTACCACTCCCATCATGCTATTGCCTCCAACGCCCTTCCCAGCATGCCCATACTTCCTTCCTTTTGAGTGTACTTCACTGTGTGTGGGTGTGACAGCAATGGCAAGATGGCTGACAGTGGTGTCCTGCTGTTGGTTGTTGTCCAGTTCCCAGCATGGCCTTGTGCTCCCCACAACAGAGCACCAGTGTCAGACATCTTTGATGGGGCTTTACACTCTCTGTGAGGTGTGCATGCTTCAGTGTGAGCTTGCTGGGCCATGGGGGGGGATGTTGAGCTGTGACTCCCACTCCCATCATGCTATTGCCTCCACCCCCTTCCCAGCATGCCCATACTTCCTTCCTTTTGAGTGTACTTCACTGTGTGTGGGTGTGACAGCAATGGCAAGATGGCTGACAGTGGTGTCCTGCTGTTGGTTGTTGTCCAGTTCCCAGCATGGCCTTGTGCTCCCCACAACAGAGCACCAGTGTCAGACATCTTTGATGGGGCTTTCCACTCTCTGTGAGGTGTGCATGCTTCAGTGTGAGCTTGCTGGGCCATGGGGGGGATGTTGAGCTGTGACTCCCACTCCCATCATGCTATTGCCTCCACCGCCCTTCCCAGCATGCCCATACTTCCTTCCTTTTGAGTGTACTTCACTGTGTGTGGGTGTGACAGCAATGGCAAGATGGCTGACAGTGGTGTCCTGCTGTTGGTTGTTGTCCAGTTCCCAGCATGGCCTTGTGCTCCCCACAACAGAGCACCAGTGTCAGACATCTTTGATGGGGCTTTCCACTCTCTGTGAGGTGTGCATGCTTCAGTGTGAGCTTGCTGGGCCATGGGGGGGGATGTTGAGCTGTGACTCCCACTCCCATCATGCTATTGCCTCCACCCCCCTTCCCAGCATGCCCATACTTCCTTCCTTTTGAGTGTACTTCACTGTGTGTGGGTGTGACAGCAATGGCAAGATGGCTGACAGCGGTGTCCTGCTGTTGGTTGTTGTCCAGTTCCCAGCATGGCCTTGTGCTCCCCACAACAGAGCACCAGTGTCAGACATCTTTGATGGGGCTTTACACTCTCTGTGAGGTGTGCATGCTTCAGTGTGAGCTTGCTGGGCCATGTGGGTGGGGGATGTTGAGCTGTGACTACCACTCCCATCATGCTTTTGCCTCCACCCCCTTCCCAGCATGCCCATGCTTCCTTCCTTTGACTCAGCTTCCCTGTGGGGTTGTGTGCCTGTGCTGACAAGATGGCTGACAGTGTTATCCTGGGGTTTGTTTTGCTACAAGTCCCATGTGTGTCCCTGTGCTTCACACTGCATGACCCAGGGTTGTGGTTCTTTGTGGGATATTTGATTGGTGTGTGAGGCAATGCTTTCTCCCAGGTGAGTTGTGTGTAGTTTGTGTTAGGGGGTGTGTGGGTGGAGCTGCTGGTGACTATGGTCAGTGCTGTGAGTCCTCCTTCCCACCCAGCCAGATATCCCACCATGGAACGTGCTTGCATTGCAGAGAGTGCAAGTTGGCTTTCAGGATGTCAGGCAGTGGTGTTGTGCTGTTTGTTGGTGCCCAGTTCCCAGCAGGGCCTTGTGCTCCCCACAGCAGTAGCCAGTGTCAGCCATCTTGTCAGTCCTTATCCACTCCCTGTGATATGAGCATGGTTCAGAGTGGTGTTGATGGGCCAATTGTGAGGGTGAGCAGTATCTGTGACTCCAACTCCCATCATGCTATTGCCTACACCCCCCTTCCCAGCATGCCCATACTTCCTTCCTTTTGACTCTGCTTCCCTGTGGGGTAGTGTGCCTGTGCTGACAGGAAGGCTGACAGTGTTGTCCTTGCGTTTGTTTGGCTACAAGTCCCAGGTGTGTCCCTGTGCTTCACACAGCATTACCCAGGGTGGTGGTTCTTTGTGGGATCTTCATTTGGTATGTGAGGCATTGCATTCTCCCAGGTGGGTTATGTGGAGTTTGTGTTGAGGGGGTGTGTGAGGTGAGCTGCTTGTAACTATGGTCAGTGCTGTGAGTCCTCCTTCCCACCCAGCCAGATATCCCACCATGCAACGTGCTTGCATTGCAGAGAGTGCAAGTTGGCTTTCAGGATGTCAGGCAGTGGTGTTGTGCTGTTTGTTGGTGCACAGTTGCCAGCAGGGCCTTGTGCTCCCCACAGCAGTAGCCAGTGTCAGCCATCTTGTCAGTTGTTTTGCACTGCCTGTGATGTGTGCATGGTTCATGGTGGTGTTGATGTGCGAATTGTGAGGGTGGGCAATTTCTGTGACTACGACTCCCATGATGCTATTGGCTGCACTGACTTGCCCAGCATACACAGTATTCCTTCCTTTCAGTGAGCTTCCCTGTGAGGTGGTGTTGTGGTGGTGGCTACATGTCTGACTGTGTTTGTTGGTTCTATTTGTGCCACTGCCTAGCTGTATTTGTTGTTAGGTTTGTACATGTCATGACACAGTTACATTTCACTATGAGCTGGCATGTATTGTGTTTATCTGGCTGACATACACATTTTGGGATGATCTGTTTTGGTTGGTGTGTATTTGCTAAGGGTGCATGGTTTGACTCTCCCCTTGACAGTGATGTGTGTGTATTGTGGCACAATATTGTGTACATTAGTTGTGTACTCACCAGGCTCTGGGATGTTTTCTAGTCCATAGACGCTCACTGGTGGTAGGATGGCCCGCACCTTCTCCTCCCAGGGCCTGAGGTATACTGGTTTGGCAGGAGGGCCACTGCCGGTGTGTTGGCTCAAGATGTAGTCCTTCTTCAGCAGCTCCTTGACCCTCCTGCGCACGTCATACCACCTGTTCTGGATGTCTACCTTTGTGCGCAAACATGGTGATTGTGCATTCACCCTGTCGACGATCCTCTCCCACATCTTGGTTTTCTGCGACATGGGTGTCTGTTGGACCAATGTGCCAAACAGCTGTGGCTCTACCCTGAGGATCTCATCTACCAGGACTTCCAATTCACTATCTAGGAACTTGTGATTCTTCTTTGGGGGCATGGTGTTGGGTGGTGCTGGTGTGTGATGTGTGTGTTGGTGTGCAAGTGAGGGTGTGTGAGTGTGTGTTTTGGTGGGTGTATGTGAGGGTGCTATTTGTTGTGGTGCTGCTGGTGTGTGGCTTGTGTGATGGATGAGCTGTGAGTGTGTGTGTGGTTGCTGTCTGTTGGTGTTGAGTGCTGGCAGGTAATTTGAATTTGCAAAGGATCATGGTAGGGATTTGTGTCCTTTATATGGGTGGAGTTGTGGGTGTGTCTTTGTTCCCTGTTTCCCCCCCCAGTATTTATTTGCTTTGTGATAGCTTTTTTGGCCTTTTTTTGTATCTTTTTTTTCCTTGGTTATTTTTGTGCATGTAGGAGACGTTCTTGTGACCGAGTCGGACCCTCCAGTTGTCTCGTGCGAGCCTCTCCTATTCGTTCACGCTGTGTTTGTGCTGTTTTCTGTGCTGCGTACGCGTCTGTCGCGGGGTTTTGGTTTGCTTCGGCTCGCAGTTTTGAATGCGTGTCGGTCGTGCGGCTTGGGCTCCGTGCGACTCGGTCGTGTTTTCCACGCGTTGCATCGTACTTGGCGGGTCGGCGTTCGCGGGTACGTTTCGTTCGGGATTCTTCCTGGTGCGTGTCGGTCGGTTCGTTTCGCGTGCTTTTCCGGCCGGATGGCTGTTTTCCGCGCGGCTCGGTCGGTCGGCTTGTGTTCCGTACGAGTCGGTCGGATTTAGCACGCTTTTCATCGTACTTTGTGGGTCGGGCTGCACCGGTACGTGTCGGTCGGTATTTATTCCGGCTCCGAGTCGGTCGGTACGTTTTCCGGCCCGAATCGGAATCGGCCCCTTAGTATTAAATAAGGGAAGGTGCTGGACATTAAACATATATAAATTACTATTCCCACTCCAGTCAATATTAAGTCAGGGAAGGTGCTGGACATTAAACATATATATAATTACTATTCCCACTCCAGTCACTATTAAGTCATATAAGATGCTGGACACTAAACATATAAAATTAGTATTCCCACTCCAGCAAGTATTAAGTCAGGGAAGCGTCTGGATACTAAGGGGCCGATTCGGGCCGGAAATCTTTCCGACCGAGCCGGATCCGGAGAGATTTCCGACCGAATCGGACCCGTGCAGCCCGACTGAACGAGAACGATGCGTCCGTATGCTATCGTACTCGAGTCGGTCGGACTCCCATTGAAGTCAATGGGAGCCGGTCGTACAACGCGTACGCGGGCTCCCATTGCCTCAATGGGTGCGAGGCGAACAAGGGCGCCCCCTACAGCGGGTACGCGGCGAAGAGACTCACTCCGTACACGCACAGGTACGACTCGCGTGGCTACGCGTACAGGGGGGTCCGACACGGACCCCCGAAGTATGGCTCCGACTGCTCTTTCGAGCCGGACAGCGCGTGTCGGTAGGACTGCTCGCGGCGCGCATCGTACTTACCCAGCCGGGGAACGTCTCCATTGCGCGGTGCGAGTCGTGTCCGAGCGAGTCGGTCGGTGCGGTTAGACCCGGGAACGAGTCAGTCGGAGCGGTTGGAACGCCCGAACGAGTCGGTCGGCGAATTCGCATCGTACTCGCTCGTCCGGACGCGCGTACGAATCGGTCGGGAAATAGGGCTCCGAATCGGATCCGGTTATGCCGAATCCGATTCGGAGCCCTACCGGCCGAGATCGGAATCGGCCCCTTAATATATATTTTTTACTATTTTAACAACTTCACCATTTCCCCTAATAACCCAACATCCCAGTACTAAAACAAACATATAATTTCCATTTTAAATTAACTTTATTTCTTAAAATTAATTTCAATTTTCTAAATTTTAATTTAATAAGTTATTTTATAATAAGATTTAAAAACACTCCCCACCCTTATACCCTAATAACACAACATCACACTCCTAAAAAAAATATATAATTTCTTTTTTAAATTTCACTTTCTAATTTTTTTAAAATTGCAATTTTTTAATTAAATATAACAATTCATATAATTATTTTTAAAACACTCCCCACCCTTCTCCCCTAATAACGCAATATCCCACTATAAAAACAAAATTTTAATTTCGAATTTTTAATTTAAATTTCTTATTTTAAATTAATTTGAAAATTCGAAATTTTAATTTAATATGTAAATTTTATACTAATATTTTTAAAACACTACCCACCCTTATCCCCTAATAACCCAACATCCCGCTCCTAAAACAAAACATATATTTTATATTTTTAATATAAATTTCGTTTTTTAAAATATTTTCTAATTGAAAAAAAAAAATGTATATGTTAATTTATACTAATATTTTTAAAATACTCCCCACACTTATCCCCTAATAACCCAACATCCCGCTCCTAAAACAAAACATATATTTTATATTTTTAATTTAAACATCATTTTTTAAAATAATTTCTAATTTCCCCAAAATTAATTTAATAGTAAATTTATACTAATATTTGTAAAATACTCCCCACCCTTATCCCCTAATAACCCAACATCCCGCTCCTAAAACATATCTTACAAAAAAATTTTTTATACAATTTCAAAAAAATATTCAAACAATTAAACTAATAAAAAATTAATAGCAATACAGAATATTTAAATATTAAGAAAAAAAGATATTTTACACTTTCTATATTTTTTTTGATATTTTTTACAACACTAACAAATCGATATTATCTACTAACGATATTACTTATTCGATATTTTATACTTCGATATTTTTTAATTAAAAATAAAACGATATTTTTAACTACGATATTCATGACTTCGATATTATAAAACATTCGATATTACAACTTCGATATAACTGCAATTCGATATTTAGAATTCGATATTATGTCCATTTACCGTCTGGGTTATATCATGGTCAAAATCAATTACGTTCGATAATGCAGTTTGCATGGACTTTGCAAACATTAAAGATGGGTAAAGTTCCTTGGCATTTTCTGAACACCTCTGCCTTATTCTTGCCGTTTAATTTAACTGAAAAAACAGCAATTCATGTCCATGAAAGACGCAACATACACTCTCTTACATATCGAAAAGATAGAGCCATTACCATTCTCTGTGGCGGAGTTGGACTCTGCAGTGTGGCTAGTTCACGGGGTTATCGCTTTGCCTTTTTCTTTATTTGAGTTCAGTTCCTGCATGAAACATTATCCTGTTGGCCGTTTTCAGCCTTTAGGCAGTGCCTTCCTGCATGAACTTTGGTCCCTGCCTTTCATGTACAGATGCCTTAGGGACGGAAAAGAGGTTTTTCTCACAGGTGAGTCATTCCCTGATTTGTAAAAACATTAAATTACACGGGGCTTGTAATGTTTCAGCTCCGAATCGTGCTTGTGTTTTAAAGGGCATTCCTGCTCCTGCTATTTCACCTACTTTCACTGTGCTTGCAAATGGTAGCTATCTCCTTCTGAATAATCAGGACTGCTGTGGAATGCTGGCCGGCATCCCCTATATTGTAACAGTTTCCCACCGGGATGTGTGCTGCAAAAATGTGCTTTTTCCTCCCGCGCACGACATAATAGATAGTTCCATTTGGCCTTCCATTCCGACGTTGAAGGCGGATTTCAATAAATTCAGCAGAATAAAGGCACTATTATTGAACCAGGAGGTTATGCTCTCATCCGCACGGGAGACCTTCATCCTCCAGGTGGCTTGTACCCACAGTGAGATACAGGCCCTTTTGAACACAAACCTCCCACAACATTTCGGCGAGCTGATTCACCGGGTGTTCAATGCATCTAATACCGAAGGTCTTGTGCACTTTTTTAAAGTTGTGGGCTCTGGCCTTGTTACCTCCTTTCAGACTATATTTGGAGTAATCCCGGCTTTTATTCATTCTATTTTTTCCAGCGTCTTTGGCGGCTTCCCACTGCTCCTCGCCTTAGCTGCTGGAATATTACTTTTAATTCGTTTGCTGCGCAATGGCTGCACTTCCTGGGGGTCTCCTCGACCACGGTCGACTTCAGATGCTCCGTGAACGCATGGTCATCAGCTTCGGCGTCTTACCACTGGCGACACTTGGCGTGTCCTATAGACTTTCTTTTCGCTTTGCGTATTTCACTTGCGTGCAACCTGTGATGTCGTGCTTACGATGTCCTTTCTCTTGGTCCTTGGATGTTTGCCTCTCCAATACTTCTCTGTTGGATACGGATTTTGGCCAGTTGATGGGCCCCTTAGTGGCCCATGAACGGGACTGTTCCGGCACAGAATTGATGGCGTTTGCGGCCGCACTTGGAGTTTTGGCGCAATGGGATATCTGGGCGGCTGCTCAGGATCTCCTATGACGAAGTTACATAGAGTATCACGCAAGTTGTCCCGCAATGCTGATCAATGCTCCCTCTTGTGAGGAACATGAATGCAGTTTTGATTTGTTGAACTGGATGGCGTCTCTTTTTCAGACGATTCCAACGATGTCCTCTTGGAAGGTGTGGCGGTTTTTGCACTCACACTCTATTGGATTAGGGGGCCTCTGCTTTCAGCGTCCTGACTCGATAACATTTTTCTGGCCCTCTCTGGATTTTTTTTTTGTCCATTCACTGTCCTTCATGGGGGACTACTCATGCATAGACGTTTACATTCTGCTCCATCTATTTGAACTCTGTTTTTGTTCTATGTCTTGGCCTATGGACTGACCAGGGGAGGGTGTCGTGTGGTTTGAGACCTCTTTGTCTGCTTTGCTAAGTTAGCTTAGGCCTGGCTGCCATGATGCCTTTTTGCACACGTTGTTTTGTGACTTTGTTTTTCCAGCCTCTGCTTGTGCCCGGCTACATTAGAACTGTCTGCCTTTTTGCCTTTCACCTTTTCTCCTGTTCCCTGTGGGTTTCGTCTGCACATCATGTACAAGGTCAAAAAACAACGTCCCTTGTTCTTGCTGATCTGGTCAGCCCCTCGCACTTAGACATAACACAAAATACAGCTGCACTGGAGTAATTTGTGTGCTTTTAATATTGTGATCTCGCTGTTTGTGGCACTTGGAGAAAAACCTTTCCAGGGAGAAGAGCTGTGATTGTCTGATGATGTAAACCTTGCATCTAGATATTGAGGTATGGGGGTCCGCCTGACAAAGCCCAGAGGTCTTCTATTTTTATAATAAACTAGTTAATAGCACGGGGAGGGTGGTAAGGCCATTTTGCCCTATATCCACTGCTTTATGAAATGCATTCCCCGTTTGTATTCTATGGAATTGTAACTATGCTTCTTATTTTATCATTATGCATTATGCTGATAGTACTGGCACGTGTACTGTATCTTAGAGCATGATAGTTGAAATAAACATTTTAAACTATACTGTGTCTCTTCTTACGCACGTTGTGGACAAGTATGAGTGAGTTATGAAAGAGTGTTCTTGCTCCCGCGAGTCCTGAGAGAGAGACCGTGTTCTGGGTTGTCTAATCATTGGTAGCTTCGCTGCGAATGAGACGCTAAAGCTAGTCGGATTGGGATTGTGGGTACTAAGGTGCATGGTTGGTTCACCACTATACTCCGAGGTCCTATTATCCTGTGCATAGCTCTGTGTATGTGCAGAATCCCTACAACACCACTTGGGAGGAACATCTGCACCACCTCTGGGAAGTGTTGAAGGCTCTGCAGATGGCAGGCCTCACGATCAAGGCGAGTAAGTGCCAGATCGGGCAGGGATCTGTGGTGTACTTGGGACACCAGGTGGGGAGCAGCCGGGTGGCGCCCCTACAGCCCAAGGTTGATACTATTCTGGCTTGGGAACCTCCCAAGACCCAGACAGAGGTGAGAGCCTTCTTAGGACTCACCGGGTATTACAGGAGATTCGTCAAGGGTTATGGCTCAATTGTTGCCCCCTTGACAGAGCTGACTTCCAGAAAGCAGTCCAGGAAGGTGAACTGGACTGACGCCTGCCAGAAGACTTTTGATGCCCTGAAATCTGCCATGTGCACGCGCCTGTGCTTCAGGCGCCCAACTTCTCAAGGGAATTCATTGTGCAGACAGATGCTTCAGAGCATGGTGTGGGAGCGGTGCTCTCACAGCTAAATGAGGAGGGCCTAGACAAACCTGTAGCCTTCATTAGTAGGAGGATACTTCCACAGGAACAGAGGTGGAGTGCGATTGAGCGTGAGGCATTTGCTGTGGTCTGGGCGCTGAAGAAGCTGAGGCCCTACTTGTTTGGGACTCACTTCCGGGTTCAGACAGAACACAGGCCCCTCAGATGGTTGATGCAGATGAGGGGTGAGAATCCAAAGTTGTTGAGGTGGTCCATTTCCCTACAGGGGCTGGACTTCACGGTGGAACACCGTCCTGGTACAGAACACGCCAATGCTGATGGTCTGTCTAGATTTTTCTGCCTTAGTGAAGAGAACTCCCAAGAGGGTGGGTAGTTCTCCCCACATTTCAGCTGGAGGGGACACGTTTTAGACCTGGCACCATTGGCGTGGGTTTCCCCTGTATTTTTGCCTTTTGCCTCCTTTGTTTTTGCTGTGTGTTGGACTTCGTTTTGCTGGTCTAGATGCTTTGGGCACTTTGCCACTGCTGTTCAGTGCCAAAGTGCAAGTGCTCCCTTTGTAAATTGTTGTTATGGATTGGTGATTCCATGATTGGGATATTTGATTTACTAGTCAGACCCTAGGGCAGTGCACTGTGTGTGCCCAGGGCCTGTAAATCAAATGCTGCTAGTGGACTGCAGCACTGACTGTGCCACCCACATAAGCAGCCTGTAAATGTAAACTCTGGCCTGCCATTGCAGAGGCTGTGTGCAGTCTGGTACTGCCATGTCGACTAGGCAAGTGCACACACTTGCCAGTCCCTGACCTTCCCTTTTTTTACATGTTAGTCACCCCTATGGTAGGGCCAAGGTACCCCTGTGGGTAGGGTGCATTGTATGTGAAAGGTAAGGCATGCCCTGATGTGTGTGGCATGTCCTGATAGTGAAATACTGCAAATTTCGTTTTTCACTATTGCAAGGCTACCTGCTCCCATAGGATAGAATGGGAAGTTTGTTTATAACATCTTATAAACATAACTACCCCTTTGAACAAGGTAGGAAAATAAAGTTTGATATGCCTGAACTCAGAATGTTACAATGCATCTTTTAGTGAGGGTGATTTTTACATTCTGTGTTTAAAAATACGACTTTTAGAAAGTAGGTATTTTCTTGCTTAGCCATCCAGTATGCCTCTGCTAGGTTTGTGTATTGCATGTCTGGCTCCGGAGTGTCAGGGGCTGGGGAGGAGCAGTGGCTCCAGAGAGCCTGATAAGTCAGGGCTGGGCTGAATAGGCCTGGTCTGCATTTGGACTGGTTGGGAGGAGTATCACCTGTACCTGAATAGGGCTGTGCCTGCCTTCCACAATGATGGCTCCGCCCCCCCTGTGGTGTTTCTTGGAGCCAGGGCTCACACTGACAATGGAGGTTGTTGTGCACTTGCAAAGTGCCCCACAGAACTGGTTTTGGCTGGGTACAGACACTCTCTGCCTTCAGAGAACAAAGGGTTTTTGGGTATAAAAAGAGGGGTCTAGACCCCAGACTTTTAGAACTCGCTGGAATCAAGGAACCTGCCAAGAAGAAGTGCTGGAAGAGCTGCCAGGAGGAGTACTGCCCCTTTGCTGTGTTGCTGCTTTGTTGGGTTGGCCTGCAGTTGCTGTCTCTGCCTTGGGCAGTGAAAGGACTGGACTGCACTTTCTTTACTTGTGCTGAGTATCTCCAAGGGCCTGAAATCGAGCTGGTCTCCTGTTCTGAAGTCTCAGGGACTGCAAAGACTTCATCAGCCTCTGGGTACCGCTTCTGGAACCGCTGTTTCAGTTGCCACAGAGAAGGGAACCGCAACCGACTCCGTCGCTGGCTCTGTGTCCTGACGGTACCGCAGACCGCACTATCCGCATCTCACACCGCAACCCTGGTCTCACTGACGACGACCGATGCCACCGAGCCACTGCTTGCACCATGACCTGTGGGCACCCCAGTCTGCACTGCCTCGCTTCACTTCGCCATCCTGGTCTCATCGACGCTGTCGCTGCTGCTGACTCGATACCTGTGACTGCATCGTGGTTGGGGGCACCGCTCGTAAAGTTTCACGATGCCCTGCCTCGTCCCACACAGCCGTCTGGGCTGACTGACGCCAGCTCCTGCCAACTGGCTCTGTCGCCTGCACTGCAACCTGCCAGCACCGCATCGAGCACCATCTCGCCCTGCACTGTGAGCCTTGGTCTCACCGACGCCGTCTGGACGATCGTCACCGAGCAGCTGCCTGCACCGCATCGAGAGGACACCGCGCCCTGTACCGCTTCCATTTTGCAATATACCACGACGGTTGCCACGACCGGCTCGCACCTCCGTGTAAGCTGCAACGAGAAAGGTACTGTTACCGATTCTGTTCATGCTTTTGCTGGCCCGTATCGTCGCGGTCGGCTGGAACTGTTAGACTCTGTTGTTTTCAGCATTACGGTAGCCCCGGACGGAGCTACTGACTCGTACGAACTGTGTTTTTGAGGTATTTCTGCAGTTTAGAAGACATCTTGCAAAGTATCTATTTTTCAAGTACTGTGTTGTGGATTCTTTATCGTTTTTGGTCTTGTTTTGAGTATATAAAAATATTGGATATTGTTCTAAACTGGTATGGTGTCCTTTTGTAGTGCTTTCACTGTGTTACTGTTGGTTATGTGCAAATGCTTTACACACTGCCTCTAAGATAAGCCTAACTGCTCGTGCCAAGCTACCAAGGGGGTGAGCAGGTTTTTTTTTAGGAGTGTAACTCCCTTATCCTGACTAGAAGGAAGGGTCCCAACTTGGACAAAGGTGCAAACCCTTGCCAATTAGAGACTGCCATTTCTAACAGCATCTTTAATTTTTACTGTGTCATATATGTAGTCCCAAAGTTCGGTTTCCCGGGCTTGGCAAGCCTGCAGATGCACATAAATTCTAAAGATTTGAACCCCAAACTTTTTTGAGAAATATACTTGCAATTAGAGCAAGATTTTTTACACTCAAGCTATGAGATCCCTTACTAACAGAATTATCATGAGTAAGGTTATCTTCAAGGAACTTGATCAACAAGGTGTTTGTTGCTCTATCTGGGGGAAGTGAGGGTCATATGTACAACAGAATGTAGGAGCGTGGAGCTGTGCCAAATTTGGCAGCGTCGCTCTCTGACATTTTCAAAATGTAGGGATGTATTTTCCCTAGTGCTGGCGCTAACATTAGCTGCCTAGCGCCAACATAGGCACCCTTGTACCATAGTGCAAGGGTGCCTACGTTGCAGGGAATGATTATTTATGTGGAGGAAGGTGTCCCTTCCTGCACATAAACAATCTATAATGGCTATTTGTTACTTCTATGTGTGCTACGTTCTGCAGCACACATAGAAGTAGCAAGTCGTCATTCTTTAATGATTATGTGCAAGAAGGGACACTTTCCTGCAGATAAACAATCATTAATGGCTTTTTGCTCTTTCTCTGAATGCAGTAATGCATGCACACATAGAAAAAGCAAAAACGAGGAGAAATAAAAGCATTTCTCCACGTGCGCCATTCTAACACCTGCTCTTGCATGGCATTAGTTTTTGGCGCTGCCACAGATTTACACCTACTTGTAAATCTGGGGCAGCGCCAAAAAGCAATGGGTGTTGCGGTGGAACGACCACAGCAACACCCATTGCATGCCCCTTTCATGCAGAAACGGCACCAGTTTCCCCGCCATCCAGTTGGAGGTCCGCTCGCCCTATTACGATGCATGCAGCTCCATAAACGATAGACCACAGCAGCACCTCCGCCATGAAATCTTGACCACAGCAGTGGGATAGGCCTATGCCTCTGTCAAATGGCGGACCGCCAGTGTTTCCGCAGGCGCAATCACGATGTGCCTTTCTGCTGACGTGATTGTGAGCTGGTGGAAAAGGATGGATATAAGGCTGAAACTCACCTGTACTCAGCTTCACAAATCCTGTGCCTCCATGGAGCCGACCCTACAGGTCCTGCCGCTGGTGCTCCTGGTTGATGACGTCTAAAACCAACACCATCATGGACGCAACCAATGGTAAGTCACATTCAAACCTGTTTCCATTGACTTCCAATTTCAGAGATGCACAGGCAGGGACATCTTAAGGTCTTTGGGTGCCCTGTCCCAAACTTATTTTGTGGGTCCCTATTTGGAACAGCTTTGAATGTATGATCTAAATTCACTTCTTTGATGCCCTTTTTGGCCAGGTCACTGACACTGCACAGGCACACCTTTCCACATCCCAAATATGTTGATATCTAATATTCATGGATAGTGATGTATGTTTTTAATACTGTAACACAACATAATCTCACTAACATTACATCAAATAAGCTTTGTGACACCCTCCCATTTATCACATGCTAGGACCTGTTTTGATATGAAATATACTTAAGTATGGATGTTTCTTGAAATAGAAACACACCTTCTCTACAAAATTCCTGTAATAGACTTTCAGACATCACCCACATTATAAAGAAGTTTGTGTAAAATGTAAATTAAACCAATCTGTTGAAGAAGTATTGTAAAGGTCACCAGGGCAATACTCTATGTAGAACAGGGTTGACTCAATCAGGGGGCGCCCTGAAAGTCTGGCTCCCTGCAACAGAGCCCACTTTTCCCATACCTCTAAATATCTCTGTGCACAGACCCCCTGGCTCCAAGTATATCAGGGATAACCAATAGCATCAACAAGTGCCATGCATATGTCTCTAATGTTGACATAAACAAAATGTAAAGTAACACACCTGTTTAACCACATTGTGTCCACAACTTTGGTGCAAGCTGCCAACAAACAATGCACATTTGCACAAAAAGGGATAGCAAATCTAAAAGGAGACACTCACCATAAAGGTGTTTGTAAAATATTTCAGAACATTTTCATAATTTAAAAATATGCATCACTCATCATTGTGCTAAGTGTAATGTAAGATCATGTAGATATTTATCTACACAAGGGGTAACCTGTCAGCCATGCATTACCGTAAAAAAAATGACAGTCCCATTTATGAGCCATACTCTACCACATCATCCATGTAACTATTCCCCTTGTCTACAGCAAGTCCTGTATTGTATACTACTTCAATGGTCACATCATATAGCAATCATATCTATCAGTAAACAACCTGAACCAAGCACACCTGTAGTTAACGATCCTTAAAATAATTGTCAACAATAATTTTTGGAGCAAGTGTCCACTACTATGTTGAACGGCTGTACCTAAATTCAAATGGCAATCACATACCGTATATCCAGTGTATGCACTTAAAATAGTAGACATTTAAAAAGTAAGCAGTAGTTCCTGCCATCATGCTAAACAGACATATGTACTACACATCTTTAAATGAAACATTGCTAGAATTCAAACTATTGCAAAGGAAAATCATGCCAGGACTAACTTCGAGAAACTAAAAATAGTGAGTTATTCTCTCAATGGAGATACCTCTCTCCATAAATCCTGCGGACTGCTGTGCTGTAACACGCTTGCCTCCAAATACACTGCCAGCGGAACCTCCACAGGAAGGGGCCTCTAGTGGGCAGTCCAGGCACCTCAATGATGTCACTTGGGAGGGGTAGGCTCAGATTTGGAAGGGGTGAATTTGGTTTTGGGAGGGATGGATTTGATTTTGGAAGAGATGGTTTGGCTTTTGGGTGGGGTGGATTTGGTTTTCGGAGGAGTGGTTTTGCTTTTGGGAAGGTTTTTTTTCTTTTTGTCAGAGGTATGCCTGGGTTTAGGGGTGGGGGAACAGTTTAGTCAGGGGTGGATTGGGATGTGTAAGGGATGGGTTGACGTGTAGAAGAGGTACTTTTGGCTTTGTGAGGGGAGGTTTGGCTGTGACAGGGGTAATGGCAAGGGCAAATAACAAACTCTCACGGGGAAAATGGGTAGGATGTTCGGGAGGTAGTAGGGGTTGGGAGGTAGAGGGAGTGGAAGTGTCAGGTGTGGGTGAGTGTTGTTGGTGCAGGTGTCTGTGTATTGGATGCATCTTGTACATGTTTGGGGGGTGTTTTTTAGGTGTCTGTTGTGTGGGTGAGTATGAGCATTTGTGTTTTTTGGGGGTGTGTGTTGTGGAGGTGCTGGGGTATGATGGGTGTTATGGATTTGTCTGTGTTTCTGTGTGTGATGTCTGGGGGTATGATGGGTGTTGTGGATGTGTCTGTGCTTGCAGAAGTGGTGTTTGGGGGTATGATAGGCATTGTGGATGTGTATGGGTTTGAAGGTGTAGTGTCTGGGGATCTAATGAGAATTGTGGATGTGTCTGTGCTTGCAGGTGTGGTGTTTGGGGGTATTATGGGTGTTGTAGATGTGTCTGTGCTTGCAGGTGTGGTGTCTGGGGATATGATGGGTGATGGTGGTGAGGGGGGTAACTGGCAGGTGAGTGGTTGCGTGCTTTCTGTGTTTTGTGGTGTTTCTGTTTGCATGTGCTGCTACTGGCTGATGAAGTGTGTGCCTGCTTATCTGTGAATGGGCTTTGGACAGGCATGGGTATTGGGATGGGTGGAAGGCTGCCATGAGTGAGGAGACGTAGCACTGTGGCTGCCTTCCAGGTAGGCCACCATCTATTGCAGATGGCTGCCTTGCCCCTGGATGGCATTCAGTAATGCTGTCTGCCCTACAGAGATATGTTTCAGGAGGCCAATTGCCCCTTCACTCAGGGCAACGGGGGGACAGGGGTTGGGGCTGAGGTGCCTGGAGCAAAGGAGATGGCTCCCCTCTTAGGGGAGTGGGCCTGGCCAACTGGGTGGGGAGCAACAGGGAGGTTGGAGATGGAAGAGGGGGTGGCGGATAAGGATGGTGTTGATATTGTTCCTGTGTGTTCTGCCACCACTTGGGAGTGTCCACTGGAGGTTGACTCTGCAGATGACGGTGTTGAGTCTGTGTCCTCCGTGGCACTCCCTTCCCTCTCTGGGCTATTGGCTCCATCGGTGTCTGTAGTGTCCTGACCAGAGCCACTTTGGCCAGCTGCTTCCCCAATGATGTTGAGCCTGTCTCCTCTGCTTGCCTGGGGTGATGCTGAAATGACATTTAAAATATGTCTTTTGCATCTGCGTGAACACACTGGACCAAGAGCTTTTACCACAGAACATGTCCAAAGTGCACAGATGACTTCACCTACAAGGTCCACTATAGTGGCTTCAACATTAGCAAGCATGAGCAGATGCATACATGCTACAAGACCTATAAACAGTTGATCACAGTGATGTCATGACCGCAGACAGTTCCAATTGCATGAGTGAACTTGTCTCAACTCCATCCTCATGTATCTAGTAGGATACCTGATCACCTTCTATACTTAGGCCCTTGTAGTATACCATAGTGACCTGATATTATCAAATAGGATGGCTATGACAAAATTATTTCAACAGATTCCACACAAAACCCTGCGATCAGTATATGGTCATATACCTGAAACCACATCATGATGAAATGATGGTCAAGTAATACAGCTATGTTGCAGCAATATGTGCAGCAGCAGAAATCAGGTGACATGCAAATGCTCATTTCACACTGGTGACACTTCCTAATTGAAAGTTCCCCACATGTCCACTGTCATAATAGTCTAATTAAAGCTGTACATAGTAGCTTTGCTATATATCACACGTAGCACAAAAAAGTAGACTGGAGACAATGAGACCCAAAGCTTTGAGAGATTTGTCTACAAATATCCAGAGCTTAAGAGTCCACCTAGGCCTAGGGACATTCCCAAATCAGCTTGGTACTGGTGACAACACCATTCTTACACTGCATACCTAAAAGCCAATAGACCATAGATAGTTGTTGAGGCTCAGGGAATCTCCATGACATGAAGAGGTTGTTTCACTTTTGTGCTAATTGGAAGGCTCATCACAGTAACTGTTTGTACCACAAACACAAATTGCCTTGTAATACTGAGTGTAGACACTCACATATGATCCCTACATTTCTACAATTTCACTCCCTGATGCATGTCACCAGTCAGTGAATGAACCTTGCCCAATTGACATGTGCAGTTCATATTACAGTATACTCCCACATCTATGCCATGGAAATACTAATAGTGACAATTTACTGTAAGTCTACCCATCATGTCCTACATTGCTTCATCATTGGACCTGACCAATGACATTGAGTAATGGCTTAGGGTATCTCTCACCCAGCCACCAATATGTACACAGTCCTGTCTGTGGTAACACATGAACTGTATACCTATCACAAATGACTATTTCCAAATACAGATTGGCCTACACACACATTTGTGATGGAATCAGATATCAACCTATGAAGACACTTAGATCAGGTATGAAACAGCAGTGCAGATGATACTACAAAAGGGAAAGGTACACATGCCAACATGTAGGCACTAATACTGATGGCACCCGTGATGGTTGCACTCTCATGTCGCTGTAGATGCCCTAATTTCCAATGGGAAGTATTGCCCAGTCACTGCATGCAAAGATGTATGACTTTAGTCAGCCATGTGTCTGCTCAAGTTAGAAAATTGGTAGTTGACTGGATTCTGCTTTGTTCCTGGTCAAAAATACAATAGTCAAAGTACATCATCATGCACCTACTACTAGACCTACACATTCAACAACTCTTCTAGTGCGTTGAACACGAGTCACCCTCAATGCTGATTTGGAAATAGATATTACTAAAAAAGATGGCAATATAACATGTAGATTTCTGGTCAGGACTTACCCCCTTGTAGCTGCTGTTGGGCTCTCAATTGCCCATCCAGCTCAGGATAGGCCACACCAGTATGTAGGCCAATAGAGGGGTCAGGGTGCGGCACTTCCAAGGCCGCGTTGGGATGATTTCCCCAGCTGGACCTCTGCGATTTTCCTGGTCCAGCGCCTGGGGCCCCCCCAACTCTTTTGGCAATGGGCGCTGCGCTGCTTGTAGACCCTCAGGCTCTGCACCTTCCTGGAGATGCCCTTCCATATGTCCTGGTTATGATGGACGTTGGCCTGTATGGATACAAGAGAGGAAAAATCAGAATGTAAATTAAACTTTTCGATCACACAACTTGGTTGTATACTTAGCATTAGTCATCATGTGGGCAGTGTAGAGTCAATGGGTCATCTGCCGCTTCTAATCAGCTGAGTTACCTTCATGCGTAACAAACATTTGACCTACACACTTGATATGGTGTCACTCATGCTATCAATAGTTTCAGTTGAGGAGATCAGGACAACATAGAGCTAAGTAGGCAGAAATGTCTCTGAGTTGAGCATTGTAGGTAGATTGCTCAGTCCATGAGAACTGAACATCAGTTGTAATATGTGAAAGAAGTGACCCGATTAGAGCCACCCGGGTCACTCTCGACCTCCTCTAGCCTTCCATTCAACGAAGAGTCGATGACGCAGTAGAGAACACAAGCAGACTAGTTTATTCACAAAGTACACTGCAGTGGAGTCCAGTCTGACCAGCCTCCTATGATGGCTGACGAGGGACTGACTCTAACAAACATACAGTTACATTATGTAGGTTGCGGAGCCCACAAAGACCCGCCTACTATGGAAAAATACTGGTAGCTGTCGTAATACAATGGGGGTACAGAGCACAGATTTCGATTCCGCAGCCTGGCACAAGTTATCTACTGTCCAAGGTCGTCTGGCTTATCCTCCCTACTAGACAGGTGGGAGAAGGCCTCCATGTAATAGAAAAGGCATGCGTTAATGAGCAAGATTCAACATTGAAGAAACGAAACTTAGCAAGGGCCATTTCTCGTAAATGATCAAGTAACAGTTTCGATTATAATACAAAATGGCGTCTTCGAAAGCTAAAATGGTGGCACAGATGTCAACATAACTAACATAACGTCTGCACTTTCTGATTACATATGCACACAGAGAGAATATCTAATAAATTAGCTACATAAATGCTAACATAGTATCAAATAAAATGTGAGTTATAATGGTACTGATGCATTTCAATTCTAACAGACCCTCCTTTTAGCATTTATAAGCTAATACGGACATCTTTATTTGTGCTGTCAGGTAAGGGTGTTTACAATTGTAAAAGTAGAGAAAATATAAAAAAACAGATAATAATATGTCAAATACTGATGTATACACGTATATATGCATAGCCAAACATATGAAAGGAAATAACACTATTCATTATCAGCACAAGAAACATCAGGAACAGAACCTGCAAGAGAAGTGGTTGAACCAAAAACACCCTCATCTATTTGCATGATAGTATCAAGCTCCTGTTGGAGCATTATCTTCGCATTAGTGTCATGAATTGAAATTTTTGGGGGAGACAGATAAGTAGCACAGTATGAGCAGCATAAGGGAAGACACTGTATCAAGACACAGCAACATATTAAAAGGACAATGAAATATATCACCTTTTCTAGAATCCAATCCCAACCACCAAATAATGACCAGCTCCAGTTGCCACTCTCTATTCCTCGAACGTTTTCCAAAATATCTAAAATATGTTGAGTGATATTTCTCTCCATATTCGTGATACCGACTACACACTGCTCTCCAATTACTGCGCATGCACCACCGCTCTAAGCTAAAATAAAATCGACCGCATATCTCGTTTGCTCAGAGTACATGCGCATACTTTCTAACTGGGTGGTGATGTCACGTAAAGCTGCCACTGTAGAGTTGGACAAAATCTGCAGCTTGCACCCAAAATACTCTCTAGCTCATTCACCCCTGGCCATCGCAGTGCCACCAATGTGATAATAGAGGAAAGTATATATCCAAAAGTGATACCATTACTGTAATTGTTGACTTCCAAATCAGTAACTCCCTCACAAAATTCTTTAGTCAGCGTTCTTTTCACCCATCTTGTATGTGGCTTACTATATTTACAAGGTATCCCAAGAGGTAACACCATTCCCAAGGCCACATCCTCTGTGCCATTGTACATATTAGAATAGGTGCCGTTTGACAAAAAATAAAAACCTGGGTGTGCATAAAGCGGACCTTGATAATCCAATGGAGCATATCTAGTATTCATACCCTCCATACTAGGGTCATCCTTCTTTCCTAAACGCATTATGTTTTTATACACTATTGATCCAGAGCAATTGAGGTACAAATAAGCATCAGTACTATTCACTATTGGGCAACACGCAGGATAAATACCTGCCTCTTGAGTGACTGTCAAATCTTGATAATGCCAACCTGTCAGAGTGATATTTCTTTTATCGATATACAATTTATCGCAATACATTTCAGACATGCAACCTGGGTACCCTTTCCCTCTCGGTTTCCTATAATACAAACAGGACCTGGATATCCCATACCAAATTCACCTTTTGCTACTGTAAAATGGAGAGGACGAACATAGGTATAATTCACCAATGATAATGGGTAAGCAGTCCATAAACCTGTAACAGAATCAGTGGGATAACAAGCTGTGTTATCCCCGAAAAACTTCCTGTGGGTATCTAAGAAAACATTACTTTGTATATCTCTTTTGCTACGATCTGAAGAGACAATCCGATACAAAGCACACGATGGTGTATCACCAGAACACTCCAGAACCCAGAACATACCCCCTCCTACCAATAAAAACAGTAATATGAACATAACACAAAACACCTTCTTTTTGAGCAACTAATCAAAACCAGGTTGCCCCGGTAGCAGAGCAGCGAAAGGCTGTTCATCTTTTACAATAGGATGACCAAACAGATACATTTTTACTATAGACTTTTTACAAATAGAATCACCAGAGAAAGAGACGTCACGTAATGGAACCAATGATGGAAAGGACACAGAAAAAGGAAAAAATAAAACGGTGAGAAAACTTCAGGGTCCGTTCCAAGCCTCCCTGGCAGACTTCTATTGTTCAATCCTCAGTGGTGCTATTGAGCACTGTACGGTGGAGCCACACTGTTGAAGCTCATCAGCAAATGTTCACGGTCCTCAGGATAGGGCACTCTCCCTCCTGGGAAAATACCCTCAACTTATCCTGTCCTGCGCCACAGGCAGTGCACCAATTTTCTGATCCCTAATCTAACAGGAAAATCAGAAACAACAGACGCTTACTAATCTTATCCAAGAAGTCCATCCCTGCTACACTTACTTCTCTTTTGGTGCACTATCCTTCCGTCGAGGACGCAAATCATACCTTGCTACTCTTGGCACTGTCTCATCTTGCAAAAGAATCTGAAACTCAGGGTTCTGGGGGAACTGCCTCGTTCAGAATCGCCTCACTCTCTTCCTCCGTCTGCACCCAAGTCAGGTGGGTGCCAGAAAACAGAACAAAACGTGGAAACTTCTCCGTCTCGTGGTCCCCTATCCCTTGGCGAATCCATGCATCATAGGGGAGGGGAAGTGGCATTCGTCGACAATGAGAGGTACGAACCCAATGCTTCCGACCATCCACTCTCACTGCCGTTCTTGTCGCGATGAGAACCAAATATGGTCCTTTCCCTCTGGGTTCCAGACTGTCTCGCCTCTGGAAATTTTTCATCAGGACATAATCCCCAGGCTGTATGGTGTGCCCGGACCCCTCTGGTGCTGGAGGCAAAGCTTCATGTATCTGTTGAAGAATAGAACGTAATCTTTTAGTAAGATCATATAAATAATCGACTAACAAAGGATAATCAATTTCAGAAAACTTTTTCGGCCTAGGGACGCCCCACACATTTGCGGGACGACCAAAGACCACTTCATATGGCGATAATCCTGTTCTGGAATGGGCTGTCATTCTGGTGGACAATAGAGCAAGGGTAATGCATCTGGCCATTGCAACCCAGTACTTTCCTTAATCTTAGCCAATTTTAGCTTGAGAGTACCATTGTACTTCTCAACTAAACCTGCTGACTGGGGATGATTCGCTGCATGAAATTTTTGCCTGATGTGCAGACCATCGCACACCAATTGGATCACCTTTGCATTAAAGTGACTCCCATTGTCACTCCAAATCAAACGGGGCAAGCCGTAGCGTGGGAAAAACTCTTTAATAAGAGCCTTTGCCGTCGCCATGGCTGTATTTTCTTTCGTTGGATAGGCCTTAATACACTTACTAAATGCACAAACAACCACTAGCACATATTTCAAATTAGAAACTCGCTGCATTTCAATATAGTCCATCTGGAGTACCTCAAAAGGGAGAGAAGGTGGGGCAAAATTACCAGCGGGTGTAGGGGTACCCTTTCCAGGATTATGCTTCATACAAATCATACAATGTTTCACAAGATGAGCAGCAACCTTTGGAATGTTGCCATTTTGCCACACAGGATCCAATAGCCTACAGATTCCCTTTGCGCTAATATGAGCCGGACCATGTGCCATTGTAACTACAGGGAAAACATATGCATCAGGTAACATCCATCTCTGTTTCTCACTTTTATCAGTCCAGCACCCTTCTTCATCTAGACGCCCTGTACTCTCCTGCCACACTGCCAACTTCTCAACTGTTGCCTCAGACTGTATTTCCCTGACACTTTCTAGTGAATTTTCAAACATGGTAACATCTGGTACCCATCTAGCAGGTCCTGCCACAAACATTTTCATCATTTTTGATCTGGCTGTCTCTTTTGCTGTCTGATCTGCGAAGGCATTTCCTTTCCTTACATCGTCAGTGATTGCTTTATGGGCACTACACTTCACTATTGCCCATCGTTTGGGAAGGGTCAAAGCTGTCAAAAGTCTTTCTATCAGCGGACCATTCTGAATCTTAGTTCCATGTGAAGTCAAGAATCCTCTCTCTGCCCAGAGGCGTCCAAAATTATGGGCCACCCCAAAGGCATACTGGCTGTCAGTGTAGATATTGACAGTCAGTCCTTCACTTAATTCACATGCTCGCAAAAGAGCTATCAACTCCGCAGCTTGAGCAGATTGGTAAGGAATACGTAATGTCTTGACTACAGTGCGCAGCGTGGTAATTGCGTACGCCGCTGTAGTAGTGCCATCTGCCAATTTAAAACAAGAACCATCGACATATAGTTCCCCTTATGGGTCAGATAAGGGAACATCGGTGAAGTCTACCTGTCCCTTCGTCTCCTCCTCCGTACGAAATAAACAATCATGGACATCTTGGTCCTTTTCTTCCGAAGGGAGGGGTAGTAACGTTTCTGGGTTCAGAATGGCACATCTTTTAATAGTAATATGAGGTGCAAATAAAGTCAATTCCTAACCAGTCAGACGAGCACTAGTAAGGTGCTGCATCTTTGTTTTGTTCAAAAGTACATCCACAGCATGAGGTACCATTACTGTGAGATCCTGATTAAGAACGAGCCCCGCCGACTGTCGAATAGAGACTGCCGCAGCCGCCGTGGCTCTTAAACAACTCGGGAGGGCTCTGGCGACGGAGTCAAGCGTAGCAGAAAAATAAGCACACGGCCTCTGCTTACCTCCAAGGTTTGTGTTAGCACCGAAAGCACACACCCAGCTGTTTCGTGTACATACAACACAAAAGGCTTCTTATAATCAGGTGTACCAAGCACAGGTGCAGAGCAAAGCCCAACTTTTAACTGCTCAAAAGCATGCTGGCATTCATGCGTCCAGGGCAAGGGTTCATGCACATCTTTAGTTGTTAGGCGAATGAAGGGCTGTATTAATTAGGCCTGGGCGGTAAAATCCGCTCCGCTCTGGGAATTTGCAGAACTTTGGCAATTCCGAGCTCCGCGGAGAACGCGGAATTGCCGAAAATTCCGCGATCCGCGGCGTAGCGGAATTTTTTCCTTATTCGCACTTTCAAAATGCGTGTTCGCACACGCGGTAGTGACTTACCGGGATCCCTGCGTTTGCCGACAAGTTTTCCTATCCGTTGGCGTGCGCCACGAGATTTTGGTAGCGGGCCGCGCGATCCCGCGAGAGTGTGCGATCGCGAACACGTCATTCGGACGCGCCATCGGACTTCCGCGTTCGCAAACAGGAAACACGCATCGCGAATGGGCGGGACAAGTGAAACAAGATGGCCACGCCAATTGGTGACCGCATGGGCAAGTTCGCGAGATATTTCCCCCGAGCACGCAAACTGCGTCCCCGAACAGGAAAAACGCATCGCGAACGGGCGGAACAAGCAATTCCGCGTGCTCGCGGAATTCTGCGTAGCTCGCGGAGATTTTTTACATCTTCGCAGAACTTTGCGTAACGCGACTATGCAAATTCCGCCCAGGCCTAGTAAAAATAAAGAAAAAGCGGGAATCCAGTGTCGACAATACGAGGTGATGCCTATAAAAGCACACACATCCCTCTGAGTCACAGGGATAGGCATCTTAACAATGGCATCAACTCGTTCAGGTGTTAGCCTCCGACCCTCCTTCGACAGCAGGTGACCTAAATAGGTGCCTGCTGTTGACAATATTGGAATTTAGAAAGGGACACTTTATGCCCTTTATTTGCCAAATGCTGCAACAATTTAACTGTAGCTTCCCGACAACCCTCTTCGGTATCGGAGGCTATCAAAATGTCATCCACGTACTGCAAAAATACATTACCTGCGGGAAGAGAGAGAGAGTCCAATTGACTTTTCAAAGCCTGACTGTAAATACTAGGACTTTCAGTGTACCCCTGAGGAGCTCAACAGAATTGGAAACTCTTACCAGCTAAGGCGAAGCCAAAAAGATACCTACTGTCTGGATGAATAGGGATACTAAAAAAAGCATTTTTCAAATCAAGCACAGAAAAGAACTTGGCTGTGGAAGGAATCATCGTCAAGAGAACAGTAATATCTGGGACCACCGGGAACTGAGTAACTACAATCTTATTTATTTCCCGGAGATCAATCACAAAACGATAAACATCAGGAGGTGCATCAGGGGAATCTAAGGGTGCCTTCTTAAGAATAGGAAGAATGGGGCTATTGCATACATTCGCTACTGTCACCTCAACCTTCCTGATTTAATCAGGTCCTATATAATCTGCATCAAGCCTGTTCCCCAGCTTGTGATATTTTATACTGGGGAATACGAGGTAGCACAGCGTTCTCCTTGACCTTTATGGAAACCGGTGGTATCTGTAACAATCCCACATCCGTATCCCCTGTGGCCCACAATAAGGACGGCACATCTTTGAATTCAACAGGAAGCGGTGCATCCTTTGCCAGACACTGTTTTGTGCTAACCACATTAGGTCCAATAGTCATGTAAACTCCATCCGGGGAACAATAAATAGTAGCATATAACTTTTTCAACAAATCCAATCCTAATAAATTTTCCCCACAATTCGCCGTTAACAAAAATGGAGAATCCACAGTAAAAGGACCAATGGTCAAAGCAAGAGGTTTGGAAATGGGGCTCACAACCGGTACGCCTGAAAAACCTACCGAAACATTATTACGGCCAGACAGGGCTGCCCCGGGGACCAGCGAATGAGAAACAGAGCTATTCATCGCACCTGTATCCACCAAACATTTCTGTGCCAAACCATACAAATCTGCTGTAACATAAGGACCACGCTGATCCACAGAAATTTGGACTGGTCCCTTTCCCTGTCCCTGGCTGTCCTAACCAGAGGACATCCCTGCAGCATCACCCATATCATAATCATCATGATAGTACTGCCTTCTCCGGGGGTCATCAAAATAGTTCTGATCAGAACGACCCCCCGATGATGCATCTGCTTGAGCCTCATCCCGACCAACCTCATAACGGCCTGTTCCACTCGAACCCCGCCCTCTAGGTACTGCTATTTTCTCTAACAAATCTGGACACTCGCTCCGCCAATGTCCCTCCTTTTTACAATACGCACACTGATTCGGCCCTAGGGGTGCACCACCTCTACCAACACCCCGTGACCTTTGAGCCAGACCAGCGCCCCTTCCCCTCCCAGACCCCCTGGCAACCTGCTGTAGCAACACCCTTGTCTTCAAATCCTTACTCTTCTTCTCTACCTTGTCTTTTTCTTCTTTTTCTCGATGCTCAAAGATGCTCATACTCAATATCACCGAAGGGGAAGAGGTAGTCCAAGTGCTCTCTGAAGCCTGTAACCGAGCTGCAATCTCCGTGAGCAAATCTTTAACAAACCTATTAACAAACAAACGAACACCACCTTCAACTGACAAATCCTGTCCACTGAAATCCCAAAACACCCCTTCAAACCGAGTAAAAAAATCAGACACACTTTCCTCTTTCTTTTGACGACACGCTGTCAGCTTGTCCCAATCTACTCGTCTAGGTGGGATAAGAGAATGCATATAAGTAATAATATGACCTGGCAAAGCCAGAATCTCAGCCCTAGGTTTTTCACCGGGCTTTCGCTCCTTATCCCACACCTTAATCTCATCCCAAGAACCACCCAACTCCACCCTGTGATCCTGAGTATGCACCTACCTCCATATGTCCACCGGCTCCAATAGCCCGAAAAACAACTCAATATCTGCTAGTGTCATAACTGACGAGGAGGCAGCCTCCGTTAACTCTTTATAATACGCCGTAGGGTTTTTTCTGGGATCCGGTAACTGACTCTTAAGAGCTAACACCTCACTTCTTTTCCACGGGGTATAAACCCACTGCTCCTGAAAATGAGCCGCCACCCGCTGTTGAACCACATCTCCCCTCTGATTACGCTGCTCTGGGATCTCAGGATGAAAAATAGGATGCACCTCCCTCATCGGAAATTGGGACACACTAGTTGGAGTACGGTGATGTAATCGCTCTCGATAACCGAGTAGCGTCCCAATATTACTAAGAACTTCTGTAGGGGCCATACCAGCTGAATATACACGATCTAGAGTATCATAAATAATTTGAGGAGCTACGCCTCCAATATACTGTACCCACAAACTAATCAATGTAGCCGACATATGCTGAAGGGCATGCTGTTGTACAAACGGATCAAAATCTTTCATCATGCTCCATATATCCTCCACACTATAAATCGGAGCCCGAGCCCATTGTGCTGCCTGGTTTGCAACCATCCTTTTCTCCTCTTCACCTACATCAGATCGAATCAGTGCCCGCTCCATTCGCTCTCGTGCTGCCGCCCAATTCCCTCCATCTGATCCTCGCGCCGGTGTCCCAACACTAGACAACACTACAGATGAAACATCCGGAGAAGACATAAGAGATACCGACGCAGGTGACAGTGTCAATAATGACTGTGTGGTAGGTGTAAGAGAAGGAGGAGAAACATGAACAGAAACAGCAGACACTGTTGGGGTGCCTGCAGTCACCCCACTCGCAGGTTGCGAAACCGGAGAGGTGACAGATAGGGCTGGAGCCAAAGCCGTTGAGTCTGCAGAAAAACCAGAGGAAGGTGAAAGAACAACGGAGGACTGAGACGACGAAACAACAGGATATATTCTCTGCGGGCATAGGAGGGTGGGGGGCAAGTTTCCAGCAGATCCTTGACAAAAGGATCCTCATCCTCTCGAACAACATAAGACTTATTACATTGTAATTGAAACTTCCTATCTGCACACTCAATACCCTTTACTGTCTGTTCTTTATCATAAGCTACCACTTTCTGAACTACTGTTTGTATCGCCTTCCTCCTAGACTCCTTCTCAGCTCGTATACGCCTCTGCTTAGCTTCCTTCTGCCATACCTGCAAAGTGTCAAACATTGACTGCCTACTTCTTCTAGCGAATAATTTGTCCTGCAAATAATTCAATTTTTGTTCATCAAAAGTACCATCCAGTGGCCACTGAAGCTCAGCATTGTCCCTCGTATATTTGTGCCATAATGTACGAAACATAATAGGGCCAATACCGTGCTTCACATACATCTCAAAACTTGGAGTGCCTTCTGGAGGCACAGGCTCCCTTTCCTCCAGTCGATGCTCAGCAGAGCAACAGCGACACCCCAAGCACCACATTTTACTCCAACAAGACATCTTCGCAGCAGACACATTCACTATCCACTCAATCAACACACACACATGCAATAAAAACACACACACACAAAGAGCTCTCAAAAGCAGTCCGTAAACTGCACCAAGACAAGTCAGTCCTCAGACTGCACCACAACAAGATAGGCTCTAGCCCCAGGCCTTTTCAAGAATAAACCAAATTCAACTAGTGGCCTGGCAGAACGTTCACAAACGCTCCGTATCACAGGGTCCACAGACCCACCAAGTTAATCAAGACGGCGCCACTCTTACCAGAAATCACAATGAACTCACCTGGTGCACACAGGTCAAGCAAGATTATTCTCCACCGCCGACTCTTCAGACCAAAACGGTCAGATCCAAGGGTTTCGCCTTTTCAGGACCCCAGCCAAGATGACCACTAGACGAGGAGCCGCCTGATCAGACAGGCGGGGCAGCCGCGAGAACCAAGCTCTATCATATGGGGATCCACGATCCGCCCATCCGACCAGACACAACCCCGACCCCACACCCCGACTACGGGTAGGATGGGCCACCTGGTGGAGTCTCTGCTCAGGTGTCAACCGAAGGAAGTGACCCGATTAGGGCCACCCGGGTCACTCTCGACCTCCTCTAGCCTTCCATTCAATGAAGAGTCGATGACGCAGTAGAGAACACAAGCAGACTAGTTTATTCAAAAAGTACACTGCAGTGGAGTCCAGTCTGACCAGCCTCCTATGATGGCTGACGAGGGACCAACTCTAACAAACATACAGTTACATTATGTAGATTGCGAAGCCCACAAAGACCCGCCTACTTTGGAAAAATACTGGTAGCTGTCGTAATACAATGGGGGTACAGAGCACAGGTTTCGATTCCGCAGCCTGGCACAAGTTATCTACTGTCCAAGGTCGTCTGGCTTATCCTCCCTACTAGACAGGTGGGAGAAGGCCTCCATGTAATAGGAAAGGCATGCGTTAATGAGCAAGATTCAACATTGAAGAAACTAAACTTAGCAAGGGCCATTTCTCGTAAATGATCAAGTAACAGTTTCGATTATAATACAAAATGGCGTCTTCGAAAACTAAAATGGTGGCACAGATGTCAACATAACTAACATAATGTCAGCACTTTCTGATTACATATGCACACAGAGAGAATATCTAATAAGTTAGCTACATAAATGCTAACATAGTATTGAATAAAATGCGAGTAATATGGTACTAATGCATTTCAATTCTAACATATGTCAGACAAGTGACAATCACAATTTCATCTTGTTTTGAGTTACAGAAACAGAGCCTCATAGTAGTTGTAATCATTTCAATCTCAACATGCAAACACTTAAAAAATGGTGAACTCCATAAGACATGAACATCAGTTGTAATATGTTAGATAAGTGAGAAGGGGCACAATCACAATTTCATCCTGTTTCGAGTTACAGAAACAGGGCCTCATAGTAGTTGTAGTCATTTGAATCTCTACATGCCAACACTTGCAAAATGGTGAACTCCATGAGACGTGAACATCAGTTGTAATATGTCAGAGAAGTAAAAATGGGCACAATCACAATATCATCTTGTTGCACTACGCGGAATTCCGCGGAGTTGCATAAAAACTCTGTGGAATTCCGTGGAGTTCTGCTCCGCCCTACCAGGAATGTGCGTCAAACCCCCACACGCTACTTCCAGTACGTGGTTGGTTGTGGCCTAGCCGGCGATGCATGAAGCATGAGGCTGGCCTGTTCCCTTCCTTAGGTCTTTCACTAACTTCCGGTGTGACTGTCCAGAGGAGAAGCGCCTTGCGTTTGAACAATCTGGAGACTTGTGGAGACTTTCCCTCCGGTTTCTTGGTTTCTCGATGGACTCATGCCCTGGGAATAAAAACCCAGGTGCTTTAGAAGAGCCTGCGCCCGCATACTGTCCCGTTGGTCTGTGAAGCTACTGTTGGGTTATCAAAGACCTCTTAATTAGGGGTTGCTAGGTAGCTCTTTACAACACGAGGAGCCGGGAGATTGCAAATACGCCACCAGAGCTATGATTAAATTTGCTACACTTCCTACTACTTGTTATCAATGATTCAACATCATGTTGGGAGGAATGAAGATTACTCAATATTATGATTGGTTAAACCAATAAATTCAACAACTGACAAGTGACGAAAGTGTCAAGAGTAATTTATTATTTGATTGAATCCCCCCGTCTGGGATTGAGAAGCAGTACAAGAAGGGGACGCTCTCCAGGGAGGGGAACGCTGCTGGTGATATTCGTTTGTTACACTCTGCGATCAGAGAGTGATACCCTGCTGCACGCCACAATTTGAATATTTTAGCAACTTTTTTTAGAGAAAAATAAGGAGTGCATGATCTATACAACTTTTGATAGATTAATAAGAAACATTAATACTACATTATAATTTACAAAACATTTATTATAACACATAAAATATTTTTATTAACATATCATATCAATTTATATTATTGGCCAAAACACATAATTATTGATAGATTAAAAATATAAAAATGCATTTTACCTTTATTAAACTATTATAAGTTAGTTATGAAAATATGTTATACATTTAATATACTAAAATACAAAACATATAGAACAATTTAAATAAGAAAAATTGTTTACATTGTGTGTGGGGGTAGAATTACTATTTCAACTACAGTCTAACAACATAAACATTAGTGAGAGTACAAACATGGGGGAGGGGGTTTAGATTTATTATTCTAACTCCAGTCAAACAAAAATTGGGGAAAGGGCATAAATTTGGAGGGGGGAGACATTTTCATCAATCTAACTCCTGTCTACCAAACATTGAGGAAAGTGCATACATTGAGGGACAAGATTTATTATTCTAACTCTAGTCTAACAAGCTTTTAGGAAAGTACATACATTAGTGGGGGTAAAATTCACTCTTATAATTCTAGTCCATAAAACATTAAAGGAAGAACCTACAATGGAAAGGGTATATTCTGTACACACAAGCACCCAAAGTACACATTTAAACATATTTGAAGATTTCAATAAAAAAGATATTAAATTAAAAGATATACTTTTAGATATGCTCTAATGGTTTTCCAAAGTGCATTCCATTAACATGTAGTAACTTAAGTCCAATACAGAAACATTAAAATATAAACTAAGAAAAAAAAATCCAATATATTATTTTAACTACAATCCTACAAAGATTATGGAACATTCATATATTGTGGGGACCACACTTACTATTCTAACTACAAACTAAAAAACAGTGGGGGGCTCTGATTTACTATTCTAATTCCAGTCTAACAAACATTGGGGAAAGTGCATAAGTGCATGCATTGAAATGAGCCAGGTTTACTATTCAAACTTCAGCTTTACAAACATTGGGTAGAGAGCATACATTGGAGCAGTCAGCTTTAATATTCTCAAATAATATAAGAACATGTTTACAATTATTTAAAAATGTGACTGCAAACTTTAAAAAACCTAAATCTCAAATAAAATATAGAAAAGTCTTAATATATTTTACAAAAGTGGCATAAATAACATGAATTGTTTAAAAAACTATTCAAACTATAAAATAAACAGCAAACCTCAAATTTCTACATTGAATTTGTTTTTTATTTAATGATTTATTTTAGAAAGCACAAACCAACCATTCATGTAATACACCATGCAAAGCGTAATAAACATTTATTAAATATGTTTGCAGATATTATTAATATAATTGCATACTTCAATAAATTAATAAAACAAATGTGTTAATTAAAATGAATTAAAAATAACATAATTGATAGATAAATCAATTAATATTAGGTATTACATATTTTATATTTAAAGCCTACCCATCAATCTACAAATAAACGCAAGATCTCCAAAATAAAATAAAAATATTGTAAAATTATAAAACATATAAACAAAAAAATCAAACATTTCACTAAAAATATGAAAGAAGTAATAATGATTAATATCCCCTTTAAGAATAATGCTACCCACACCAAGCCCAAATAAAACCTCCATCTTTTATTTAAAATAAAGCCCTACTACTCCAATAAATCCCATAATCCATAATTTAAAAAAAATATGCTTGTCAATGAATAATTAACAATAAAAAGTATGAACTATTTAACAGATTAATCCTTTAAAAATAATTAATATATAACTTGAAAAACCTTCCCACCTAATCTCACAATATACCAAACAACCTGAAAAAGAGTATACATTACTATAATATTTTAAAACATTTTTTAAAAAAGAATTAGAAATAAAATTCACAAGAAATCTCGATATGAAATAAAAAATCTAATAAAACAACATAATAAAATACATTATAGCAAACAATGCTTTAAACTCAGATATTATTGTAAAACAAAAAAAAAGATATATTTTCCTTCAATATTTTTGTCCACACTTTTTGGGGAGTCAAGATAGTTTGACCATAATGTTTTGGTTAGACAATGTTTTTGAGTTCATTTTTAGATGGAATACCCTACATCAGAATTGGGTCACCTTAGCCAATAGGAATTCCTTTGCTAGCTGTTTTAGTCAGATTAAATCTTTGCAGACATATTTTCACAAGCAGTGGTCCACCATGGACAATATTTTGCCACTATTTTTATTACTTTGTATAACTAAAAGGAATAATTGACCAGCCTGCATGTGTGCTTTATTGACTGTAGATCATCATTTGACTGAGTGAATAGGATATGACTCTAGTTAAATCTGAAGAGGTAAGGCACTGATTCTTCCTGCTAGTAGAGCATCATTTCAAACATGGGTGTGGGCAATACTCCCTAAATCCAAAGGCCTTCATCCCATGATTCCCAAATAAAACAGTTTAAAGCAGCGGTGTATACTATTTATGTCTAATTTGCAGATTCCTTAGACTCATTGAAACTCCTCCCCACTTTTAGGTGAATAAAATTAGCCCCTCTTACCTATGCATATGTCTAACTTCTCATGTAACGTATGCCAAAAAGCCTTCAGTTTTTTAATTAGTTATAGAATAAAGATTTTTGAATTGCTAATTTAGTACAAATTAGAAGTTTCGCATTTTCAATGAATAAAGTAACATTTCCTTTTTAACTGATAATAAGAAAATGTATCACGTAAGTATATCCATATCTTGGAGTTGTAATAGATGATTATCTAAAGTGGTCATCTCACCTGTCATCTGTGAAGCAATGTAGTATTGGAACTATAAATCAGTTTAAAAAATCTATGGCCTGTTTCGTGGTGATGGAATGGCTTGCAAATGTAAACATATTCCACTGATCTTTTACTTGTCAATTGCCTTTTTGGGTAGTCAAAATTGTAACATTGATATGATAATCATGAACTGCAAATTTTAAGTTGTTAAATTTTGACCATTGAATCCCCTGGGCTGAATTCAGCTGCGAATTGCAATAAAATCTAATTTCTGCTTTGGTAGATTTGTGTACCATATTTGTTGATATATGCCATGGTAGATGCAAAGTTCTTAAAGTACATAATTCAGAAGTGCTTAAAGGGACCTAGTAGTAATTGTAAGTCTAAATTACTGATGTGGTATAAGGATCTGTCTAACAAATACCAGCTGGAACCATAGGACATGGTGTCTGTCGTTATTCATTTTCTGCTTCTATTCCATTTAAAAAAGTTGTCACAGAGGTGTAGAGTACTAAATATTTCCTGGCTGTTGGCAAGAATCTGTATGCAAAGGAGTGATTAGTTTTCCAAGCACGTATAGTTAAACAGTATTTTAAGCCCTACACCAGAATTTGGAGTGGTGCACTACCCAGGTGGTCAGTTCAATAAGTATGTTCACTTGTGAAGTTGTATCAAAAAATTAGTTCTTTATTTTCAAAGTCATCGGACAAAACTGAGTTCCAGCCAACGCGTTTTGTTCATTACACAATGAACTTCTTCAGGGCGATCTTCAGTTGAGCTCGTCTGGAAAGGTTACAACCGAGCGTCAGTACCGCCGATTGTCCGTGGTTATAGATGGGTTATGGCCTCCTTGATAAGGGCCAAGGTCCGTGAGATCTGTGGGGGCAGTACGCCTGGGTGAATCTCGATCCGGTCTGAGTCAGACTCAGACCGGATTCGCACCACTCCAAATTTTGGTGTAGTTCTCTCTCTGCTTTGCAGTTGGCACCCAAGAACGGCAGGTGCAGGAGTTGCATGTGCACACCAACCCGAAATACATCACACAGGGAATACAGCAGGGAAGTGCGGCTATCCCGGTCCGCCGTTGCTCGCCTCATTCCATAGTATTTTAAGCCCTAGTGTACAGCAACAATTTTTTTAATTATACTTTATATCCCCAGTGCAGTTCAAAGTTCATCATGCAAAATTATTAAAGGAAAGTAGAGGCTACTGATGTTGTAATGTTGATTTAGAGACACAAGGTCATATTTTGCGTCTACTTCATGACTTGATCTTAGAAAAAGATATATTTGTACCCTCTTTAGGGAAGTTTGATGTAGTTATATTGACACTGCAGTAAAATAATATTTTAAAAGTCACTTTAGTCTTGCATTGGCTGAGTCATGAAGTTTTTGTAGTCAGTACTTAAACTAAAAATTAAATTGACTTTATTCTGACAGTGGTGAAACATTTGGACAGCACCTCAGTACTGCTGATAGGACAGTGATTACAATAATTCTTTAACTTTTGTATTTGACGTATCAGCTGTTTTCAGTGGTTATCCAATTTTCCATCTAATTTAATTTTTAGATGTGTTAGCACTGTGTAATTTGTTGTTTGTCATGTATATGTGAATATATTTTAAATGGTTTTATTATCTCAAAATAATAAATATTTACTACACTAATGAGAGTAGTGCCACAAGAATGGTACTTCTAAGGGGTCCCTAGCCAGAGCTGCAAATTACCATCTTTTAAGACAGAGTGCAGTTTTTCACATATAAATTGTTCCGCACAATGTTATCAGAATTATTGAAACTACAATTGTTTTAAAGCTGGAGATCAGGAAACTGGCCCCTGCCATTCTAGGTTACATTCAGGGATGACTTATTAGATGTCAAATGTATAAAATGCTTTTGTTTTATCTGTTTAATACTGATGTATTAGAGGGCTTGCATTTTGCCATGTTTTCAAGGAGTTTTGACATTTATGCCACTTGCAGAGTGGTTGCAGTTTTTTCTGTAGACTTCCATAAAAGTCAAATATGCCAATTACTGTTTACCATAGAGTTGTCAAGTATTAAGGAAACTTGTTATCATAGACCAAAGGAGTGACCAATAGATCCAAAGGGATCATGATATGAAATATGTAAGTAATTTCCATTTAGTTATAATTTGAAATCATACTTAATAATTGTCACTCTACCACATCAACGTATTGTACAATAACAATAAAGCCAAAAAGAAGAAAAATAATAAAGGATATGGCCAAATTAATCAACTTGTGTGAGAAAAGGTGATTCAATCATTTATAAACAAAAGCAGCATATGTATTCATAAAATCAGCTAAGTGAGTGCTCAGTGTAATGTGAACACACAGTGCTCAAACATCTATCCAAAACCAAGCAAAAGGTTAAAGATGATCACAATAAAAACAATGGAATGGCGAAAAGGCCTAATTAAAAGGTGCAGATTCCAGAGTAAAGGATTTACCATCCCAAATTTTGAATAAACAGATTCCTGTACATAAGGGCCAGTCAATGAAAGTCTCTCTCAACTGGAAGAAAGTTTACAGCATTTCGACCCATGCATCAATATAGGGTCACCGTCAGGACAAAGGTGTTAAAGACTGAGCACAATCATTTCAAGATACTGCATCAATGAAAAGAGGGAAAGAATTACATCCAAGAATTACTTCAATCAAATAATTTGTGAAATGTGTTATGGAGGGTCATATCCAAAGGACCGGGGAGTTATGCCCGACTGACTCTGTAGTTGAATTATTCAAGGATGAAAGCGTATGACGTAAGGTGCATGTCAGTCAGTCAGTCAGATTTTCTTTATTCGATTTGCAACAGCATTCATAAAAGCACAATATAAATAATTAAAAACATTTGAAAATCTTTGGTCACTACATAGGCAATACAGAAGCTACAAATTCATATAAAAGCATAAAAAAGCCCCTTCTGAAAATCTAGATGGGTAGCAACATATATTACAATTATTTAAAAATAGCAAAATTAGAAACATCTAATAATAAGACGCAGTTGGTGGTGAGTGAACTGTAAGGAGGCTCATCCTAACAGAACCTAACAAACAAAAACTGAAATTTTAGGGTCCGCTATGTTGGTAGGAAATAAAGGGGGCAACCTAGATCCATTAATCTAATCATAAATATCTTTGTGCAATTTGCGTATGCCATTTGAAACAGTTCTCGGCATCTTGAGTACTGTGTGATGTGCCAGAAGTCATCAACATCATCATTAACTCCTTATTTCAATTAGCATCAGCAGTCATAAAAATACCATAAAAACATCAATAAATTCAAATTCATGACCATAGCATAAAATCAACAAAATTACGATATCATACACAGGCGAAGTACACCCCTGTTAGAAATCTAAATAAATACCAACATACTTTAATATTATCTAAAAATCGCAGATATAAAGGAGCTGGTCTTGCTTGTTGAAAATTCAAATGCACGAGTAATGGACGAATATATTTATGTCGCAGGTCGGCCCATTTAGGGCAAATGAAAACAATGTGCAAAGTGTCTGGAGCAGTGGATCACATGTACAATGGGGGGATCTGATGGCTTGTGCCATCCCGCTAGTAATTGAGGGAACATATTCAGACAAAAGTATGTTAAAAACCTTCTGTGCATAACCAGCATATCCAATGTTAGGTAAAGTTAAGTTTTTCCATAGATTTCACCATAACATAATGTGTGTAGCAATATTTATGCTGTGATCCTAAGGTTCTAATTTCCTGAGTATGTACCTTAAACGCTCTCTTAACCCATGCTATATCTGATGTAGAAATTAGCTCTGGAGATTAAAAAGATGCAGTTTACCCAAATTTGTCAGTGTCGTTTTTATGTAACTTAACCAAGGTATGCGCATATTCAGACAATCTCTCAGAATCAATCTGTTGAATTCCAAATCGTTTTTGACTCATATCGAAAGCCATAGAAGTATAGGGCGCAAATGTATGTAATCAGCAATAAAACCTGCACTCTCTCCTCATGCACTTTTTCTGCAGGTACATTCTGTGTAATTTGTAACAGTTTTCTAAAAAAGTGACGTAAGGTGCATGTGTACGTGATATGTACAAGGACTAGAACGCAATCTTACCAATGCTATGTCAAACGTGTGTGCATTTAATACGTACCAAAACGTATTACTGTATGTAATTTTATGCCAAGGCATGGAGGCCAATATTATGCATAACTCTTTATTGCCCCACACACAGCAGCAACTACTTGAAAAATAACTTTAGAATTAGAACTTAACATTCTAATAGAAATATAAGTCCCAAAGAAGCAGCAATCTTCCTTCTTTGTTGCTGCTCACGCATCAGATAAGTACACTAAGGTTTACTAGGGATTGAAACATGATCATTTTGATAATGTAATGGGAAGAACCATTATGGTATTTAGAGTAGATACATCTTAATATGATTATGGGATTGGCACAGAAGTTCACATGTGTAGATGAATGTTTGAAAGAAGTACAGATTTTTGTAGTGATTACGAAGGTAATTTTTATTATGGCAGTTCTTGAATGCAAGGTGAAACTTGCCAGGGGATTTCCAGCGTAGGGATTTTTTGTCGCTAACATGTAGTTTATTGTATTTATATTAAAGGTTTGAGATACTTAGGCTAACAGAAACTTCAGCAACCGTGCGATGATGGGTTTAGGCATGCAGTGGTGGTTTATTTCACCAGTAAAACAGTGGTGCTTGGTTAAGTTTTGAGCGTTGAACACAAAGAAGGCGGTTGACTCTTTTGAACGTGCACACTCACACGTGTCATTGAAAAGAGCCACATTGAAAATACAGGCGTGTGTGCAGGCGCAAGCTGGGATAGCTTGCTTTAAGGATGGAGACGGTAGCGTGTGTCAGAGCGAGCAGCTCAGATTTATTAGCTATTAGTTGAAAGCCATTGAATTCAGCAGCGCATGTCAGCATGAACAGTTTTAAGTCTCTGGATCGGCAGGCGTTCCGATCGCAGATTAGTACACCTATGTTTGATGATGGAATTTCATACATTTTGAATAGTTTATTGTAACCTCACCCGTGCACTTGAAGGGACTTGAACTTTGATTCATTGGGCTTTCTGTACCAGTGTATAGCGTTCCAGTGGCCATTTTGAATTGGGATAAAGAAGGTAGATTTGCAGCGCATCGGGCGGCCATATTTTGGGCATGAAAAGCTTGTCCCTCACAGTCAGAGTGCATGTTACTGGTCATTACTGATGAGCATCTGGTGGAAGAGGTGTGTTTTGGGAAGTGTGGTTTTTGAGAAGAGGTATTTTTGTTTAGGAGAAAAAAGATGTATTTGTGTTTAATATATAAAAAAGGAGTATGGATAATAACACCATGGAGGAGGAAAGTTTAGATAGGAGAGTACATGTTTGTGTTGACAAGGCTTTCTTAACATCGTCTTCTCGGTTAGAGAAGAAATTAGATGATTGTGTAGAACGAATGCTTCCTAAAGGTAAGGGCAAAGAGTCTCATACAGAGGAAGAGGAATTTTGGTGTGTAAAAGAGTTAGAGATGAAGGCTTCAGGCTCTAGAACTGGGGGGAAGAAGACCCCAAAAAGAAAGCTTGTGGAGTGTGAAGATGTGCAGAAAAAGAATAAAGACTTTAGGGCTCCTCTGGCAAAGAGGAAGAGGACAACTCAGTTGGACTTGAACAAAAGAGTGGCTATAAAGGCCAAAAAAGGAAATCACAAAGTGGTTGCTTGTGATGAGTCCTCATCTAGTGGGGAAGTAGTAATAAGTTGTTCCTCACAGTTTTAGGATTCAGAGGAAGAAGTCATCAATGCGAACAAAGGAAATAAGGAGAAGTTAAAGAAAGAAGAGGGTTTGCTTGGTCCTTTTGGGGAGAGCATGTTTAATCCAAATTTAATACAAAATCCTCTGTCTCCACAATTGACACCTATGGAGCATGTTGCGCAGTATCTGCAGTATTGGTTAGGGCGTGAGATGCCTAAAGAGTTTTGCAACAAATTGCGTTCTGAATTTCTGAGGCCTTCATTGGAAGACAAAGTTGTATTCACTCCTGAGTCGGATGCAAAAATGTTTTTTTTTTTATAGATCTGACAGAGACCCAAGAAAAGGATTGGACAAAGGTTCAAAAGGATGCCGAGATAGGCTACTTTATATGTTCAGTCCATCAACAATTTTATTTTATTTATGTGACAATTCACATGTGATTGGTGTTAAGATGAATGTTGAAGAAATAAGGCAATGGGTGCAGAGGGCAATTTGCCTTTTGGGTAACACAAATTCGGTCCTATGCATTGAGAGAAGAAAGAGCATTTTAATGAAGATTGATCCTAAACTTGCGGAGTTGGCAAGTAAGGAGGCTGGTGCAGAGGCCAAGGGTCTCCTATTTGGTGAGGATTTTGTAAAAGATATGGCCAAGTATGTTGGTGCATTTAATTCTATTCAAAAAGTGCAAAGGGATATGCAAACGTTTTTTGGTAGGGCCGGGAGAGTGCGAGTCTGCTTCCCGGCCAAAGCTATGGGATCACAAGATCGTCATTCTCTCGAGGATACAGACCCTCCAGTGGATTATCCAATCAGGGGTTCTTCACCCAGAGGCAACGAAGTAGAAGCAGAGCCTCCAGGGGTGAAAGAAGGGCAAGAGCATTGCAAGGTATGTTTGCAAAAAGGCCCTGTATATACCCCTTTAAAGCTGGGCGGCAGACTTGCTCACTTTGTGGCACAGTGGAGGGAAATAACGTCAGATGAATGGGTAATTCAGACAGTACCATTTACAAGACAGAGTTTGCAGAGGAACCTGTTCAGGTGTGTTTCCCAAGACCATTAAGATTTTCAGAAGAGTGGATGGTTCTGGTAGATCAGAAAGTGGAAGCTGTATTTCAGAAAGAAGCAATAGAGATTTGCTCAAAGGTTTCAAAGAGATTTGTAAGCAGTATATTTTCGGTAAAGAAGACGGACAAAGGGATGAGACCGTTGATAAATCTAAGAGATCTGAACGATTTTGTTTGTTACAACCATTTCAAGATGGAGGTAATTCATCTCTTAAGAGATCTGTTGTATATTTATACAATAACTTGAAAGAGAGTTCGAAAACGTTTTCAATGTCCTGAGCAAGTGGGGAAGAATTCCACACCGATGACTGAGAGGGGGCCTCGTTATCCTCTGCTTCCAAGAGACTTGAATACCACAGAGATATTTCTTTCTTCCTTGGGCGTGAGTCTTGAAATAGCTGCTCGAGTTCCCAATTCCCTTCTGCTTCTCGGGCTTCCGCCTCATACCATGATCTTAACTGGAGGTACTTAAACCTGGAGAATGAGGGACCGATCTTATCTTGCAATATCTCCCAAGGGAGAACCCCATCTGAATCCACCAGATCAAACCACTTCTCCAAACCAGCTCTTCTAATCGGAATCGCCAGACTATCGCCCAAGCAGAGGGGGTCCCTGGAGAATCCCAAATTGGTGCAAAAGCGGAAAAATAACCAATACCCCAGATACGTCTTAATTTATACCAGGTCATCAGGGCAGCTTTTAAGACCTTAAGACGTACCCGCTTGAAAAATCTAGGTGTCCCAAATTTATATAGGAACCCCCTTTGTCCACTGCCTCCCTCTACTAAGGCCAATTCGCCAAATAGCCTACCCCACTTAGTTTCCTCAGGAGTAGACAACAGCATCCTTACACCCTTGAATTGAAAAACCAATAGGTACCAATTAATATCTGGCAATGCTAAACCACCTTTTAAAAGCTGCCTTCTTAATTTTTTCCAAGATAACCTTGCACTTTTTTGTCCCCATACAAAACTACCAATTTTGCCCTGAATCTTACTGATATTTTTCTGAGAAAAAGTGAGGGGTACCGCACTAAAAAGAAAAGTTAATTTAGGTAATACTGACATCTTTACCAGATTGACCCTCCCAAAGATCGTCAAAGGGAGGTTTTTCCACCTGGCAAAGAGATAGTCAATATCTTTTTCGATTTTCATCAAATTAATCTGGGGAATTGCATTCAAATCCTTAACAATTTTTATCCCTAGATACCTAAATTCTCTACTTGTGGGGCCTTGACTGTACACTGTGTTCCAACACATAATCTCGGTTTTAGCCGAGTTAGCGAGATATCCTGAAATTGAACCGAACTCCCTCAACAAGATTTCAAGCCGCGGAATAGAAATATCAGGGTCTCAAGTGTAGATTATTACGTTGTCCGCGTATAAGGCGATTTTGCTAGGCTAAAGAAAAACCACTTTTTTGTTTTAAACAGGCTTTATTATACCCCGGCCAAAATAGCTAGATTTGCACCTGATCCCATGCCAGTATGCCCGAGGTGTTCTTTTGGCAGGGCCGATGACATTCATATGTTTTTTGATTGTGCAGATCTAGGTTCATTTTGGAAAAATGTGGGGGTCACCTTGACAGCTATTTTTCGAACATATATTGAGATGGATCTCCATCTGGTGGTTTTTGGTGTAAACAGCTACGTAAAAGGGAGGCTCTCTCAGATCCACATTGGTTTGTTACTCTATCTTGTGATTTTGGCTAGGAGGGAGATTTGTATAAGATGGAAAGATCCGTCTCCCCCCAATAGAGAAAGTTGGTTAAAAGCGGCACTGCGCATGGCCTGTTTAGAGCAAGAAGGGGCATTGGAAATTGATAACATCTGGTCTCCCCTCCTAAGTTGGGGTCGGCACCTCCACCTGATAACTCGATAATTTGACTAGATCTCTGGCGCGTCCAATGATTACACCAATCCTCAGGAACGAGAGGAAGGCCGTGGGGCATCAGACGAAAAGCAGTAAGTCGAGGGGCGCCCAGTAATCCATAAGTCGACTTGTCAAAACTGCTAAAGTCTCTGGTGAGATGAGGACAAAAAAAAAAAAAAAAAAAGAGATCTGTTGTGATCTTAAGGGCGTGTTGCCATGCCCACCGATGTCGCTGTGTTGCTCGGTGGCATTATGACGGAGGTAAAATTCCACGGAGCGCAGGTTGATGGTTGGGGCATGATCAGGAGAGGGAGCCTCACGCTTGTGGTTGATCAGAATAAAGTTGTTTGAAAGCCTACCTACCAGAGTCCAAATTAATTACCACAATTTGGCGACAACCACCTGTTGTCCTGTACATTAGCCACAGTGAGGTGGAATACACGGTGGAAGCCGAGAATTATTCAGACCATCAAGAATGGAAACCGCAGTACCAAAGACGCTGACGCGAGCCGTCTACACAAACGGTTAGACAAGTGCGCATGAAATGCTGACTGATGGCAGGAGAAAAATGTATTTCTTCATAAACAGCAGCAGCTAGCATTGCGACCTCGCTGAAGTGACAAATCAGCAGCATAGGTTAATGGGAGCCGTCCTTGCATGAGGCGCGTACTAACTCCGGTCGGAGGCTGCGCCACAAGCAATAAAGTTAATGCGCAACCTGAAGCTCAGCATATGCGACTGCACATGTTTCATAAGTCAAAACAGTGAATACAAGCAATATTTTAAGACAGAAAATATATATGATGTGCATTACCTGTTGAAGGAGAGCTGCTCCTGACACTAATGTGCATTTGTCATCTGGGGCATACTGTCCTCCGCAGGAGGAGTCAAAGCGGCAGATATAGATGAGGGACTAACCTGTGCAGCAGCTAGATGCCATTTTGAACTCTTGTGAAGCTCAGAACAGGGAAGATAGCATCCAGAGGAAAGAATTCATGGGGTCAGTAAGGATGGCGAATGGACTTTCGTATGTCTGCCATCCAATCATCTTTGGGACTGCCCGCCTACGAGGAGGCAGTCCCACAGGGCAAATTAGGATGTGACCGCCATTGCCCATGTTTTGCATTGTGGCGGGTGCTGCACTCAGCAGCACCTGCCACAAGTCAAAACAGACACTCCACACATATCCCTGCACTATGTGGCAGGCACCATGTGGTGCCTACCACATGGTGTAGGGATATGTAGGGGGGCACCATAGGTGCCCCCCAGGGCCTATGTCCCTGGCCCAGGGGGTTAGGGGGGCCCGCTACAGGCCCCGAAATCTGTTTGCGCCTGCCGTTTTGCTGCAGGTTGACAGGGATATTGTAATTCTGGGATTCCAGGGAGGTCCAACAGGCGGTCGGATACAGACCGCCTGTCGGGACCATGGCGGTCGGTGTTTCTGACTGCCACCCATCAAAATGACATTGTTATGTGGTGGACGGAAATCCCTGGTAAGATGTCCGAAAGACTGCCACCGACAGCCTGTCAGTGGCAGTCCTTCGGCCATCGTAATGGGGCCCTCAGTTCGACAGTTGTGTTGGCAATAAAGTGAAAATTTGTTGTATTTCTGCTCAAGCTGCAGCTCTTGCACAATGGCCATGGCAAGCAACTAAATAGTGGCTGCTACTCCAATGTTTTTATCGCAAGCAGGTCCACCTTCAATAGAGTGGGAAGAGTAGATCGGAATTTTGGAAAATTATTTGGAGGCTATTGATGGTTCAAGGTTCTCAGTATCTAGGAAGTAAGCTTTGTTACTCAATGCCTTAGGTAAAGAGGGACAACATGTTTTTAAGTTTTTATCAGAGGTAATGGGTGCAGATGGAGAGCCAATGGAAAACACTTATATGGACACAAAAAGACGACTACGAAAGTACTATGGAAAAGAAGTGAATATAGTGATGCAGGGCCATAGGTTTTATTCGCAATCCCAACAAGCACAGTAATCGGTGGATCAGTTGGTGACAAGATTGAGAGAATTGGCTGTAAAGTGTGATTGTTGAACCATGACTGACCAGATGATTAGAGATCAATTGATAGTACAGTGCAAAAACAAGAGAATGCAAGAGAGACTGTGGGCTGCAAGGAATCCAACATTACAGGAAGCAATAACAATTGCAAAAATAGTGGAGGAATCGGACAGATACATAAAGAAATGCAACAGTGGAAACTAAGCCTGAAGAAGAAGTTAACGTAGTAAATAATAAGGGAACATTTAACAAAGGGTGATGTTGAAGGTAGGCATACTAAAGTAGGTAGAGAAGGTAAACAATTTGTAGAGAAGTCCAAGAAGAGAGTGAGTACCAATTTGAGGTCAGAATTTAAAGGGTGTTACAGGTGTGGAAGGATGGGACCTGCTGCATATTTTAAAGGTGTCTTCGCTTGGGACAAAGATTCTTGAAGGTGTGGGAGAAAGGGACATTTGGCAAGAGTTTGTAGAGATTTCTCCAGGAGTAGAGTGGCGTGTGTTGCAGAGGATGATGGTACACAAGATATAGTACTGTGTATTGAGAATAACAATGGAATGAGAATGCATAGACCAAGAGCAGAATTTAAAGTGAATGGGGTTCAAACATATTTGATGGTTGATCCGGGGTCCTAGGGATATTTTCAAGAATAAGTGGCCGAATGTGGAGTTACAACAGAGTGATATTTATCCAAAAGGTTATGGCGGAGAGAGCATACACATTGAAGGATGCCTGGAATCTGAATTTGAATTCAAGGGTAGAAGAGCATTAGGTAGGATGCATGTATCACGAGGGGGCCAAGCTATCTTAGGCTGGGTGCAGCAGTATGATTTACATATTGTGTTAAACCCCAGATCTAACGAACAGGTTATGACCATTCAAACTCATGAATGTTTTGATATCATTTTGCAGAAATGTTCTAATGTGATCAGAGACCAGCTTGGCATGTTGAAGGGGTATGTTCACGAAATGAAACTGAAAGAAGGGTCAGAACTGGTTAGACATGCAGTCAGAAGAATCCCCATAGTTGTATGTGGGGAAGCTAAAAAGATGTTAGAAGACATGCAAAGAAAGGGTGTCATTGAACCGGTTGAAGCATCAGACTGGCTGTCTCCTGTAGTTATTACAAAAAAAGGGGACGGCTAACTGAGATTTTGTTTAGACTTGAGATCCCTGAATCAATGCATTGTGATGGATAGTTTTCCCCTACCAAATATTTCAGAAATGATTAATGTTGAATAATGCAAAAATGTTCATGAGACTAGATTTGAAGTCAGCTTATCACCAAATCAAATTACATCTCAAATCCAAAGTGTTCACAGCATTTGTTACGATGGAGGCGGTTTTCCAATTTAAGAGTCTTCCATTTGGGCTGGCATCAGCTTCGAATGTATTCCAACAAATGATGCACAAATTATTTGGTGATGTTCCTAACGTTCGTTTCTTTCAGGACGATATTTTAATTACTGGAGAATCAGAGGAAGATCACAACAGAGCCTTGGTCAAAACATTGAAAGTGTTGAGTAAAGCTGGATTAACATTACGTAAAGATAAATGTCAGTTCTTATTGAAAGAAATTGAGTACTTAGGTTATACTATTTTAGAGCAAGGAGTTAAACCTTAGGAAGATTTGGTGAAGTCAATGCGCCTAGCTCCGACCCCTGAAGGGAACGATCAATTACGGTCTTTCATGGGGTTAATTGAATATTATGCGAAATTTGTAGAGAATTTTGCAGGGAAAACAGAAGCTTTGAGGGAGCTATTGAGGAAAGGCTGGGAGTTTGAGTGAAAAGAGAGACATGAGAGAGCTTTTGCAGTGATTAAATATGAAATAGTCAATGCAGAAATTTTAACCCCATTTGAGCCAATGAACAAAACCATATTAACTGATGATGCCAATGCTCATGGAATTGGAGCTGTGTTAACACAGATAAAGAATGGTGTGGAAAAACCCATGGCCTTTGCCTCAAGGACTCTTTCTCAAGGAATGAAATTATGCCGCAATAGACAGAGAGGCCTTGACAGCGGTGTGGATAGTGGAGTACTTTCGCACATATCTGTGGGGTGTGCAATTTACATTATGGACCGATCATAAGCCATTGCTGAGAGTGTTGAGACTGGGAGGCGCAAGTAAAATTTATCCTGATGATGATCCCATATTGATACATGGGTTGAAATGCCATGGACATCCTTATGGTTGAGAGAGACTTTCATTGATTGACCTTATATGAAAGAATCTATTTGTTCAAAAATTGGGACTGTAAATCCACTACTCTGGAATCTGCACCCATTAATTGAGTCTTTCCCCCGTTCCATTGTTTATTTTGTGATCACTTTAATGCCATTTTGCAGGACTTTTTTAGCACTATAGGCTTAATTACGATGTCGGTTGGACGAGCGTCCGACTGCCATTGCCGCGGGATTGGAACCGCCCGACATGGAGTCGGCAGTTCCACTCACCTAATTACTATGCGACTGCCATGTAGGCCGTGTAGGCAAAAGCGGCAAAAGCTGCAATGGAAATAGGCATTTTGCAAACATCCATGCACCGTGTGCCAGGCACCATGTGGTGCATGGATGTTTGGAGGGCACCAGATGTGCCCCCCTGGCCTCATAGGGGAGGGTCGGACTGCCATGTAAAGGCAGAGGGAAAAGGGACATCGTAATCCCTATGGTGGTGCCTCTGCAGACACCACCACCATTGTAGGGATTACGGTCAGATCAACGCTCCAACAGGCTCCTTGAGCCTGTCAGAGGCATCGGTCAGTCCACTGAGCTCCGTCCAATCGCATCATAATGCTGCAGTCGGACCACTATCCTGGGTGTGGGGCCGCCCGACATCCTAATCTGAGCACTCACTTAACTGATTTTATGAATACATATGCTGCATGTTATTAGAAATGATTTGAATACACTTTGCTCACATAAATTGACTTATTTGGCCATATCCTTTATTATTTTTTTCTTTTTCTCTTTTTTGTTCTTGTACAAAACATTGATGTAATATTGTGAAAATTATTATGCATGGTTTCAAATAATACCTAATTGGGAATTGTTGTATTTAAGAATTAAGCGAGGGTGCATGCAGCGAGAAGTTGGTTGGCACCCTCTCATGCCCAGAAGTAAAAAAAAATGCTAGGCATCCAGAAAAAAAGAAAGAAAACAGTACAAAAAGATTGTTTTTGTCTACTATTAAACTATATGTTTTTATGTTATTTTCTTGCAGGAAGTGGAGATTATTTCTCTAGTGGAAATGACCTGATTTCTATATTGAAGATTGCAGCAGGGGAACCTGAGCAACTGATGGTACTCTTCAGAGATTCTATCAAGTAGGAGCAAATATACCAATTCTTTTACAGTCTTTGGTTGTATGTACAGTTTCAAATTGGTAGTGATAAGAGTGGAAATCCTGATAATTCTTAGCAAGATGATTTAATTACATATAAAAACTCAAAACGTTATTTCTAATAAAGAGTTTTCAGAAAATGTGATGTACAATTTAAATGTATTTTAATTTTTTGCTTATTTATGGGTATTTGTACAGTTTTAAATTCACCCTGGACTGGATCAAGAAATATATTGTAGACATACAACTCTTGAGAGTAAATTGAAATAATTTACTAATTTTGATTAACCTTTATAATTCTGGAAACTATGGGGCCGATTCACAGAACTAATCTGAGACAAAATCCTAAACGTACTACTTTTGGTATTCACAGAAGGCACTTACGATTTATGGTATTCATAGAAATCACTTACGACTACTAACTTTACGTCCACACTTGGGCCGGAATTTCCAAACCCGGAGCAGAAGTTCCGCACCCGGAGTAGAATTTCCGCTTCCGGGCCGGAATCTCCACCTCTGGGCCAGAATCTCCACCTCCAGGCCGGAATCTCCGCCTCCGGACAGGAATCTCCGAAATTAAACTGGAACCCATTATTTCACACAGGATATGACATACAGGAGGTGGGAGACAGGAAATACATCACAGGAAGTTGTTGGCAGCCATTTTGTGTTCATTCTGAGTCATCCTCTCTCACAGATCAGATCCTCTGCCATCCTGCTGCTCTTTTCGACCTTATTTCCCCCAAAATGGCTGAGGGTTATGAAGAGAAAGCACCCCCTTTCAGGGAAAGGGAATTAGACATCTTAGCTGAGGGGGTGATACTCAAATATCCTCAGCTATATGGGGGGGCCAGAGGACCAGTTGAGTAATGCAGCGTGGGCCAGACTATGGGGCGACATTGGTGAGCGCTGCAGTACAGTGGGCGTTCACACCAGGAACACGAGGGCATGCCTCAAGCGCTGGGAGGACCTAAAACGCCTGGCCCGGCACAAGGCAGAGGAGCTACTGGGCCAGTCTTCCCAGCACCATGTGCATCATCCTCGTCTCTCGCCACTGTACAGGAGGGACTTGCGTGCAGCTCATCCGACCCTCCATGCTCAGCTGGAGGAGCATGAGCAGCAGAGACCTGGTAAGTGCATTATATTCAATATGTGCCTGGAAGTATGATGTGAGTGAAGACAGAGCTGTACCATCCTGTGTCCCATGTCTCCATTCACCTATTCTGTGTCTATGCAGCAGTCATCATGAAGCAAAAGGGTTACACTTGTACATGTGTCACACATACATCCTCACATCTCTAGGCCACCAAAATTGGTGAATATTAGCCTATCATGACATGATACGCAACAGAGTTGTGACTTGTGAAGAGACTTTCTTTTTATTTACACATTTTCACTGGTCAAAAAGTTCCTGGGATGTGATCAATGGGGATCGTGCTTGCGGCTTCACAATTTCAGAGGTGAGGATCGCTGTGAGGTATTATGTCTGGGTTGTCGCCGAGGTGCAAGTTGGTGTGGTGCATCTGCCTGTACAGGGGGAAGTTCATGTGCAGGGGCAGATGGTGTCTGTACAGTTGGTGTTTGTGCGTGGATAGGGGCTTGTTGTGCAGGTGGTGGTAGTGCTTGTTCAGGGGGTGGTGGTGGTTGTGCAGGTGGGGGGAGTGCCTGTTCAGAGGGTGGTGGTGGATCTGCAGGTGGGTGGAGTGCCTGGATAGGGGGCAGTGGTGGGTGTGTACCCTTGCTGTGGTCATGTGCAGTTTGTGGTACAGGTGTATGGGTGTGATGTGCTGCAGGCAGATGTGATGGCTCCCCTCCCTGCATTGACCGTGAAGGGAGACCTTGGATCACTTTCATCATGCCCTCCATCATCTTCATGGCTAAGGCATGGTGTCTTAAACTCTCTTCCCTTTGGATAGATATGATGTCTCTGATATTCTTGCACATGCCTTGCCAAGATCTATCCATCCTATCCAAAACATGGGTCTGTCTGTCCACCACCTGAGGGAATTGGCGCAGGGCCTCAGACATGTCTGACAGGGTGGCCCCTATGGCACGAATGTCCTGCCTCACATCTGCCTGCTGTCGGAAGAAGTCCAGCTCCCACTGGGCACCATGGCCTTGTGCAGGCCCTCTCAGCAGGGGTCGGCCATAAATGAGACCGCCAGGTCCAACAGCAGGGGGGAGGGTGGCATGTGAAAGCCTGTGGACAGGAGAATGGTGCTCAGGGGATACCTGCACCACAACAGGGTTGGTACTTTCCTCAGATGGTGAAGAGAATGCCTGGGATACACTGTATATGGTGGAGTGTGTAGGGGAACCACCACATCTGTACCGGATGTGAGGGCTGTGAGGGAGTGATATCTGTGTTGGGGTGTGTGTGAGCCTTGCTGCAAAATGTGGGCGATGTGGGAATATTTCTGTCCATGGCATCAGACTCTTCATCATCTGAGAGGATGAACAGATAGTCACCATCATCATCCAATCCTTCATCCTCCTCAGGTACTTCCTCCTCCTCCTCTTGCGCAGTACTTGCAGCCGACATTACTGCCTGGAGGAGCAGTGGATTTTCCCCTTTGAGTGCCCATCGCCCAACACTGGTGGAAGGTCCATCCTCCTCATCGTCATCATCACCTGGAACATAGAGGTTGCAACAGGATAAGTAATTGACCTAGTATAAGGTCTTGTGCAACACAAGGGTTGGCTCTACTGTACTTTGCATCATCAGATGACGCACATGTGACCTGGTTTGGGTACCCCTACAAGTGACAGCTCACACCATAGCACTGAGGGGTGAAATGGAGATGTACATTGCACAAGCAAACTCACCAGCTCCAGCCACAGCTTTGTGTCCCTTTGCGATCCCCCCTGATGACAACTTCTGAACCATGCTCCTCATAGGTTTTGTTGACGAAGCAGTCCCCGATCCAGCAGCTGAAGAGGGAAGTGACACCATTCTCAATCATCTGCATTACTAATTTATAAACAAGCAGATGTGACACTTATGATATGTATGTAACTTTGTTAACACCAACTGCAGGTTCTATGCAGAAGGGGATTTTGATCTTAGTCATGGTTTTGATAGGGAAACACTTCACGCCACATTTACCTGATGGACATGTGGGAGAGGGTTTCACTGCTGCAGCCAGGATGTCTTGCATTCCCCGGGATGGTGTTGTACTCTGCACTGGTGTCATCCTGTCAGCAGCTGTGATGAGACATACATGTCCATATTTCAGTACACATGATGGTAGCTATGAGCTAACATGTATGTGTCATTCTCAATGACCATTGATAGGATATTTCTGGACAATGTGAAGCATGTTTACGTCATGGGCTTTACATGTGGGCCCCTGCTCACATGCAGCAATTGCCAGCTGTTACCTCCACACAGCACTGACATCAATGAGATGACACATCAACAGAAAAACGTGTATGAGAAGGTTACTGATATTTGAAGGAAGGGGAGAAATAATCAGGACGCCCCCACATTACATTGATTACACCTTCACCGTTAAGACTAACATGTCTCATGAGTGTGATGTTGTCTGTTGACAAGTTGAAAGGAGTGTACATCCACAGGCTGACCAGTTTCACATTTGCACATCAGTTCAAACATTGCATTGCAGAGTTCATATGTGAGATGTGCAATAGTCTGGTACATTTTGTGTGTCATTTGTGCTTCCCTACCCATGAAGTCACAAAGCTCATTTTGGATTGAGAGATCACACATTTGTAATGTCCATCCTTTGAGTGTCCTCTGTTCCCATAATCCATTTCCTACATCATGGTAGAACTAAGCTGACAACGGATGATGTCTTGTACAGCAGACATCCTAACCTCATATATTATACACTCACTTATGTAGGTGGATACAGTAGAAGAGGAGGCAAGCAGAAGGCAACATTTGACTCAGATCCCACATTGTGGGTAAGTTGCGAAGATTTGATGGTTGCCGCCTACACTGGATTTGTGTTGTGCCTTTCAGCCAAGAGATTTTATAATGTAACTTCCTGAAGATTCACCGTTGCAGCCCATACATCATCACAAAAGTACACAACTGACATCAGTGCGACCCTCATCCACACCCATTTCAATATGATTTGTCCATTGGAATTTTGCTAGGCCCCGCATCTGCCCAGTGTGTGGTCCCTGACCAGATGTCACAGCCAACCTTGTAGCAGAAGTCACTGTGGGTCTTGGAATCTGGGCGGATATCATTGGACCTACAATGATAAGTGTGTTTGCAACTTTACATTTCTGCTACCACATGTGATGCACTCAATTTCAGGCACAAAGGATGAGCACAAGCAGCGTGGGCCCTACCGTTGCAGAAGTGTATAGCACTAATTATCATGAGTGATCACACATTCAAATTGAGCATGGTGGGGGATGGTAGGCACTTGAAATGATCATCAGACCCAAATGCGGGTATTCCGGCCCGATAGCGGAGATTCCGGCCCGGAGGTGGAGATTCCGGCACAGAGGTGGAGATTCCGGCCCGGAGGCGTAAATTCCGCTCCGGGTGCTGAACTTCTGCTCCGGGTGCGGAAATTCCGGCCCGAGTGCGGAAATTCCGGCCCGAGTGCGGACGTAAAGTTAGTAGTCGTAAGTGATTTCTGTGAATACCATAAATCGGAAGTGCCTTCTGTGAATACCAAAAGTAGTAAGTTTAGGATTTTGTCTCAGATTAGTTCTGTGAATCGGCCCCATAGTTTTTGTACTAAAGTCAAGTCAAATAATGAAGTGTGTGCTAAATATTGTAATATTTTGTGTACAGCAGTTGATAGTCATTTTATGTCATTAAGCAGTTTTTATATACTGTGGACCAGAGCCAAACGTGTTGCAGACTGTTATACACAGGATCCAGCTACATTAGTTACTAAAAGAAGAAATAATTAAAACATATGTGTTAGACCTGTCAGCCTTAGGTTGGGCTTCACCCAAACGTTCTTGCTAATTACCTCCATTTTTAAGCTTAAATGTGTTTTTGTTGGCTTTTGCACTGCTAATCAATGCTAAAGTGCTAGTGCTCGCTCTCTTAAACATGGTTTGATTGGTTTACACCTCATATTTAATTTACTTATAAGTCCCTTGTAGAGTGGTATGCCATATACCCAGGGCCTGTAAATTAAATGCTACCAGTGGGCCTGCAGCACTTATTATTCCACCTACTCAAGCAGCACCATGAAACATATCCCAGGCCTGCCTTTGCAGCCTGAATGCATTTTTAACTGCCAATTCGACTTGCCAATATAACCCCCTTCCCAAGCCTTAACCTCCCCTTTTATTGGTATAAGTCATCCCTAAGGTAGGCCCTAGGAAGCCCACAGGGCAGGGTGCATTGTAATTAAAAGGTTGGACATGCACTTTCAAGTTCTACATGTCCCGTAGTGAAAAACTCCTAAATTAGTTTTTCACTACTGTGAGGCCTACTTGCCCCATAGGATAACATTGAGGATTCCTTATTGCATTTAATAAGCTATAATTTCAAATTGGGAACAGGTAGGTATGTCATGTTTTGTGTCTTTGGAATTGTAATGAAAAGCCCTATTTAATGGTAAAATCAGTTTTTTATTACAACTTTAAAAATGCCACTTTAGAAAGATGACATGTTTTTGCCCTTAGCCCTTTTGTGCCTGTAGCCTTTCTTGGTTCACATGACTGGGTGTAACTGCCAAATAGACTTTGTGAATTCCTCCCAGGCAGTCAGACAATAGAGGGATTAGGTGTGCTTCAATGGACCATCTGCTGGCAGGATTTGGGGGGCAGAACTGAGCACTTGCAGCTGAATAAGGTGTGCTCTGCCTTCACACAAAGTGTGTAAATCCTCCACATTGTCACTGCAGACAGGTAGAAGCCAGAGCAGGGGAGTCAAGAAATTCCATGCACTTCACATAGCCTTTCTAAAAGCTTCTCCCACCTTCCAGAAGAAGGGCACCAGGGAATAAAAATATGACCTTCAGACCCCCTCTTCAGTGCACTCCTGGACCTGCGGAAGGGCTCTCAGAGGACTGCCTGCTGCTGTGACCTGCTGTGTACTCTGCAAGCCTGCTACTGCACCTGTAAGGAGTGCTTTGCTGTCTGGAGCCTGCCTTGAACCCTCAGAGATCAGCCCTAGCTGTTGAGCTCTGCATCTTCTCCTAAACCCAAGGCTACCAGAGTGACTCCAAGGGCTAGTTTTCTGGCCTCCTGTTAAGAGCCACAGGGCACAAAAGGCTCCCACAATCTTGAACCTGCAGCGGGACCCAGGCTGAGTGAGCCTTACCCCCAAATGGGCCCCACATGTCCTGGACCCTTGGTTGTGGTGATAAAGGTGCCCAGATATCCAAATCCCAAAACGAAGGACTTTTACATTTTTTGGCCAAAACATTTGAGAATCAGGAGGAGACCGGGACCAACCTGCTTACTGATCGGCTTGAGATGCATCATTGGTCAGATTGACTTTGCAGCTTCTCTCGCTACATTCTTCTCTGCGGCAGCAATCCTTTTCAGCGGTCCTTCGCCGAAGGTGTATCTGGCCTCATGGAATTATCTTCGACTACAGCCCTCTGCCTCATCCCGCTGGAGATTTTTGACTTCCATTTCAGATACTAAGTCAGAATGTAGAAATCTTTACCGTGGCTTTGACCCAAGTCTATCCGATGATGACGCTCCCTCCTCTGACACCTCCTGCAGCCTTACCCCACTGAACTTTACCTTCTCAGAACATTTTTCTCAAAATTTCTTCTAAATCTGAAGGTAAGCACTGACCAGGCCCAATCCACTTCTTGTATCTGACCCGTGCTCGATTGCAGTTGGCCATATTGTTTTACTTTGACCCAGTCTCACGCAACTAGATCTTTGTGGTTGCCACTTTGATCTTTTAGGCACTAGTTTGTACTAAAAACTTTTAAAAAAATTATAACTCTATTCTACTGAATGGATTTTTGTCAATTTAGTGTCAATTTATTAGAATGTACTCTATTTTTCTAAATTGGTGTGGGATTGTTCTTGTGTTGTGTTTCTACTTTATTGCTGTTTGTGTGCAACATAAATGCTTTACACATTGCCTCTAAGCTAAGCCTGACTGCTTTTTGTGCCAAGCTACCCAGGGTTAAGCACAGGTTAATTTAGTTACTTTTTGTGGTTCACCCTGCAAGGTATTGTGGCTGTTGCTTGACCATGGCTTGCACCCCAGTCAACTAACAACCCAATTATTCACAAAATGACTATTTACTATGGTAACAATCAGAGGTAACTACTCTAAATGTATTGTTGAGCTAAATGAAGTATCCTACAAAATCATCAATACAGAACAGCGCTTTCTGATAAACCATTCACGTGGTACTTTTGAAAACATCCGATAAGGCGTAACCTTAAAATGCGTACATTTTCCGTTTGAAAGGTGTTGCAGGATGGTATTTTCATTGCACTCCCCAAAGAGAATTGTTTAAGTAGCAGTTTTTTCAAGCAACTGATTATCAGAAGCACTTTGCATAAATAGGTAGCCTCCTAAGAGTTATTATAATTGGAGTTGTGTGCTCATATTTTACCAATCCATTTTCTAGCCTGGCCAAAAGATGAAGTACTGCCTGGACAAGGATAATAGCAATTCTCCTAATTATATGCCGAGAGAATCTGGATTTCATTAAAGACACGGAGGCTAACATTATGCATTATTCCTTTAATGCAAACTCCACACAGCGACTTTCAAGTATTACATCACAAACTAAATTGTTCTAGAACAGAATACAGCTAGACCCTAATAGGCATGTCCACAATCTGTCTCTTTGAAATGTGGTCCAAAATTCTCCATCATGTATTACGAAAAGTCCAAAAATGGAACTTCTCAAACAACGAAGATCTTGCATTGCAGAACCAAAGAAAGAAGGCACTCAGGTCGTAGAGGTTTCCAGCTGATGGAGACACGTAGACATAAACTACTGGGAATTATCTGAAATTGAAGAGGACTATTAGAACATCCTCTATAGACGTAAGACATTCTAAATAAATAGCACATAAACAAATACAATGTATATAACAACCCCCCCCCCAAAAAAAGTGTGAAAAAAAGGGGGCTTGGGGGGGGTCTCCCCCCCAAAAAAAACACACCTGTTTCCATTGCGATGTGGAGGCAATCAGCGTCGTTAGAGGAAACGGAAAAACACTTCCGCTTCCTCTTTACGACGTGCAACGTCACCTCGGAAGATCTTGGAGAGGAGACCACGAGGAGAGGTAAGGGGAATTTAAGTTTAATAAAATATATTTATATATAGATTGAGGGGGTTGTGTTACTTAGGGGTGCGATTCTAGGGTTAAAGGCAGGGGAGGGGTATTTGTTAGAAGGGTTTGGGGGTGGGGGAATCGCGAAGGGAAAGATTTTAAGGGTTCCGGGCAGGGGTAATAATAGGAAGGGCTGGAGGTCGGGGGGTCGCGCAGGGGTACAGGGGAGGGGTATTTAAAAAAATAAGAGCTAGAGAGGGAGGGGCAAGGGAACATGTAAGGAATTGGGGAAGGGATCGGAGAAAACCTTTACCATGGAAATACCATTATCATTGCATAATTTTACAACGAAAATCGTTGTAAAGGTATGCGTGGTAAAGGCATTTTCGTGGTAAAGGATGTGCGTGGTAATGGCATTCGCATTGTAACGCATGTGTGGAAAAGGCATGCGTTACAACGGAATGCGTTGTAACGTCATACAACCATATGAGTGCAGATCAGTAACAATTAAGTAACCTATAACTAAGGCCCCTAACAAACTGTTCTACTAAGAAAGTAATCACTTCAATTATAGGAGCATCCACAGGATCCAAGTCCCTCTCCAAGCACCAGCATACCCATGTTTTCCATATTCTATTGTATCTATAGTGAGTTCCTGGAGCCCAGGATTCCTCAAGGAGCTCCTCGGCCCTTCCTGAAAGACCTGACATCTCACTAGACCTTCTGAAACTTTTCAGACAAGAAGATCCAAAATTCCAGTCTAAACCAGAGGGAGTTCTCGTCCATCTACGTCCCTTAAAAGGCCTTCCTCTGCTGGTAGAAGCAAGGGAATATCACAGGCCAATTCCAAGGTCATGGGGAACCAAGCCTGGGATGGCCAGAAGAGAGTTACTAGTACCAGTGAACATTGCTCCTGTCTTACCTTCTGGAGAACCCTCGGAATCTTTGCAAAGGGGAAAAGTTTTCAGCTCAGGCTCTCTTACAGGGTTGCAGGAATGCATTGACTGCCTGAGCACCTGGGTCTGGCATCCAACTGAAGTACTTCAGTTGAAATGTCAACCTGCTTGCAAAGGGATCCACCTCCAAAGGCCCCTATAAGTGACAGAGACTTCTGAAGCGCTATCATTCAGCTTCCAGTCGCTGTAGTCTTTCAAGAACCTTGAGTTCCAATCTGCTGCGATATTGTTTTTCCTTGGTAAGTACTCTGCTCTCAAGCTGATCTTCTGTTCTAGACAGAACATCCAAATTCTTTTGGCCAAATACAACAGACTGAGGATTTTGTACCCCTAACTGATTTAAAAAACTACAGACCTATTTCTCTTCTACCAAACCCAGTTAAAATCCTGGAACGATTAATTAGTAAAGCACTTTCCCAGTTTTTAGAAACAAACAACATTCTGGACAAGGTGCAATTTAGATTTCGCCCAGGCCATGGAACGGAGACCGCCTTGGTGACCGTCATGGACGACCTACGGATGCGTGCAGACAGGGGACAGTCAACCATACTGATTCTTCTTGACCTGTCTGCCGCATTCGATACGGTAAACCATGAGACTCTTCTGTCCAGGCTTGAAGAGGTGGGGCTTGTGGGCACTGCCTTAAAGTGGTTCCAATCGTACCTATCTAATAGACAACAGGCAGTAGCCCTCCCCCCTTTTCGTTCCAAGTTCTCTAACACCCTGCATGGTGTCCCACAAGGATCTGCGATTAGTCCCATATTATTCAACATCTATATGAGCCCTTTACTTGCCGTTATAAGGTCTCATAACGTTAATCTTGTGAACTACGCAGATGACACCCAGCTCATCTTGTCTCTAGAAGGTGAGCAATCTGTACCCCTAGAAGATTTCCACGCCTGTCTGCAGGACACAGCACTCTGGCTTAGGGAGAATTCTCTTCAATTTAACTCCGATAAGACAGAGATCCTACACTGTGTAGCAGGTAGAATTCCCCCTACACTCCCGTCTGACTTTTGGCCCACCTCCACTACTACTCCATTGGTTCCCAGTAAGACGGTACGCAACCTGGGAGTCATGTTTGATAATAAATTGACACTTGAGAAACATGTTAACAAAACAGTTGGGAGCTGCTTTACTTTTATTAGAGCATTTCGGAAAATCTTCCCGATGTTCTCTAAAAAGGCTAGAACACTGATAGTCCGAAGCACTATCCTCAGTAGATTGGACTACTGTAATGCTCTGCTGCTGGAATCACCAAAGTACCTAATCGAGAGACTACAGAGAATACAGACCATGGCGGCCAAGATGGCACTACTGAGATCAAGCCGCTCTTCCGCCTCCAAGGCACTCTCAGAGTTGCACTGGCTTCCAATCTTGCAGAGGATACAATTTAAGGCATTGTGTATAGTGTTCAAAGCCTTGCACGGCTGTGGACCCAAATCTCTGCAGGAAAAGTTTACATGGTATGTCCCGCCCCGAACACTTCGCTCCTCTTCAGCCAGTCTGGTGAAGGTGCCCAGAGTCAGGAAAATTAAATCAGGAGGCAGGGTTTTTAGTACGGCAGCCTCACACCTCTGGAACAAACTTCCACCTGATATCAGACAAATAGACGACCTCTTGCAGTTTAGAAAAAGGATAAAAACATGGCTTTATCCTCGAGTATGCTCTCTGACATCTTGTTAATCTTATTTCTGGTAAGGGGCATTCCACCGGTATCTATATTTAGCTAGAAATTCGTATCACAGCGCCAGGGTAACCGTAGGATGTTAGTTGTGCTATATAAGTGTTGATAATAATAATAATAATTATGTATGCCACTGCAGACACATTGTCCATTTTTAATATGACAGTTCTGCCCTGCAGAGAGTGTTTGAAGCTCATTAGAGCATAGAGACCTGCTGTCAACTTCAGATAATTTATGTGGTGGGATCTCTCCATATAAGACCATAAACCTCATGTGTTCAGGTTGCCCAGGCGTGCACCCAGTCACGAAGGCTTGCATCCAATTCTAGTATCTATTCAGGGGGACTCCCAAAGATTGTCCTGCCATTCCAGGCATTCGTGTTCTCCAACCACCAGTCGAATTCTAATCTGACATCTTGATTTAGGATCACCCTGTCCCCATACCATGATCCTTCTCTCAGAGCTCTCGCTTTCACCCTCCATGATGCTCGATAATGTAATGTTCCCGGAAATATGGCTAGAATAGAAGAGGAAAGGAGACCTAGGAGTCTGGCTAGCTCTCTGAAGGTTATAGAGTCTTGTCTCAACACAAATCTTATCTCCTTTCAAATCTTGGTCATTTTCTTCTCTGACAACAGAAGTAGGGACTTTATTGTGTTTGTCGTAAAACCCACAAATTCTAGGGACCTGGAAGGAACCAGAATGGACTTCTCCTTGTTTATTATGAAACCCAAACTACATAGAAGATTTACCACCAATCCTTTAAAATCTGAGAATGATATTGGGACATTATGAGGATATCGTCTAGATAAACAATTAACCGTATCCCCCTCTCTCTCAGAAAGGATGCAGCCACTCCCATTACCTTGGTGAAACACAAAGGAGCCGAGGATAGGCCAAAGGGAAGTGCCTGAAACAGAAAAAGACAGTGATTCCATATGAACTGCAGGAGGTAATCTTGAGGCTCCATGGCCATGAGAATAGTGAAGTAGGCATCCTTCAGGTCCAACTTCACAAGCCAGTCTTTTTCTAGTAGAATGTCTCTTAAGAGATAGATTCTCTCCATCTTGGAATGTCCGTAGACTAGAAATCTGTTCAGGTCCCTGAGATTTATAACTGGTCTCCATTCTTTGTCTTTTTTCTCCACAAGGAAGAGTGTACTTACAAAAACTTGGCATACCCGAGGAACCTCTACGATTGCACCTTCTTGTATCATAGAGACCACCTCTTCTTCTACCACCTTTTGTTGCTCTAAGGTAAGTTTCAATATTCTTGGGAGAGAGGATTGTACTGGGACCTCTGCGAAATCTATTTTGAAGCCCTGAATGGTTTCCGGGACCCAATAGTCTGTGTAATTAATTTCCAAGCGTGGGAAAAGAACTTGAGTCGACCCCCCACTTTTACCAGGGAAAAATAAATATGTGAAGTGTTCGTACTCACTCTAAAAATTGTGTCCTTGTCCATGGAATCTGAAGCCTCTGGTACGAGTAGTTCGTCCTCGCTGGGGGTAGAAGGACTGTGAGGTGCCTGGCTGGTAACCTCTACCAAAACCTCTTTATCTGAAGTTGGGCCTTTGAGTATCTTGACCAGTGGAAAGGCTCCTTCCTGACCATAAACACTAGTGTTAAAAACCCTTCTCATATTTGTCTGTGCTTTGTCCAAGGCTGTGGACATAACCACATTTTTCCTATTGTTTTAATCATATCCTCCCCGAACAGGAGGGCTTTGGGGTTTTCGGAGGGTTCTTTATCCGCCATGTCTCCTAATTTTGAGTTGGTCTTGCTTACGACAACCCTACCACGTTCGACCTTAAGGCTTGCATTGGCATTTCCTAGGAGGATCAAAGCTGTCTTACTCCAGCCCCTAAGTAGATTAATATCTACTGGGGTCCCATTAATATGGGCCTCCTCTGCCATGTTGATTATTCTAGCTAGGGGGCCTAGGATGCAGAGAAGGCAATCTTGGCAGGCCTTAAGGGATGTTTCCATGCCTTTTCTGAGGTCACTCCCCAGCTTGAATAAAAAGGTGATAAGTTCAGGATACAGGTACTTTCTCTTGGATCGCTGGTCTAGAGCCCTCGGCTCTCAAGATGTTACATGCCTCTTTTTCTATGGGATTTCTTATCCACCTTCTAATAAATTTCCCCACATGATCTTGAGGCCACCATTAAGCACTTCTTGGATGCCTGATGTCATGTGGGGAAAACATCTCCTGGCCAAGGGGATCCATTATTATCCCCTTAGAGGATGACGGACATTCCTCCTCTGTAAAGAGGCCTTCAATGTCCATATCATCCTGATCCCAGTCAAGGATTTATTCATTGTGTAATTCTTCACTCTGATGCACCTGATCTTCCATGGCAGTATCTTCTGCTATACTCTGAGCACTTAAGATATGTGTGCTGCTTCAGACACCTCTATGAGTAGGACATCCAAGACTTTTGAGGTGCTTTGACCTTCTGATCTGTTTGAGGTGCTTAGACCTCCATTATGAGTTGAGGTGCTTAGACTTCCAGTATGAGTTGAGGTGCTTGGACCTCCCAGTATGAATTGAGGTGCTTAGACCTCCATTATGCGTTGAGTTGCTTAGACCGCCAGTATGAATTGAGGTACTTGGACCTCCGAATATGCTCATGGAAGCTGCCCCTTCAATGTTATTAACTTTTGTTAGTCTTTTGCCCCCTTTCTTACTGCAATCAGACTCTCCCCCTGAGGCGGTTTCCAAGTCACAGTCCTCATCAGAGATTAGGGACCTCTTATTAGACATAACTTGTTGCAAGGTTTCGCGCACACAAGTGTGCATCTCCTGTTGTTTCATTTTTTTAAGTAATTCTTCATTTTATATTAGGATTAGGGGCATCAGGGCCATCAGTTTCAGCATCAGATATAATGTACCGCTCCTTTTTAAGCTAAACAGTGGCAGAGGATATTTATATATATTATATATATATTTATGCACTTGAAATTAAATTTTGTGTCCAAGATAAAGGCAAAGGATTTAGTGCATTCAACATGGAAGGGCTGCGGTCCAACACTTTAATTGAGTTTACCCAGGATTGAACAGAAGTGTAGGTTTTGGGTAAAATGAACAGGAGGAACTCTTTTTTGGGGGAATGTTGACATAGGCTGAAACCAATTCTTGCAGATGTGTAGTCAGGAGGAAGTCTTGGAAATGACTCCACTGTTTTAGAGCATAATCGTAAGGCCTCTACCCAGTAGCCTTCAGGTGTTATACTGCAGTGGTATAGACAGAAAATTAGAAACTAAGACTCATGTAATGAAATATTGAACTGTGGTTTGAAAAAGAAAAGCAGAAAAACAATCACCAACTAGAGCGAATTAAGAGCCCATAAATCATACAACTGTGCATGATCCAGTGCCTATGTCTAGTTAGTACATATAAAAATTGGCAGTATACAGTTGCCAGGCTCCCAGGATAGAAACAAAAAAAGAATAAATAGAAAAATGGGAGAAAATTGTAGATATCCAAACATTGGTGGATAATGACTAAACTCAGGATGAGAAATGTAAATGCAGATTTGAATTTTTGACTTGTCTTGAAATCTTTCCATCCAAAATCTGATATTATTCAAAATATTCCTCTAATTTTTACTCAGCTTATCTTTTGCAGTAGTTAACAAAAAGGCACTAACATATTTCATCTGTTCTATATTAAAAGATAGCATTGTACAGCTTTTTCGCTGTTTTACGACAGTCATAAAGGATAACAACATATTTGTTCCTTTATGAAAATTGCTGAACTGTAGGCTGGCTCATAAACCAGTTAGCTGTACAATCATCTGCACCTCAGCATCATATATTATTTCAGTACCCATTAGTTACAAATCTATCAGGTACTAAGATAGGGCAGGAGAAAATTATATGGACATGGTCTATTTTTAACTCTTCTTTTCTGGGGCAATTCTGTAACATTTGGTGATCCGTTTTGGCCAATAATTATGGAGCAAAGTGCTCATAGTGGAGCCCCAATAAATGCTGCCTAGTAACTAGTGGAAGCAATGGTTTCATACATAAAAGAAACTGCATTGCACAAAATGTCAACTGTATCATTGATATTCTCTATTTCTCACTTATCTGCTACCCAGCTATCCTCATGACAGGCCAGTTTATTTTATTATAACCCCTAAATATTGCATTCCTGTTCAGCAGGTATGTAAGTTGATACAGTTACCTCAATTGTTATATTCCATGTCATTACTTCTAATTTCTGGATATTGATTTTATAACCTGAAAATCTGCCAATACTGTTAAGTGTATCCAAAATTGATCATCTGGCTGATGATTCAGTAGTTAGAACCAGATCTGTCACATAAAGCTTGACTTTATGGAGTATATTCCATAATATGTAGCCAGGTATTAAGCTGTTCTTTCGTAAAGATACTGCCAAGGGCTCAATGAAGATGGCTAAAGCAGAGGGAATAGAGGACAGACTTGTCTTGTCCCATGACAGATAAGAATTTGCCTGCTTTCATCTCCGTTAACAATCATTGAGGCTCTGGAAGCATTATATAAATCTTTTGTTACTATTAGAAACCTTTCGGGGAATACAATTGTTAGCATTATATTCCAAAAATATTGACATTTAACCAATACAAATGCCTTCTTAGCATCTACTGTTAGACAAAGACATCGTTGAGCCTCTGTGTTTGCTAAGTCAATAGAGGCAATTCATTCCCCAATATTTTTCTGTATATGTTGTGATCTTATTAACATTGCTGAGTGAGCTGGAGTATATTTAGAATGACTATTGGTACAAGTTCAACAAAGGTTTTTCTGTATATTTTTCTGTTGCAGTTCATTAACAAAATTGGCCAATACGTCGCACATCTAATGGGATCTTTTCGAGGTTTATTAAGAACCACTAAGGATGCTTTCGGCTAGGAGGTCAAACAAAACCCAACCAGAATAATCTTAGCATAGTAACAAGAAAAGTGTCATGACCTGAGTACTTATGAACTTGAAGATGTCGAGGCCAATCACTCCACCTCCTCCCCTTCCCCTGTAGTAAACTCAAGGATAATGAAGGGCAACTGAACTTAGGAGGCAAAATGGGTGGGAGAAACAGAAAGAGAGAGAGAGAGAGAAATTTGCTCCTGCAGGTGCTGGATTGGAAGACCTGGACTGGACGGCTGCGGTACAACATCTTGGAAAGAATAAAGGGTACAGTGACTTCCCTACCTTATAGAAAGAGAACACAATAAGGAAAAAAAGCTGAATGCAACATGGGATCATAATCTGATTTATTTTCCTCCAATCTTGCGCTATTTTCCAATTCGCACTAGTTAACAGTCATTATCAGAAAGCTGCAAGAACTACCAAGCAGATCTCGCAGAATACTTTGTTCTATCATTTATGCTGTGACAGGCCACATTCCTTCGTCTGCCTCTTTTGAAAGCTTGTATTGCCTAATTCTTGGAAAGACTACTTTTGGTTTTATCTTTATTCTACTGGTTTTGCACTTTTTAGCAATCCTATCTCTTTACCTGTCAAATCCCATACCTCTTCTTGAACAGTTTGACTTAGATCTAGAGGCAGGTCATCTTTTGTAAAAACTGGAAACAGCTGAACTCTCGAATCTAGTGATTTTATTTTAAAGACTGAATCTGCATCTTGGGTATAAATTGTGACACCATCCGGTGTGCAGTAAATCACACAGTTCATCTTGCAAAGCAAGTCTCTGCCAAGTAAATTAAAAGGACTCGAATCTCACAATATGAACTGACAATTATTTTCCATTGATCCTATTTTAACTGGAACATCTGCATTAACCTGATTGACAATCTGTTTGTTGCTAATTCCTACAGCTTAGACTTCTATTCCCGAGACGGGTAGGTTTGGAAGTGGATAGCACCAGTGTCAATTAGAAATGATACGGGGTGGCCATTCACCTCACCATCTACAAAAGGCCCACTCTGGTCTTCCTTCAGAACTGCACAAGCATGCAATCCTCATCCTTCCTCAGAGAGCCTCATTGCAAATTAGTTTTAGATAAAACTGAGGAAAATAATTTTTCAAAATCAATGGATTATGCTGTTACGCTGGGTTGTGAGGCATTTTGTTTCTTGTGTTTTTCTTCACTACTGGAGCTACATGCACATTCGCATGAAACTGTCTATGATTTTGCACATTCAACACAAATGTCTGTTGAGCTGAGGCACAGTTTGTGACCCCAAACTGTCTCTACATATGATTGGCATCTCTCTGCATTTGGGAACAAAATCATTCTGGATTCTACCTGGATTCTGCTTACACTTGTGTTTCTAGTGTTTAATTCTACCACAAAAATGAGAAGCAATGCTGGTCTTCAGAAAAGTTATATTTGCATTCACTCCAGAATTATTCACAACTGCTCTACCTCAATCCTGCATCTGCACCATCTCATTTCTCATTTTGATACCTTACATGCTCTGAGTCTGATTCATTCAAAAATTGTAAAACTGCACAAACCTGAGTCAGAAACCATCATCTGCTTTCTGTTGTTTTTCTGAATCTGCTTCATCTGCACAATCAACTTCAACCTAATCTTTTTCTGCTTCTTGTCAAACCAATCACTGGAATGCTTGGCATATTGCAATATTTCATCAATACTCTTAGTCGGCCAGCACATCCACTATGCCGAATATAAGAACTAAGGGGTCGATTACGATGGCGGTCGGAAAAACATACCGACCGCCATGGTAGCGGCAAAAAACCGCCCGCATGGCCACCGGGAAAAACGCCGGACACATTACGATGAACCGCCACAATAATCCGTCCGCGGCGGCGGGAGACAACGAAAACCGCCCGCACACGCCGGACCAGCTGAAAATCCGACCGCAACGGCCGGATACTCAGCGGAAAAGCCAAGAACCGCCGCCATGCACACGGAGTAACCGCCCGTGACATTATGACATCCCCGCCACCACCATGGTACCCACCTGTGAATCCGACCGCATCGTGCGCGAACAGCGATGAATCCGATAGGCGGCGGAAGGGCTGCAGCATAGCCACCGCTGCCGAGGAACCGCTGCGGAGGAACCGCAAAAAAATGGCGGACGTTGAAAAAAAGAAAAAAAAACAAACAATGCACACACTGAAGTAGACCTGTCCCAACACAAACCAAAAGTGCCCAATGACAACAGCCCCAGAAAGTTCAAAATAACCAATCACAGGACAACACACACACAACACCTGACAGCAACATACCAGCTTGCCACACCCCCCATAGCCGAGCATAAAACCAGCCCCTCCCTGACCACAATCCTTTCCTACACTCCACAACTGAAGGTCCCAACCCCAGAGAACAAAGGAGAGGCAAACCTGCACACAGCACCACCACAACACACACACCACCTACACCACCCACAACACCCACAACACCCACACAACTGCACCACAGAACATCTGCACAGCACACACAATGGCACCACACAAAATGCCAAAATTCACTGATGCAGAGCTTGCAGTCATGGTAGATGAGATAATAAGAGTTGAACCACAACTCTATGGCAACATGGTCCAACACACCCCATTAGCCACAAGAACCCAAATGTGGGTGAGGATAGTCAATAAGGTCAATGCAGTAGGGACCACCCCCGCAACAAGCAGGAAATACAGAAGCGGTGGCATGACCTGAAGACCGTGGTGAAGAGGAAGAGGGCCAAGAACCGTCAGCTGGCTGACGGGACTGGTGGAGGCACTCCCATCCCACCCAAACCATACAGTCCGTGGGAGGAGAAGGTCCTTGGAATCCTACATCCAGAGAGTCTTGAAGGAATCCGTGGGGGACTGGAAGCTGGTAAGTACAAACCAATGTATATCATCACATTGCCATGTACCGTCTTGCACAAATTCAAACCTACAACCCCTAGGCCAAAGGACATTCGTCTGACCCACAATACCCAAAACAGGTCACACAGATGTAAGCACCACTAAACCTGAAAAAGCACAAAGCTAAACAAAACCAACTGGGATGCATGTGTACAGACAAAAAGCACTACAACACACACCAGGCCCCCATCTCCCACCCCTCAGCAGGATGGAGCACCCCACCCAGAAGCATGTGTCAGCCATTGAACGCTCCCCCACCACCTAACAGGTAGGTAGCCATCTTCACAGGGATGGGGAATGTGTATCTGGAGGCAGCACTACAACTCCCAACAGGCCCCCTCTCACACCCCTCAGCAGGATGGAGCACCCCACCCAGAAGCATGTGTCAGCCATTGAACGCACCCCCACCACCTAACAGGTAGGTAGCCATCTTCACAGGGATGGGGAATGTGTATCTGGAGGCAGCACTACAACTCCCAACAGGCCGACCTCTCCCACCCCTCAGCAGGATGGAGCACCCCACCCAGAAGCATGTGTCAGCCATTGAATGCTCCCCCACCACCTAACAGGTAGGTAGCCATCTTCACAGGGATGGGGAATGTGTATCTGGAGGCAGCACTACAACTCCCAACAGGCCCCCCTCTCACACCCCTCAGCAGGATGGAGCACCCCACCCAGAAGCATGTGTCAGCCATTGAACGCACCCCCACCACCTAACAGGTAGGTAGCCATCTTCACAGGGATGGGGAATGTGTATCTGGAGGCAGCACTACAACTCCCAACAGGCCCACCTCTCCCACCCCTCAGCAGGATGGAGCACCCCACCCAGAAGCATGTGTCAGCCATTGAACGCTCCCCCACCACCTAACAGGTAGGTAGCCATCTTCACAGGGTTGGGGAATGTGTTTCTGGAGGCAGCACTACAACTCCCAACAGGCCCCCCTCTCCCACCCCTCAGCAGGATGGAGCACCCCACCCAGAAGCATGTGTCAGCCATTGAACGCACCCCCCACCACCTAACAGGTAGGTAGCCATCTTCACAGGGATGGGGAATGTGTATCTGGAGGCAGCACTACAACTCCCAACAGGCCGACCTCTCCCACCCCTCAGCAGGATGGAGCACCCCACCCAGAAGCATGTGTCAGCCATTGAACGCTCCCCCACCACCTAACAGGTAGGTAGCCATCTTCACAGGGTTGGGGAATGTGTATCTGGAGGCAGCACTACAACTCCCAACAGGCCCCCTCTCCCACCCCTCAGCAGGATGGAGCACCCCACCCAGAAGCATGTGTCAGCCATTGAACGCTCCCCCACCACCTAACAGGTAGGTAGCCATCTTCACAGGGATGGGGAATGTGTATCTGGAGGCAGCACTACAACTCCCAACAGGCCCACCTCTCCCACCCTCAGCAGGATGGAGCACCCCACCCAGAAGCATGTGTCTGTAAGTAAAAACCAAAGTGACACTGCACAGGTAATCAGACAGTGCATGCACACCACCATCACTCAACAAAAGCATTGGGAGACATGACAACATGAGGCTCTACTTCACCCAAAAATAGAAAAGTAAAGCACAGCCATTGACAGGATGCAGACAGCTCAGCGTACGTAACTGTGACAGAAACAGAACTGTGACTCTCAACAAATATGTCCAAGAAAACAGGCCTCTGACATGCATCACCCAGACTTCCCTCTGTAGCGTACATGGGAGCTGATTATGAAGGACCATGGGAAAACCAAACTAGCATGGTCTGCTGTATAAAGAAATACAAGCACAGGACATATCAACGGTATGCATGTGATGACAATGGCTAGTCCATGCACACAGGTAATGTCTGCCAGGCAGAGTGATCAGCAAAGATGCTGAACATCAACTTGTAGTCATGCCAGTTGTCAGATTACAACCTCACATTGATATCACCAATACTAGACGTGTGGCATGCTAACCAATCACAGGTCACACCATTGTGAAATGATGAATGTAACTTCACTTCTTGGCATGAGGCACATCACTGTGCAGACATACAATGTGTGAAAAAGGCAACTGTGTGTAGCATAACATGTAAATAAGAGACATCAAACACAGCAACCCTGAGGTGTGTAAGGCAATTACCATCTACTTCCTGTCCCACAGGTGACCAACAACTGACTGCAGAGGATGACAACCTCAACCAGCACAGCCAGTCACCAGCTCCCGAACATCTCCCCTCGGATGCAGACTCCCTGGATAATGAGGAGGAGGAGGACCAACCTGGACCATCTGGTGTGGCAGGGCGTAATGTGTCCCAGGACCCCACAGCCCCACCACCCTCAGCAACAACATCAACGCAGAGCCCTGCTGCAATGACCTGTGCCACCACCACCACCTCCACCACCACAACCACTACCACTGCTGCCTGCAACACTCGCCCTGCTCCACAGGCCAACCAGACCACAACAACTGCGGAGGTACGGGAGAGTAGGCCGGTGCCCACAGGAGGGAGGCAACAGGGCCGTGACAGCAGGCCAGGTGTGAGGACAAGGCTGACCCAAAGGGAAGAAGACCCTGCCACTGAATCACTGGAACACATTCACAGAGTTGTGGGGGCCTATGAACACGCCCAGGGACAGTTGAGGCAGGCTCAGCAGGATGCCCGTGAGCAACAACAGATGCTGCGCTCAATTGACAACCGCATGGGCCAACTCGTGGCCTGCATGGGCCAAATCAGGGATCTCCTGGGCCAGCTAGTGGGGGTCCTCAGGGACAGGCATGCGGCACCGCCAACACCTACAGCTCCCTCCGTTGTGCCGCAGGATGACAGACCCCCACCCTCCCCTGCGTCCAGCGAGCATGGGGACTCATCAGACACCACTGGCCATGCACCTGTGTCCCCCCTGCCAAAAGAGCAAGGGGCCGCCCGAAAAAATCATTGGGAGCATCCCGTGGCAAAGCACCTGGCAAAAGCCAGTCAAGTAGCCAGCCATGATGGCACCCCTCTACACCCTGCTGTGTACCCTGCAGACTGTCCCCACACACAATGGCGTGGGAATGGCAAATGACTGTTGGACTGTGTTGCCATACTGATCTAGTGTATACTCTATTGTCTCATCTACCATCACTGACAAATCTGTTATTCACCATTCACAAATCTGTCAATATCCACATCTACATCACATGTATCCACTGTAAATAAACACTAATAACGCACCAATGTAGTTGTCACTGTTCCATGTTCATCACAGTATGTTAACTCACACCCATGATTACAATGTCACAGGAGCAGGGATACTCCGCAGGCAAGTAGAGGCTGAAGGGACCTAGGAAAACACAACAGAACATCAGTTGCTACTCAGGTGGCGGACTAACAACCATCTCACAACACAGCACATCAAGGTACGACAATCTGCACATGTCACAAGGAGCAACTGTACCAACATAGACATCAAGTAGCTGTGTCAAAAGATCCATTGCCATACACACCTGCAGCCAGCACTGACTCTGCAACATGCTGTAGTCACAAAACTCACATACACATATTCACCAAGCACAACATCATCAGACAACAGCCAGTATTGACATTGCCACTGACCATCAAGTGAAGTAGTTGTTGATGAGCTGCTGACACTGTCCAACACCTTCCTCCTCTCCACTATCCTCGTCACTTGACGTTTGGGTGTTTGCAGGTGGGGGCTGTGGCTGGTCATCATCATCCTGGATTAAGGGGATCCCCTTCCGCACGGCCAGGTTGTGTAGCATGCAGCATGCTACCACTATCTGACACACCTTGACGGGTGAGTACTGCAGAGCCCCTCCGGTCTTGTCGAGGCATCGAAAACGCGATTTCAGGAGTCCAAATGTTCGCTCAATGACCCGACGTGTCCTCCCATGGGCATTGTTGTAGCGCACTTCAGCTGGTGTCCTGGGATTGCGAAGTGGACTCAGCAACCAAGGTCCATTGGGATATGCAGAGTCACCTAAGTGTGAAAGACACATACAGATTGAGTGTCTGACATGTGTCCGAGGACAGCATGGCACACAAACAGCACACGACTCGACCCTTCGTACTCACCCACAATCCATGCCCGCTCCGGCGCCAAATTGGCCATCAGCTGTGGTAAAATGCTGTTGCGCATTATGTGTGAATCGTGGGCTGATCCTGGAAACTTTGCACAGACGTGTGAGATGACCATATCTGCCTGGCACACCACCTGCACATTGATGGAATGATAATGTTTCCTATTTCGGTAAATATGCTCCCGTGCTTGGGGTGGAATCAGGGAAACATGTGTGCCATCTATTGCACCAACTACATTAGGAACGTGTCCAAGTGCATAAAATTCGCCCTTCACATCCGCCAACTCATGCCGCCTGGGGAAATGTATGAATTGGTCCCTGTGTTGCATCATAGCCAACAGGACATCACGTAGCACCATGCTGAATGTTGGTTGGGACATCCCCCTGCAATGCCCACAGTTTGCTGGAAGGATCCCGTAGCCACGAAATGTAGGAATGCCATCACCTTTGCCGTTGGCGTGAGTGCTGTTGGGTATGTCCTGCGTGGAAGCAGGTGTGGCTCCAATAGTGCACAAAGTTCCAGGAGGTTTGTCCGATCCAGACGGAATCGCCTTATGATGTCGGTATCCTCCATGTTAGCCAGCAGGGTGAAGGTACGAAACACATTAGGTCGCCTCCTAGGTGAGATGAAAGGGGACACGTCATAGCAACATAAATTAGGATGTGCACAAATTCATAAAGTCTGTCCTGTCACGGCGCTAACATTGACTGTCATCCCTGAAAGCACACAGTGCAATTCAGTGTTGTCCCAACATGAGACAGATTAATTGTACAACTGTCATGGATGTGCACAGTCAGTAGACACAATACGAACACTGTCTATGTGAATGCCAATAGTCACATATCGAGCTGAGGTGGACTCAGCCTTGGGTGTACATGACACAGGACATGTGTGAAGCAGAGACACTGCTGGCTTCCACGTTGCTGCTATACCTGGCACACCTCCTTGGACAATAATTGCAGGGGACACATCAACAACACAATGTGGATGGATCATTGGGATTGTCTTTGTACTCAGTGCCACTTCGAACACACTCAAATTCAATGACATTCACATCCCAAACCCATACATGTGCCAATGTCATCAGTACACAGGCCATATCTGCTGCTGACTTGAATACAAAGTCGGACAGTGACAGATGATGTCACGCCTGTGCAGAGTATGTGTACCACTGTAACAGGCCACCATAACCCCACTGCCCAATACTCTCTACAAGCACACAGATAGCCAATGTGGCACACATTAACAATAGATGAGGGACGTGATCAGCAGGGCCTGTATGCACCCTTAATCTTCCCCCATTTTGGACATTTACATGCAGCATCAAGGAGGGACTGCCCAAGGACACATGTGCACCACAACACATACCATGGTGATACACATCCAGCTGTTTCAAGACACAACAGTGCCACAACACAAACATACAACACTACATGGACAATGCCAAGCCAGTATGCCAACAAGACCACGGATGAACATACTGTATGCATGACATATGGACTACTGGCTCAGACACCTGACACCAGTGGATGTAATTTTACACCACATGTCCCAAAGGACATGCATCCTGACCCTCATTCCACACAGGCTGTCAGGCCCAACACAGCATACAATCAACATCCCACATCTAACAAACATGCTGGCTGTGCATGAGTAGTGGGACACTGGTACCTCACATTGACCAAATGTCAGAGTTGGATGAGTGTCACAGGCACAACAGTCAAGGTACATCTCACCTGTCTTGGGTGCCCACACCATCCTGATACACCAGCAGATGTGATCCACCCACACAGTGCTGGAATAGATGGTGAGCAAGGATGGCTAGCACCCCATAGCATGCACATACACTAGTGTTGGTGGCAACACACTGCACACGTGTGCCACTTGTGCTGACCATCCAACATTGCAGACAATTCCCGCTAATCAGTGCACACACATTGCACAGGCAAAACTGGACACCCATAGCCTGTGGACAAATGTCGCATACTATATTCCATACAGTTAGCACAATCCACAACCGTGCATGCAGTCCATCTGCCAATGCTACATTCCTGATGTGAACAATGGACATGCACTGGTGGCTAGTGAGTAGCACCGGGACACAGCACAACACTCAAAAACATAGTGTAGCTAAGCACCATTGTTGAAATGTACATGTCACTGATTCACATACAACAGTCCAAACAACATGAGCACAGACCTGACACTACCACATAGGTCCCTGTGGTTACAGGTGGCAGACATGTAGCAAAGACATCTGCTCTGGCCGTCTACCCAAGTGACAAACAATAATAATGCAACGGATGCCAGGTGTGGTGCTGAAGTACTCGTCATGCTTTAGCAGGTCGAGCCCCCCCCTGTACATGTGGACATACACTGCAGGAGTTGCCAGTGTGTACAAAGACATAACATGCGGCATGTAATTGGTCTTAGCAATAACACATCTGTTTCCAATGATGACAGTCATGCTGAATGAATGAGTTCATCTGGGTTTTCAGTGTAACACATGGGCTCAGGTGTGAGATAGTGGTCAGCATGGGTGGCAGATACGACATTGTGTGTAAATATTGATCAACATAATGGAGTACAGTGTTCCATTTGGTGTGAGACGTTACTCAGTGGCTGACATTTGTGACAGGAGACCATATCAATGTTATCCAGTGCCATGTGCCACTGTACGTATCCACTGTGTGTAGCACAGTAATGACCATTGATCCACACACAACAAGAACTGTCCGTAGGTGCCTCAAACGTGCCCCATAAACACAATGACGCACAGAGTGTACGATGTGGTGCTGCATATTCCCCATGGCGGACGCACATACTGTCCGTGAATTGGGTGGCGGAGCATGCCAACCACCATTTGTACCTGTGTCGATGCCCACCACTGACGCAAGTGTGTCATGTGCTGCACATGACACATTGGTGTTAGTGATGGCCCTCCACATAGCTGCAGATGGCGTTTGTCATGCTCCACCAGCCACATCCCGGTCACCCATGTCACTCTATGGCAATCAAACAGCGGTAGCGCCGGCCAGGACCCCGCGGTGTGTCACCGCCATGAACCATGCCCTTGCAGCCAATGGGGACCGCTATCGCGGTGGCATGATGCAGATTCAAAAATCGCGGTGGGCGCGCTCCGCCCCCAGCGGATGCGGAGATAGGATGCAATTGTAAGATGCACCACCACGGTAGCGCCGGCCAGGACCCCGCGATGTGTCACCGCCATTAACCATGCCCTTGCAGCCAATGGGGACCGCTATCGCGGTGGCATGATGCAGATTCAAAAATCGCGGTGGGCGTGCTCCGCCCCCAGCGGATGCGGAGATAGGATGCATTTGTAAGATGCACCACCGCGGTAGCGCCGGCCAGGACCCCGCGGTGTGTCACCGCCATGAACCATGCCCTTGCAGCCAATGGGGACCGCTATCGCGGTGGCATGATGCAGATTCAAAAATCGCGGTGGGCGTGCTCCGCCCCCAGCGGATGCGGAGAAAGGATGCATTTGTAAGATGCACCACCGCGGTAGCGCCGGCCAGGACCCCGCGGTGTGTCACCGCCATGAACCATGCCCTTGCAGCCAATGGGGACCGCTATCGCGGTGGCATGATGCAGATTCCAAAATCGCGGTAGGCGTGCTCCGCCCCGCGGAGGTGGTCATTGGATGCTTTTGAAGAAGGCTGACCTGGAACACCAATGGCAGAAGACTATGACCACTGAAACGAGTCCAGGGCCCTATATATGTGTGGAAGGGAGCACCACATTTCCACTGCTCACAGAGCCTGCTGCCTGGGACCCCTCACCTGCTGCTGCCTCCAGAGCCTGCTGCCTGGGACCCCTCACCTGCTGCTGCCTCCAGGGACTGCTGCCTGAGACCCCTCACCTGCTGCTGCCTCCAGGGACTGCTGCCTGAGACCCCTCACCTGCTGCTGCCTCCAGGGACTGCTGCCTGGGACCCCTCACCTGCTGCTGCCTCCAGGGACTGCTGCCTGAGACCCCTCACCTGCTGCTGCCTCCAGGGACTGCTGCCTGGGACCCCTCACCTGCTGCTGCCTCCAGGGACTGCTGCCTGGGACCCCTCACCGCCCACTGCCGCCGCTGACGTCTCATGTCCACAGTGATGGCTAGGACGGAGAAGATCCGTGCCAGTCCATTTACAAGCGAGGAGCTGGATGTCCTGGTGGACGAGGTGCTGACACAGTACCCACGGCTATATGGTGGCCCAAATGTTGTGGTAAGTCTCCAACAGTGGGGGTGTGAGTGCAAGGGGGGCACACATGTAGTTGATCAGATGGTGTATGTGCCTGAGAGTGTGGGGTTGTGTAATGCACTGGCTGACATGCTGTTTCCTAGTTGTTAAGGGGGTGTATGCAACCCACACATTAAATGCATGGACATGAAGGGTGGATGGACATGTGTTGTGTACACATCCATATGGTGTGACAGCTATCTGGTGATGCATGTTTCTGGACAGTTATTGTTCATTTGACTGTTTGTGTGGGTCCTCGTTGTCCATCTCTGTGTGATTCTACCTGGCATGGACTGTCCACGCCCAATGTGACAAGGACACATCACTGACTGTACAGAGTGTGATACGTGTGTGGTTCGCATGAGTGTACATCAATGACCCATATCTGCCGTGTGGAGATGAGTCTGTGTCATGCCACTGTTCAGAGGGAGAGGTTTTACCATGAGAGTGTGTCACTGATGTTTTCCCCTCTTGTCTCCCACACCTGCAGCTCAAGGTACACCAGCGTAAGGCCGTGTGGAGGTCCATTGCAACCAAGGTGCGGGCTCTGGGAGTGTCGAACCGCCGGCGCACCCACTGCCACAAGAGGTGGGACGACATATCACGACTGGCAAAGAATGTTGCCGAGATGACACTGGGGATACTCCCTCGCAGTGGCAGGTTGTCACGACGCAGCTTGACACCACTGATGTGCCGCATCTTGGCTGTGACACAGCCTGAGCTGGACACACGTTTGAAGGAGCATCAACAGCAAGCTAGGGGTGAGTATTCTGTGAAGGTTGATTTTGTCTGTGAGTGGCTGCATGTGTACCATGCCTGTACCTGCGCTGGTGTACGTGATGTGGTTACTGTGATGCAGTGTGTTGTAAGTGGCCCCTGTGCTGGGTGTGGCAGTCACGGATATTACATACATGCACTTACTGATGTTTTCCAGTCCTGGGAATTTCAATGGCATTGTGGGTGGTGTGCTGCAGGCCTGGTCCATTGGTGTTAGTGTTTGTACGCCCCAACATGCATGATGTTGTGCTGTCTGCCCATCACATGGCTCAGCTGTGCCGTGTTTAGATGTTTGTACGCACTGTTTGAGGTAGTGATGTGTGTCTGCATGGTGAGAATGCACGGGGTGGCCTGCAACATGTAGACTTTGTCATCCTCAGTGTTGCTTTGCTTGAATATGTTTGTCCTGTTGCTGTCACTTTGCTGACCCTACATGTCTCTCTGTTATGCAGCATCTCCCGTGGGCACGGAGGGACAGGGGACGGACACCAGTGGTGGTGAGACAAGCACAACAGCTGCACAGGATCCCAGTGACACAGATGTGACCAGCGCCTCGGAGGGGGATAGGAGTATGCTGGAGGAATCAAAGCCCGAGACGCAAAGTTCAACATCATCTGATGACGGCGGTGGTGCAGACATCTTGGAGGACACAGGGAATGGAGAGTCTGCTACATCTTCCAGCACACAGCGTGCAGTGCCCACCCTCCCAGCCACTTCCTCTGTTGCTGCCTGTGTTCGCACCACAAAGAGGGGAAGAGTGTCCTTCATTCCAGGCACCGCTGCCCCTGCCCCTGTGCCCCCTGCTGCCATCAGTGCAGAGTGTGTGGACCTTATGCGCCAGCTGGGTGTGGGGCAGACAGGGCTCCTCAATGCATTGTCAGACCACGACCGCAAATTGGCACAGGTGTTAGCTTTCATGGAGGGCATCCATTCAGACGTGGGTGGGCTGCACTGCACTGTCCAGACAATGTCCTCCACAATGGCGGCTGCACTTCAACTGGCTCAATCTCGTAGTCCAATTCCAGTCCCTTTGTCCACCCCCATGCCAGTGGCTACGTCTGACGACGGTGACCACGCTTCACACACCTCAACGTCACGATACTGCACACGTAGCACACAGCAGCAGCAGCCCAAGCGGTCAAGGTCACAGACACCTTCCCTACAAAGAGAAATACAACCCCAGAGCGCAAAGGGAAGAGCCCGTCAGGCGTTGCAAAGGCACATGATTCAAGGAGGAAGTACTCAGGGTCACAAGCCTCAGAGCAATCCCCGGCCACAGACTCTGTGGTCACAAAAACGTCTCGCAAAGGCATGCAGACACTCTCCATGCCCACTGTGAAGGTGGGGCCTGGCAAGGCTACACATAGTAAGGTATCCAAGGCTGTTTCACCAACTACCTCTACTCCCATTCCAAGTCCAGTGAAGCAGGGACAGGAGGGCACTGTAGGGGGCACACAGGGTAAAGAGGGGATGGAGGGGCAGAGGCAATGCCAGGCTAAGCGTCCTTCTGGATCCAGCACATCCCCAAAGGGAGGTCCAGCGTGTGCACCTGCGGCAGCCTTGGTGATGAGTGTGCCGTTTGTGTCCACACCACTTCCCATTGATACGAAGACAGGCAAGCCATTTAGAATCCCCAAGAAGTGGAAAGGCACCCCTCCACTGTCTCCCTCCCACACTGTGTCCCACGTCGGCCTGAGTCCACCTCCACGTGCCACTACACCACCTGGTCCAAGCAGCCCTCCAGCGTCCAAGGCCACTGATAGCTCTTCCTCAGCTGGGCGTCTCACTCCCCAGTCAAGTGGTCCAACTGTGCCCAACACACAGTCAGCTCCCAGTCAGACAGCCAGGTCTGAATGTTGATCAATGTCACAGACCTGTCTCTCCCACACCGGTACCTGTGCTGCCCATCGTGTCACACCAGACTGTGTTGCTGACCATGGCGGAGTTTGGTGACACACATTCCCTGTGCAGCTTCTCATTGTCTCTGTCAGCACCTTGGACTGGCCACTGGCCTTGCAGTTTGCCCCCTGCCTGTGCAGCTTCTCATTGTCTCTGTCAGCACCTTGGACTGGCCACTGGCCTTGCAGTTTGCCCCCTGCCTGTGCAGCTTCTCATGTTCAGGCTCTGCATCTTGTGCCTTGGTCCTGTCTGATATTGTTGCCTATCAGTGCTATTTGTGAATAAAAACAGTTGCTCATGTTGTCAGTTGTGTCATTGTCCTTACTGGATAAGGCTTTTCCTGTATGTCTCACATTTACTGTGCCACATGCTCTGTGTGCCACTTCAACTGTGCCACTGGCTTGTTTGACTTATCGTTTATTTTACAGGGGTGACGGGGACTTCAGTTCTTCATGACTCGGATACTTGTGGGGTCATTGCTGTTGTTTTCGGTGACATACCAGACTCATGTTCCTTCCTTGTTGCTGTTGGCTATGTTTTACTGCATCCTGGTATGTGGGCACTGCAAACACATAGAGGGGTCATATACACGGGATTGCAGGAAGGCTGACCAGGCTCAACATGTATGTGCGTTCTTGCTTTCATGTATGCCTAGCAGTGTAGATGTGTAGTCATGTTGTGATGGGCAGTCATCCTAGTCACAACGGTTACTTACATGGTGTGCATTTGGGTGGTCAAGGGTTGTACGGTGTGTTGGTTGTGGCTTTGTCGTGTGTGTTGATGTGTGTGTTACTGGCGTGTGACTCATAGCTGTGTGGGACTGTTGTGTGTTTGTGTGCACACACTGCTTGTTGTGCATTCAGTGCTGTGGGTGTATGTTGCCTTGTGCTGTCCTAGTGTACATCCCCTGATGTACTGCTGTGTTTGCTATGTGTTTTGTGGTGTTGTGCATCTGTTGTGTGTTTGATGTGTCTGTGTTGTTCTGTGATGGTGCACTTCTTGTCTGTGTTGTGGTATGTAGCCCATGCATTTTTCCTGACTGATGTGGTGGTGCACTCCTGTTGTGTGTGTGCTCCCATTGCCTTCCCCTAGTTTGGCTGCACAGGTGCTGTGTGTTATTTTTGTGGTTCTGTATGTGTTTCTGTTTTGAATTGTGTTTGCCATTTTTGTTTTGGTGCAGACGTTGGTACTGTAATCCCTGTGTGTGTGTGATGTTTTTGGATGCCCCCAGGGGGTTTGATTGTTTGTTTGTATCTTGTCTGGACATTATGTAGGCCCTTCTGTGTGTCTGGCATTGGGATTGTGTGCTGCAGATATGAGGGGGGTATGTTTGGGGACTCCTACTTGTGTTTGGCAGTCATTGAGTGTGCCAATGTGCCCTGTGTGATACTCATGTGTACTTGCTGTTCACTGTTTGACTTGAGGTCCTTCCTTTCATCCCTGTCCCTATGCATGGGTTACCTTGATGTCTCCCTGAGTTGTTGCACTGAGGTGACTGTTGTTTGACTTCACTCACTGTGCCAGCCATGTGCTTGGATGGGGTGTGGATGTTGTTCTGGGTTCCTTGTCCTGCATGTGTCTGTTCACCTGGTTGTTGGTTGTCTCCTTGCCCTCCCATTTGTGTGCACATCATTTATGCTTTCCTCTATGTTGTGCTCCATTGCTGGTGGAATGTAGTCTGTGTATGTGGCTGTGTGTCGGTGTGGGGTATGTCTGTGTGAGTTGGCAGGGTGTGTGTCCAGTAGTCTGTATGTTCCTTGTGTGTATGTTCATTTTGTGCTTGTCTTCTGCTTTCTTGCCATGTATGTGGTGTTGTGGTGTGTGTGTGTGTTGCCCTGGGCCTGTGCCTCTGTGCTGTGTGTTAATCTACACCAAATGCTGCTGTGTCTGTCTCCCTAGGTGTTAGTTGTGTGCTGCTGGGTGTGGATTTAGGTCGCTTGGTGTTGGACATGGGGGTGCACAGGGGGGGGGATTGGCATGTTTCTTGCTGTGTGCGGCGGAGCTGTGGGTGGTGGTGGTGGCCTGTGGTCTTTCTGGCCTGTCCGTTGCTGTACATGCATTCTGCTTTGTGCGATGGTTTTCCCGCATGCTCACCGCTGCGGTGTCGTCAGCAACACATTACATTATGTTCGCGGTACTTTGGTGGGTTTGATGCAGGGTGTGAGCCAGCTGAGACATGTGTGGGTACACTGATGGATGTGTTCATGTCCACACCAGTGTGTCTGGTGTGGCCAGGTGCCCTGTTTCAGCCCGTGGAATTTGTGTTCTGTTTTGTGTTGTATTGTGTTTTGTTTACGTACCTGCGGCGTCGTCCGCGGCGGGCGATGTTGGCCTGGTGATGTATCACGTACAGCACCGGGAGGACGTGTAGTGCTGGATCCATGGCGTTCGGCTCCGAGTGGAGGGCTCCGGAGTCTCGTTTCACGCTCCGCTGTCGAGATTCCGCCGTGTCTGGAAGGGCGGTTTCTCCCCTGCGGTTCGACGGGTTGTTTGGCGCATCCTAATTTGTTGAGCGGACGGGACGTCATTCCGCACGGCGGTGAGTCTCCATTGGCTCCCACCGGCGCGGTGGCGGGCGCAATTTCATGGCGGTCGGCGTTGCACCGCGGAGGTCGGGAAATGGGCCATATTTGCCCTTCATAATATGGCGGCCGTGAGGACCGCTGCTGGCGGGCGGTAAAAGGCATTTTTCCGCACCATCGGCACCACGGTACTGACACCGACTGCCATCGTAATCGGCCCCTAAGTTCCAGACACAAACCCAAATCGAAAGCTGACCTAAATCTGATAACACCTTCTTTCTCAGGCTCTTTTAACTCTATTATACTTGTTATACTTGTTATAGATCTGCATGAGTCTCTCTATAATAAGCATGCAATGACTCCTTCAGCTCTTGGGTAGTTTCCATTATTTGTACCTAATTTATTTCCCTCTCTGGCACTTTCTTTTTAAAATGCTCTATCACTACTCTATATAGGCATAACAATCACCTCTGATGGAGCATTATTAGGTACAACTCTAGCTGTTTTGTCTGTTGGTCAAACAACAGCAAACTTACACTATGCCCATAAATTATTAGAAACAACAATCTCAAATAATGTATCCAAATCAATCCAAAGTATTTTTGAAATCACTAATGAGCAGACGCCTTCTGGATTCGCGCTCTCAGGAATGCCAGTGTTTGAAATCATCCCTATTCTGGTGCAGCTAGATTGCTGGCCACTTACAGTCAGTCAGAAATTCCTTGTCCACCTCGTTGACAATGGAATTTAAGGTAGATGACAGTTGAGCTGCAGCTACTGCTACTGTAGTTAAGGAGCAGAACGGACACGGGAGGTGGAGAAGTCGTCAAAGAGCCAAGAGGCCACCAGCAGGATGCAGTGCATAGCCACATTTCTGGAGGAGTGTGGCTGTCTCAGGTGTGGCTTCGTCTCCAGGGAAGGCACGGGAGGAGGGAAGGAGTCGGGGTGAGTCAGGAGGGGATTGACCGGCAAGCCCAATCTAAAGCTGAGCAGTCTGTATAAACACCCACTAAAATAACCGCTCCATTGTCACTTGTCCCCACTGTGTAACAGACTGGAAAGGGTATTGCCTAGTGCTGTTAAATAGGTTGGATCCCAAGAATCTCTCTACCACCAGAAGGCGAGTGTAGAAAGCAGTATAGAAAATTATTGTGCACGAGTGCTCACTAGGTGTATTCCCTCAAACCCACTCCCACACTGGCCTAAATGGATCACCTTCCTGCACATAAACAATCAATGGCCTTTTGCTCTTTCTATGTGTGCTGCACAATGCAGCACACATAGAAACAGCAAAAACAAGGAGAAATGAAACATTTCTCCTCGCTGCTCCTATTTAAGACCAGGTTTTCCCATGTCTTCATTTTGGTGCTGCCCATATTTACACTGCCCTTGTAAATATGGGGCAGTGTCAAAATCAATGGGTTTTGCGCTGGAATGCCCACCATAACACCCATTGCCCACCCCTTTCATGCTAAGTATAGCGTGAGAGGGGGCCTTATTCACAAGGCAGCGTTAAGCCACTTGATGTGGCTTAACGCTGCCTTGTGAATAAGTCAAAGCCCCTATCGCCACTACAACGTCCTGAAAAGTGATGTTGTGGTGGCAATAGGGGCTTGTAAATATGCCCCGGAATTTCTTAGAGAAGTGAGGAGCCAAGGAGTAGTGTACCATCCTGGTTCAACCAACATTGCAGTTTGGCTAAAAGCACTTTGATTAGTTCAAGTAAGAATAATGTGAGGGGTGAGATTCAAGTTAGAAGAGCTGCTTCCAAATCTGCACTTAATAAGGCCAAAAGGGACTGGGACAACAAGAACTGGGGGTTCTTGCTTAGAAGCTGTGAGGGACAGCAATCAAACTCTCTTTTGGAACATAATAACAGGGAACAGGGAGGGAATAACCAAGATAGACAATAATGTTGCCGCCGAGGCTTGGATAGCGCATATTTCCAACCTTTACCAAATAATGCCTGGTGAGGAAACACCACAAGAATGATTAGTGATCTCTTCCAATATTAATCTGGAGGGCAGTACGAGAAATGTCCAACCAATAACATGCTCTGAGGTGGAACAGGCCATCAGAAATATTCTACCCCATAAAGCGCCAAGCATTGATAAAATATCTGGCGATTTATTTCTATCAGAGGTTGACATCCGGAGTCCCTATTTCACTGTGGTGTTCAATGCCATCTTAAATGGGCTAAGTATTCCAAAATCCTGGGCAGGGGCAGAGATTTTTCCAATATATAAGAAGGGGTGTCCTTTGGAGCCTGCCAATTATAGGCCCATTAGCCTGATAGACACCACTCAAAAGCTTTTCAGCAAGATTATTCTTGCTAGGCTCCAGCAATGGCTTGATGAGAATGCTATTCTATGTCCCCTGCAAGCAGGCTTCTGGTCTAACACCTCCAGAGTAGACCAGGTGTTCAGGCTCCAGATGATACACTGGAAAACTGTTAATATTGAAAAGGGGAGGCTATATGCTTTCTTTGCCTTAGAGCAACGTTTGATTTTGTCCCTAGATCCCTACTGTGGAAAGCACTAGTAGAGATGAGTGGTTCAGCTTATTTGTGTAGTATGATTGAGAGACTACACAAAAACAGTTTTGCACAAGTCCGGTGTGGGAAGCTGGGAGAAGTAACAGAATGGCTGCGTGCTAGCCCCCAACCTTTTTACCTTATACTTAAATGACCTAGTTGCTTTTCTCAATGGCAGTGAGAATGATGCCCCCAGACTATCAGACATGAGGGTTCCATCCCGCATGTTTGCTGATGATACCCTTCTTTTAGCAAAAACACAGATGGGACTACGGGAAATACTTGATCCTTTTAGCAGGTTCTATGTGCTTAGAGGGTTGGAAATTAATATAAGCAAAACCAAGTACATGGTTTTTAACCCGTGTCACACTACACACCCAGATCCCACTCTGGAGGGCATCCCACTTGACCAGGTCCACTTATACTAATTGGGTATTACACTAGATGAGAAGCTGGACTGGGCTTAACATATAGCAAAACAGAGACTCAAATTGGAACAGCATACTTGGGGGCTTCAGAAATTATAAAAGGGGTCCCAGTGTAAATTTGTTTCTCCAGTCCTTCAGCTATATTCCTACTAGGCACTGGCGGCAGCTCTCTACAGTGCTGAGATTTGGAGGCAGAAAAATTCAAAACCCCTGGCATTTTCTGAAAAATAGTTTTATGAGGCACCTACTGTGCCTACCAGTTAGCACTCCTTTGATTCTGTTGAGGTTGGATGCAGGGCACAGACCAATCTAAAGAAAATCGAATTCGACCTCTGATTTTCTAGAGGTGTTTGTGGGCTACACCTGAATTAATGCTTTATCGCAGTGGCTTGGAGGAAATACTTAAACACCCCCTCACTGCCACACTCCCCTGGATCAAATTTGTAAGAGAATCATTTGTGGGGATGGGCCTCGCCAACCTGTTGTATGATCCCGCAGGATATTGTTCAAGTATAAGTGTAAAGGAACTAAAAAACCAGTTCAAGTCCTACAAGTTTAATATTCTTTTAACTCATGCACAAGGCACCTTAACAACTTTTTTAATCGCCAAGGACACCTATCATCTAGAATTCTTTCTCAATGAAATTGAACATGGCAAAAAAAAACTGTACGTTCAGTTTGGATATGGAATGTTGCCACCCTGTGCATTTACTTCAGGATGGGCGGTATCGACAAACCCAAATTAGCTGGGCTGTCCTTTATGTGGATATGAGAAGGAAACAGTACCCCACTTCCTGTTTTTTGCCAGACTTATAGAAGGAAAAGAACAAAATGGATGATCCCCAGTTGCAGGAACCATGGTATTACAAAAAATGAAGTGGCATGTAGGATATTACAAACAGATACGGCACGCCGTATGGTTTTTGCTGTTTTTGTTGGCTGATGAGGAAACGATAGGCTGCAATTCAAATTTTATCGGATAACAATAGCTGAGACATTTTATGATATAAAACTCATGTCTTTTTAAATCTTATTAATTGGTAGCTTATTGTTCTTGAATCTAGAAGTCGCATTTCTTCTTTTCCTCCAAATTATTTACTTTTTAAGAAATGTTTTAGACTGTGCATAGATTCATTTATTTATTTTTCTTCTAAGGTTTCATCATTTTATGTTTTTATATTATTATGTATCTCTTTTATGGTAATTTACCAAAATAAAGTGTATGAAGAAGAAGAAAAAAATTGTTACCAGTCTAAGAACTTGCTTATACCCCTTCTCAGGTTGCTCTCTCAGTTTTGAAAAATTTGTCATAAAGGCATAAGGATCACCCCTACTCCAAGGCACATGCACATAATTCCCTCCATGAACTTCTCTCAAAGGAAATTCTGACAATGTCTCTGATTCTGAATTACTAATTACCACATTTGCTGTCTTTCCTGCTTCTGTATTTTTCTTTTTAGTGGTAACCCTTTTTCTTCCACTTTTCTCAGTATTTCTTTAAGTCACTCCAATCCGCAGTCTTTTCAACTAATGGCCTGATTACGACTTTGGTGGTGTGGGAGTGGGCCGCCACACCAGCACCCAGCTCCCACACCGCCAAAGCCTCCCGCACACCACCCACCAAATTACAAGTTTCCTCATGGTCTGGAGGATAGAGTTTGGCAGTCCCGCGGCAGAGCAGTTTTAAGGCTGTGAGCCTTAGAACTGCCGCGCTGTGGGATCGCCAAAGCCTGTTCCTGCACGGCATGGACTGTGCAGTCCATGCCGTTCAGGAATGGGGTACATGCACCCCCATGCACAGGGGCACAAGGGGCCTTGTAGGGCCCCCTTACTTTCCTGATCACCACACTTTTAATGGCAGGCTCATTGCCATGAAAGGTGTGGAGGTCTGGAAAGTTGTAATATACTTGGCGGTGCAGCAGCGCCACCACCAGCATATTGCTGCCACAGACCACCACACCACCACCAAGGGATCGCGGATCCCAGGCGGTTGCAGCGGTGGGACCACAGCACTCATAATGCAGAGGTCAGATTGCCAGTGCTGTGGTTGCCATCATGCAACCGCAAGTTAGGCGGTTTGAAAGACCACCAAACTTCTAATCAGCCCCTAAGTCTTTAATATGAGCCCGTAAAGTCCTTTATTTCTGAATAACTCAAGTCTATTCAATAGTTTCTCTGTAAACCCATCGTCTTGCTTATGTCAACTTCATACTCATCAGCTGCATACTTAAGCTTGCTATGTGCTTCATTCCAACACCTTACTGCTTCTCTGGTCCGGTATTTCATTTCATTTATCTTGTATGACATCAGTCTATTTAGTGGAACTGTTCCTCTGCAAAATTTCTTTAAAAGTCGACTACTAAACTTTCTCACACTTTAGGAAAACATCCTTTACAATGCAGTTATTACCACACAGTGCCTTTACCACGCAGCTTTTACTATGCATGCATCTTTTTGGTGCTTTTACAATGCATACCTTTACCATGCATGGTAAGTCTAGTTAAGTTAATTATTTTTATATGTGTGTGTGTGTGTGTGTGTGTGTGTACATGTTTATACAACATTATAGTTAGGTGTAATAAAACGATCTGTTTTTATTTTTAAAAAACCTTAGAAATTCACTGAACTTAACTTTATAGTTAAGTGAATATGTCAGTGACAACATAAACGTTTTGAACTGAAAAAAACACAGACATTCACCAGTTATAGTTAGCTAGCTAACTTTAACTTGCGACCCCGCCATGCACTGCATATGACCTCACATAATACATCACTCATGACATGGTCTATGACATTATTAATGACATCACTGATGACATCATCCAATGAGTGTGTGAGCCTTGTTAGGCCCTAGGGGCCACATCCCCCAGGGCCACTCTATTAAATAAAGGGGAGAGGGGCCACAAGGCCCCCTCCCCAAGCTTCGTTAGGCCATGGGACTCCATCCCCCAGGGCCATTACTAAAAATAAAGCTGAGAGAGGTGCATGGCTCCCTCCTGGAGCCTTGTTAGGCCCTGGTGACCCCATCCCCAAGAGCCACTCATTTAAATAAAGGGGAGGGGCCTCATGGCCACCCACCCCGAGTCTTGTTAGACCCTCGGGTCCCCATCCCCAGGCCACTCATTTAATTAAAGGGAAAGGAGCCACGTGGCCCCCCTCCCTGAGCCTTGTTAGGCCCTGCGGACCACATCCATTGAACCCACCCTACCGGGACGGTAATGGCTCAGGGAGGAGGGCCACGTGACCCCCTCACCATTTTAAGTAATTTTTGGCCTAGGGGTGGGCTTCCTGGGGCCTTTTGGGGCTCAGGGAGTGGGGCCACATGGCCCCCTCCCCATTTTGTAAAATGTCAGCCCCGGAGGTGGGTTCCACAGGGCCTTTAGAGGCTCGGGAAGAGGGGCAGTGCAGTCCACCCATATAAAGTATTTTCAGCCCCAGGGGTGCACTGCTTGTGGCCTTTGGAGGCATGCAGAGGGGGGCCACATGGCCCCTTCCCCATATAAACAAAGTTTGGCCTGGGGGTGGGCTCCCCGGGGAATCAGGGGCCTCCAGAGGCTTGGGTGTAGGGTCCACAGCCCCCCTCTCCTTCATGAACACAGCCCTGGGGGTGGGCTCTCCAGTGCATAAATCAAGTGAATGTGGACCTGCCACCATTTTTATTTTTCTGAGGCATTTTTTGATGATTTTTTGTTTTTTTGGGGCCTAGGGGGTCAGCTGTATCTCTACTCTGCCCCTTATACTATTTTTCTTTTTTCTCTTCAGGATCGGGGACTAAGTCCTATAACGGCTGCCTGCAACACTTTTTTCATGTTGCTGGCAGCAAATCAGAGCGCTGCTGAGCAAGATTGCCCAAGGAAAATGGAGCACCCTGGGCCAATCAGAATGCTCCATTTTTAACCTGCTGCTCCTGCGAGAGTCTCTCAAGCATCTCGCAGACCCAAACGTCCAGATATACAATTATAGTTTACCCTTAATTTCTCAAAAACTACTGAACGGATTAACACCAGATCTCAAAAAGCACAATCTGCAGACCAAGATCTAGCTTCAGCCTAACCTGATGTAATTCCGTTCAGCAGTTTTTGCTGTAGCCCGTCTTAAAGAAGTCTATGCAAAAGGATGGGGATTTTGTGTTTTGGGACCCCCTTTTTTCTCGCTTGCCGGATCACCCTGAAACTTTCCATGCACAAACTAGTCAAAAAATAACACCTTTATGGAAAGTTTTATGGTGATTCGTCAGACACTGCCAAAGTTATTAGCAACACAAAAAACACTTTTCCTATGGAACAGCTGACCTAGCTATAACTGCCTAGTGGTGACCGCCTATATGTATGTGTGTGTGTGAATATATATATATATATATATATATATTTATATATATATATCTTCACTGAAAAAAACAAAGGTTACAGAGACGTTATAGTTAGGCTGATGTCATCAGTGATGCCATTTGAATTGTCATCAGTTATGTCATCAGTAATGTCACTGACCATGTCATAAGTGATGTAATATGTGAGGTCATAAGCAGTGCATTGCGGGGGCGTAAGTTATAGTTAGCTCAGCTAACTATAACTGCTGAATTTCTTCGGTATTCTGTGAGTGAAATTTCAGCCTAACTATAACATCTCTGTAACCTTTGTTTTATTCAGTGAATTTCTAAAGTTTTTTAAAATCTTATTTCCTAAATATAAAGTCCCTGTAACCTTTGTTTTTTTCAGTTAATATCTATGGTTTTAAATTTTTTATTTTATTAGTATATCATGTTTGTAAGCTTTGCTTTTTTTTAAATTAGTATAGTTTTTAAAATTATTTTTACTAGGTATAACATCTCTCTCCATTTTTTAAGTCAATTTTTATTATTTTTTAATTATCTAATAGATTGATTACAGGAGGTCTGCTACAATCAGAGTCAGTGCCCGGTCCCCCGGATTACTATTAGTTTGCACAACATTGAATAAAGAATGTATATCTAGACTGCAAGTTTAGCAAAAAAGGAGATAGTATTAAATTCTTAGAAAAGTACAATGAGAAAGTACTGTAAATAATACAAAACAGTAACATGAAAGCATTGACAATGATGCAAAATGGTATGAATTAATATAGTACATCAAGTTCAAAAATAGATGTCATAGGACTAACAATGATAGTAAAATGTAATTAATAGTAATATTTTTTTCAAAAACAATTGAACACTGTTAATATTTTCTATATATGTATTATAACTGTATTTTTTTTTTATATAAAATTTCAAATCCACGGATTTCCCAAGGAACAACACAGTTTGTCCAGTTCCAAATCTATAATTTTTGTTCCTCATCACGTGACAGCAGCGAACTTGCGGATCCGATTTGTGGATTCGGTGAAATACTAAACAATTATTTTGGAGGTATACGTCCTTTATAATTACATTATAGTATTAAGCTGAACATTTATTAAACATGTTTTAATGTTTCTTTTCAATTTCCTACTGAAATGAGCTGTTTTATTATTACACAAATCTGAGGATTTCTCTCAGAATCCACGGACTTGCTCGATATTAAAAACCAAAGCTTTATTTCTGTTGGTTGCCCAAAGCCGTAACTTTTATCCTGACTGTTGGTTGAGAGAGCTGTAAAGATATTTGATCCTTCCATTATGGCAAAGGCAAATCTATCAGCTGCTTTACCTGCAAAAGAGGATGGACAAGGAGTGGAACAGGAAGAAGATACTTCCACCCGAAAGAAGAGTTATGTCTGGTACTGGTTTGTTGTGCCATCTGGAGAATAGAAGGCCAGTGCCAGATTTATTGAATGCAAGTTGTGTGGGAAGCAGCTTTCAAGCGGTACTATGAGAAAGTACAGTTATGGCACATCATTGATGTGGAAGCACATCAAAAGCAACTATAAACGTGCATATCTTAGATAGCTAAAGGAGAAAGCAACATGTTCTACTGATGCAGGAGCATCAACATCTACATCCAAACAAACTCCTGTGAATATCAGCACTCAACCGGCTTGCACAGAATTTAAAGATAGTGTTGTGTATTGTTCTAAATGTCAAGAACATGATGACATTATCACCATATTAGAAAAGGTGAAGGCACACCATTATTCTCTTTCGTTGTAAAAGCACAAGGACATGTGCTAATGTTACAGTTGTTAAAGACACTGGAAGTTCCTCAAATGATGCAGAACCAGAAAGATATACCATCAGACAACCATCTATGAAGTTTAAATAGTGGTTGTGAAAGACGTAATTTCAAAGTATGAGGACATCATTTTCATGTTGCAGAAACAAGAGGCTCTTCTTTGTTAATATTTCTCCATTTTTACTGTTTTTTAAAGCAGTAGAGTTTTTTAATATGCAACAGTTTTGCATATAATTTCAGTTTTGCACTTTTACTATAATAAATAGTGCCATTTGTTTGCAAAAAAAAACACCACATTTTCCACAAAGAGCTGTGTCAATGTTCTCATTATTGTATGGCTGTATCAGTGTTTTGATGAGTGTTAGTGAGGGTGTCAGTGCATGTGTTACTGTTTGTCTTGGTGTGTTAGTGTATGAATAAATGTCTACATGGGTGTTTCAGTGTATATGTCATTGTGTCCTTGTGTGTGCAAATATATATATCAGTGTGTTCTTCGCAGTGTCACTGTCTCACTAAGTGAGTGCCCTGGTGTGTCAATCTATCTCTGTGTCTGTGACAGGATATGTCAGTGTTTAAATAATTGTGTGTAGGTGTATCAGTGTATGTCTTACTGTGTGATGTGGATGTGTCACTGCAGAAAAATTGTGCTTATGAGAATGTCAGTCTATCTGTCAGTGCATACATCAGTGTGACAGTGTATGCATCAGTGTGTGTTTGGGTCTCTATGAATGAATGGGTGTGTGTATGGGTATGTTAGTTTATGTGTTAGTGTCTGTCTGGGTGTGTCAGTATATGCGTAGATATCTATGCCTGGCTGTGTCAGTCTATCAATGAGTGTGTTCATAGGTGTGTCAGTCTATGCATGACTGTGTCCCTAGCTGTGTAAGTGTATGTGTAGGTATGTACCTGCTTGTGTCTGTGTATGTGTAAGTATATAGTTGTGTCTGTCACTACATAAATGAGTGTATGCCTGAATGTGTCAGTGTATGTCTTAGTGTGTCCATGGGTATGCCAGTGTATGTGTCAGTGTATGCCAGTTTCAGTTAGTGTATGCATCGGTGTGTCTATGACTGTGTCAGTGTATGCAGCAGTGTGTCAATGGGTATGTCAGTGTATGTATCAAAGTCTCACGGGGTGTTTCAGTTTATGCATGATGAAATAACTGAGTGACTCTGTTAATGCATGATTGTGTGCAGGGGTGTGTTAGTGTATCTTTTTAATGTGTCCTGGGGTGCCTAAGTCTATATATGAGTGAGTTATTATGTGGTCTATGAATGCATGACAGTGTGCATGAGTGTCTTAGTGTATGTATCAGTCAGTACTAGAGTGTGTTAGGGTATGTTTGAATAAGTATGAAAATGTATTACTGAATGGATTAGTGTGTTTATGGGTGTGCCAGTGTATGTATCAGTGAGTCCCAGAATGTTTCAGTTGTGTATGAGTGAGTGGATGAATATGTGAGTGAATGCATTAGGGTGTGTCTGGGTGTGTCAGTGCATGCTTCAATGAGTACTTGGGTGTGTCAGTGAGTGCGTCAGTGTTTAACTGGGTGTGCCAGTGTATACATCTGTGTGCGCCTGGAAAGCTGAAAGTATAAAAGTATAAAAAATTTGAAAAATACAATCACAAAGTACTGCAAATACTGCAAAAACAATAAGGTAAAAGGAGTGAGAATGATGGAAAAGACAGAAAACAATGCAGTACTTAGAGTTGAAAAATAGGTGACAAAAGAGTGACAATGAGACCAAAATATAAACAACAATAATACCTTTATTTAACAAAACAATTAAACACAATTAATATCTTACATATAACTACGATAACTGTTGTAACTCTATATAAATATCTATATTATAACTATTATAGCCGTATGGAGTGATCTGCAGAAATGTTTTGTTCTACCTTCTGGGGAGAAGAAAGCCGCTCCTAGATATGTCGAGTATAAGCTGTGTGAGAAACATGTTTCTAGAGGTACTGTAAAAAAGTACAGTTAAGGCACATTGTCGATGTGGAGGCACATTGTCGATGTGGAAGCACATCAAGAGAAACCTCAAACGTGAGTGAGTGAATACATGAGCGTGTGCATGAGTGTGTCAGTGCATGTATCAGTCAGTTCTAGGATATGTCAGGGTGTGTATGAATGAGTGTGTGAATGTGTTACTGAATGGTTTGGTGTGTTTTTAGGTGGTCCAGTGTATGTATCAGTGAGTCTCAGAGAGTCTCAGAGTGTCTCATTGCGTGTATGAGTGAGTGGATGAATATGTAAGTGAATGCATCAGTGTGTGCCTGGGTGTGTCAGTATATTCTTCAATGAGTACTTGGGTATGTTAGTGTATGCATCAGTGTTTAAAAGGGTATGCTGGTGAAAACGTCAGTGTGTGCCTAGAAAGGAAAAAGTGTTATAACTTTGGAAAAATGCATTTCATACAACTGCAAATACTATAAAAGCAATAACATCAAACTAGAAAAATTATGGATAAGGTACACAACAATGCAGTAGATAAAATAAAAAATAGATGTCAAATGAGTAACAATCATAACAAAATATAAACAATTATAAATGTATTCCAACCAAACAATTAAACAACATTCATAATTTACATACAACTATTATAATTCTATTTAACTGTGTATACATATATTACAACTAGTAACTCTTACTATTATAACATAATGAAAGCTTTTTTAAATTTAACTCAATAATAAGCCTAAAACCTTCACTTCCAGTGCTTCCTCCATAACCACACTTGGAATTTTGTGAAAACCACACCCAAAACAGTCACTTTCAGCCGGTGGAACTGTTTAGCTGAACCCTCAGGAGAGAAAAAAACACTGACAGATATGTTGAAAGTAACCTCTGTAGGAAACAGATTTCCAGAGGTATCCTCAATGTGGTAGCACCATGAACATGAATATTTAAGAATATAGAAGCAGAATGCAACATCTTCTACTGACGTGGGAGGATTGTCATCTATGGTCATCCAACCTTTTGCTAATATTACCATTGCAACAGTACAATCACCTTCTTCCCAGATTTCACGATCAGAGTGCAAAAACAACGCTGAAGTTTCCTGGAAGTCAAGAAAGCACTCAGGGGTAAAGGCATCAAATATGCAATGCTCTTTCCGGCGAAACTACGAATTAAAGCAGATGGGAAAACGTTCTTCCTCTCCTCACCGGAGGAGGCATGGGACTGGCTCGATGGCTGGCGACAAGTTGGGAACGCAGGCAAAGACGGACACTCAAGAGAGAAATCGAACTGTAACAGGCAATCCCAGTATGTTCATAAGGACACAGAGCAAGACATCGCAGAATCGACAGGGAAAGAATGAGAATTGTCCGGCTGTGAACAGTCAAACACCAACTAATCAAATAACAAGACTACCCCGGAGTGCCATCCAGCTCTGATCGGACTTACTTTGCAGTGCTGGGGGTGGATGGGTTCGGATTCCGCTTTTCCCAGGACACTTCATTGCGAGTGGATGATTCGCGCTGGCTGGAGTTGGCTGAGGGAAAACCGCCCAGAAGCTCATGCATAGAAGTAGTCGGTACTATGGTACTGAGAAGGGTTTGGGTGGGATTGGGGAGGCCACGGCCTGGCCACGGACCTTATTTGTTTTTTCTGGGAGGGCGACAGGCACTCTGCTAAGTTGGGGGGCAGGTAGTTCAAAGTCCGTCAGCAGGGCAGCAGGGAGGGGGGTTTTATTGGAAGGGTGGGGGGAACTTGTCATTAATGGGTTGTTTACGTTTAATGTTGTGATGTTGCTGCTATTGGATACACCAAAATGTGGGCTACAGGAAACTCTGGGATGAAAATTCAGGGTGGAGGGGTGGGGGGAGGAGGGAGAGGGTGGGTTTCATTATCCCCGGCTAGGATATAGCTAATCAGGTTACGTCTACCCTTAGGGTCCTGTCGTGGAATGTTAATAGGCTAAATGATAGAATTAGACGGACTATGGTACTGCAATACCTACGTAGACATTCTCCTGATCTGGTCTTACTGCAGGAGACACATTTGAAGGGTAATTGCTACTTGGCACTCCACAGGTTTGGATACACCCTCCTGGCACACGCGGGATTTACCTCTGGCTCTAGAGGGGTAGCAATACTAGTCAGGAAAGCAGTACCCTTTATACCGGTATGTATATGGTATGATTCTCTGGGCAGATATGTGGCTCTGACAGGGACTTGGGAAGGAAGCACTCTTAACTTATGCTCTACCTATGTACTCCCGAAGCTTCATGCAGAGACGCTTCCGCTGCTAAGCAAACTAATACTGGATCTACCGCCGGGGATTCTCCTGCTGGGGGGAGATATGAATGGTACAATGTCCCAGGACCTGGATATAGCCAAGCCATCTTCCCAGTTGGGGGGCCCGAGCCATTGCGGACATTCGTGGAAGCAATGGGGCTTATAGATCTGTGGAGAGAGCATAACCCATCCACTAGGCAATACACGCATATATCAGCAGCACATGGTAGTGGGTCAAGATTAGATAAAATTTTCACGCAATGTGTGCACGTTGGACAGTTCAGGGACGCGCAGCATAAAGCTAGGGGTATAGCGGACCACTCCCCGGTGGAGGTGTCCCTGCGAGGCCCAGCCCGAAACCAAGTTCTTACACCACGTATGGATCCCTGGCTCTTTAGGGATCAGGAATTTCAGGACAAGTTTAGATAACGCACAGAACAATACTTCATAGAGAACACAGGTTCGGTTAATTTACAGTGTGTGTTGTGGGGGGCATACAAAGTGGTTGCAAGAGGCTTTGTCCAGACAGAGATAGTGGGCAGGAAAAAGGAGCGCCGCTCTCGGTGCGCCAAAATAGAACAGGAGATCGCAGCAGTTGTGGAGCACTGGATACTGACATGACACTCAGACATAATCTGCGCCTCAAACAGAAGGAGCTCAGGGACCTGGAAGAAGATGCGGCCCGCTCTCATGCAGTGGCAATGCAAAGGAAGATATATGTTTTTGGGAGACAAAGCCAATACGCTAATTGCCTGGTTGGAGAAGAGGGACCGAGACCGAAACTGGGTGGCTGAAATCCGGGATTTAGAGGGTATGCGATGCAGGGCAGGATCCGAAATAGCAGATGCTTTTGCGCAGTATTATGAAACATTATATCAGTCGGCCTCAGCCACAACGGAAGAGGAATGCACTGAATTCCTTAAATATATCTCCCTGCTGACACTTACAGCGGAAGATAGCGAGGCAATTGACCAAGACTTGACAACGGAGGAGATTGCCAGTGCTGTAAGAGAGCTGCAATCAGGGAAAGCAGCGGGCCCAAATGGGCTGCCCACTGAAATGTATAAACGTGTAGCAGAAACAGTGGCGCAGCCCATGCTTACCATGCTTTGCGTGGCGCGGGAGGAAGGACGTCTACCAGAAGACCTTAGGCTAGCCACAATAGTGGTCATTCCTAAACCTGGCAAACCACCGGAGATATGTGGCTCATATAGACCCATCTCCCTGCTCAACTTTGAAGCCAAAGTGCTGGAAAAGGTGTTGGCCAATAGACTCCTTCCCATTATTTACACAATAATTCACCCAGACCATTCAGGGTTTATGCAATAGAGAAGCACTAGACTAAACCTCCGTCGCCTATACGGGGTAAAGCACGAGGTGGCATTGCGCCCGACAGAGGCTGCAGCAGTGCTGTCGCTAGATGCCCGTATGGCATTTGACAGCATCGAGTGGCCATACTTATTCATGGTTCTGTCTAAGCTGGGCTTTGGACAAACGTTTTGTGCCTGGGTCCGTCTTCTATACTCCGACCCGTTGGGGAGAGTTCAGGTTGATGGGGCGATATCTAGACCATTCGCTCTCCACAGAGGCACACACCAGGGATGTCCACTCTCCCCGATGGTCTTTGCAATGGCTTTGGAATCGCTAGCGCCATGGGTGCGTAGGGATCCTTTGGTGCATGAGATAGATGTTGGGGGTGGTTGGGAGAAACTTATCTCCCTAGAAGCGGACGACATCTTGCTTTATGCACAAAGGCCACACCACACAATCCACAGACTCATGCATATCTTTAAAACCTTCGGTAATTATTCCGGCTATCAAATAAATTGGGATAAGTCAATAGTCTTTCCCTTAGCAGGCAAAACTCTGCACCTTACGTCTGCTTGTGCAGCTCTGGCGCAACAAGAGGAATTTAAATATTTGGGGATTTGGGTCACCAAGTCGGCAGAGAGGTTTCTAGAACTGAACTTGTATCCTCAGCTGGAGAGATTGCGCAGGGACGTGGTGAACTGGCGAGAGCTACCGGTCTCTCTTATGGGAAGGGCTGTCCTGTTCAAAATGATGGCCCTCCCACGGTTGTTATATGTACTCCCGCATCAAGTCCCGAATGCAGTTTTTCGGACAATTGATGGACAAATACGCACCCTATTGTTGGCGGGGGGCAGCCCCCGAATTGCACTGCGTAAGCTGCAACAGGGAGTTTATGAAGGTGGACTGGCGGTACCAGACGTCAGGAGCTATTACTTGGTGTCGATTGGGTCTTTGTGCCATACACGGAACCAGCCTATAGGGTCGACCGTCACCTAATGGGGCCTGGGGGCTACCCTGCAGCATTGTATAGGGGAGGACGAAAGTCGCATCTCCTGGCACACACGAGGACGGTGATTCAGGCATGGTGGGTGGCCACAAAATTACTGGGGTGGGAATCCAAACTAACGGACCAAACCCCACTATGGGGCTGTGATCAATTGGCTGAGGTGGGCCGCTTGATGGGCTTCCGTAGGTGGAGCCTCATAGGGATCGACAAGCTCGGGGACGTCTGGCGGAATGGGACAATGATTACATTTGAGAACCTGCAGATACAATACAAGCTGGCAGATGGAGAGCAGTTCCATTATTTATAGCTGAAGCACGCCCTAAAGTGTCACATACCGGAGGGAGAGCCGCTGCCTGACTATTCCCCACTAGAAGACAGATTGCTCTTGGACCCAATGGTGGGCAAAGCTGTTTCGCTTACATACCACAAGATCATGAATAACTTATCAGATCCTTTGGGTCCCTTGAGGGAGGCATGGGAGATGGATTTGGGACTGTTGGAGGATGACGACTGGGTGGAGGCTATACAGAGCCCTAGGGAAATTGCGATACGTGCAAGATTTAGACTAGTCCAGCTTAGGATTTTGCACAAGTCATACATTACCCGAACTTTGCAACAAAGGTTGGGCCGCTGCGACTCCAGTCAATGTGCTAGGAGTTATGGGGAGGTGGGCACCTTTTTCCACATCCTCTGGGCCTGTCCCAAGATCCAACAGTACTGGAAGGGGGTATCCCGGGTGATGGCAGCAGTGGTGGGTATGCAGGTTCCAGTCGAGGCACGATGGCACATACTGGGAGTGACAGGGGAATTAACCTGGCCCAAGCATATTGAAACATGGCTTACGCTGGCCTCTGGAGTAGCAAAGAGGAATATAGCGAGAGCATGGGGTGCAGCTGATCCACCAAGGGTGGGGGCCTGGAAACAAGACCTAGACTGGTGTCAGCAAGCCAAAAAAGTGGTCTACACGAGTAGAGGATGCCCAAAAAAATGGGAAACGGTTTGGACCAAATGGGAAAAGTATAGAAGTTAATGAACATCGGAGCAGGGGGATTGTAAAAATCAATGTGATTAATGCTCAAGATGATTGGCTACGGAATCTTGATTATAATTGTATTACTCCTTAAACTAATGAAGCCCTATTCCATCCTGTATTGATGATGTATATGGATATGTAACAAGCAACTGGTTAATAAAAAGAATAAAAAAATATATATTACCATTGCAACAACTTGTCCAGAGTTTAAAGAAATGGTTGTTCAGTGTTCTAAATGCTAAGCACTTGTTCTGAAAGAAAACAATGACCTTATCACCCTATTGGAAAATGTAAAGGGACACAGTTGTTAATTCCTTTTTGTTTGTTTTGTTTGGTTGTAAAAGCAGGACATGTGCTAATCTTACACTTGTTAAAAAAACTTGAAGTTCCTCAAGTGACAGAGAAGCAGGAAGATGTACCATCAGCCAACCATGTCTGAAAATTAAAACTTGATCAACCAGCATTGAAGTTTAAATAGTGGTTGTTGCAAGACGTAATTTGAAAATATGAGCAAATTTTTTTTTAAGAGTCTCTTTTGGTAATTTCTCTCCTTTTTTCTTACTATAGAGGTAAACTTATGATTAGGTACCTACATTACTGTAATACCTCGTTCCTTGGATCTGTGATAAAAGAGAGAAAACAAAGATAATTTAATGTTATACGGTATACAATTACATAGTAAGGTTTTAGTTTCTGCACTATAAATAATTTTGTTAATAAAGAAACATTACAGAGTTGCAACTCTCTAAAGCAATTAAACATGTATCTAAAACATTTCATTTTTATTTTTTGCTATTCTCATGTTTCATACTGGTACACCTTAAACAATGGACTGTACGACGTTTGGTCGTTGAACAGCAGGGAAAAAACAATCATATGGATTGTAGTGAAAAAAAAAGATGTGCACAGTATAACACTGCAAATATATCATACTGTGCATGCACTTAATCCAAACTGTTAAAAATTCATTTCACTTCTACCTACTCAATTTCTATAAATAAACATATACCCAAAAAAGTAGTATGATATTCAACTCGTCCATGTATGAAAATAGATGTAACATATATCCAAATGTTAAAGCCCACTTTGAAGACATTACCCTTACTAGGCCGAATGATGTCTTAAAGACTTATAATCATTACAGTACAAACACAGTAAACTACTTTTTAAAGAGAAATCCTTCTTAGAAATTTCATTGCAAAAACAAAAGGTATGAATTTGGAAGTTTGAAAGGCAGTTTATGTTTAAATGTCAGGTTACTGTCATTACATTTCGTCCATCCAGTTGGAGTCTTTAAGTACACGGTGTAGTGTCCTGAAGTTATATGTACTCCTTCATGAAAAATTATAACTAGCGTTGTGTATGTTCTTCCAAAAATTAAAATTTGTTCAGCTTTAAAGTTTTGAATTTCAGTTTCTATTTTTGATCCATCTAGTCTACATTGTTGAAGCATCAATTTACCACTTCTGTGTATCTGTAACATAGACATACAATCAGATCTACAATTTGAGCAGGCCATGTTCTGGGTAGCATTTCTAATCAGGTTGTCAAATGGTACAGTTTTTGAATCTGGTAATGTTAAATAGATGAACCTTTCAGAATTATTATTAGTAGCAGATGTAATAGAGCAACCCACGCAATTATGATTCCATTTACAACTTAGACCAAATAACTCTTCAATATTCACTTGTTCTTCTTCCAAAAGTCCATGGATAACCATAATAAACTCTAGTGTATTTTGTTGAGAGTTCTGAGAAAATAGTACAGAGCCACTGATGCAGAATGTAGTACAGTCCTATCAATATGTAAACTTTGCAGCAAATGATACAGTTCTGAGCAGAACCTGCTCTCTCCTTTATGCTCAATTGCATTTACTAGATGTGGCAAATGAAAGGCTACATTCAGAACTACATTAGCATAGCAGTTGATACTATTTGTATTTTCCAACTGAAAGACTACCATTTCTCCTTAATGTTGCTGTTTTTTCTTCTTCATATCCTCATCTTTATCTTTCTTCTTCTTCTGAAGAACATCCATCGATTGCTTACTAAGTTTCCATTTAGGACAGATTGTCTGTTTCTCATAAATTGGATACTGTCCTAAATGAGGAGCATATACACGTCTCAACCGAATATACTCTCTAACACAGCCAGTATCAGCACTAAGTTTGTTTTCATCAAAATCAACTAAAATCAAACAGGACAATGTTCTAACAATGCAAAGCAATGTATGACATGCCTTCTTTGAATACACTACTATAAATGTTAAGAAATGCTGCATCTACACTTAAACCCTGAGATTTGTGGATAGTTACAGCATACGCTAGAGAGAATGGGAACTGGTGCTGCCTCACATATAAGTCTTTAACAAGCAAAAACCATACAACGCACCAGATAATCTGTTTCACGCCATCAATCTGATCAAATTTTACAGCTACATATTCAACTTCATTTCTATTTGGAAAATTATTCAAATCAATTACTTTGCCCATTTCTCCATTTGCTACACCTTCCTCAACATTTACATTTTGCCGCAAAATTACTCTACAATTTCTAGAAACACGTAAACACTTTTTTCTAGTCCAGCAGTCCTAGAAACAGATTTTTCTAAAGAATCTAATTTTGCTTGTAGTTTCCCAGTCAGCAGAATTGTTACTGCCTGGTGCTCCATTTTTTCAATAGTTTTAGTTCAAAAATTTCCATTTTTCCCAGTTTCAGTAATTCTTCATTGAAATTGCTGCACTCTTGAAGTGTAGGCATTAAACACAGTATTGATTTTCCATCTTCAATGAAATTGAACATGAGCTCTGATGGTGTTTTATGACAGGAGAATAGTTTTTTGATAAGTCGACTTTGTAAGGTACTCTTACCTTCCTAGGTTAGAACTCCAACTCTAATGTCCTTCAAAATAATTCCATATACCTCATCTGACGCTTGACGCATATTTTTCAACAGTTCCTTGTATTGGAAATTCAGCCATATATTTACATTTCCAATACTTCCTAGAGAATTACGTGTTTATTCATGGACAAGGGTCTTGAAAACAGGTTCTCATTTTACAAGGGTTAGCTGCAGGAGGTCACCAAACACAATTAAAGGCTTTCCTTTCGAAGACAACATCTTACTCTGTTCTTAAAATTTGTTGCATTCATAGGTGAATAAAAGAAAGCATTAAGATTGAGACCATGCTTACCTCATCAATGACTAAAATCTTCATTTCCTTCAAAACTCTTGCCACCTCATGATATGCTTCACCAGATAACTTCTGGTATTCCAGTTTATTGCCTAGTTCCACAGGTAGCATTAGTACTTGATGGAGAGTAATTCCTTTAATACTGTATGCAGCTAATCCTGTTGGTGCTGTCACTACACACAACAAATTTGATTGTGGTGTCCTCAGTAGGTAAGCAGTCAGTACTTTAATTAAAAGCTTTTCCCAGTGCCAGCTGGACCACTAATGTATAACAGCACTGGTGTAAAGGAAGAGCAACTGCATTCTTTCTTCTTGTGGAGAAATCCATGTTCTACTTTCTCTTTTATCTCTACATAAATGTCTTTCTGTTCGTTGTTGAGTTGTGCAACTAACTGTTCCAGATCTCCAGTTTCCTGTCTAGCTTGTTCATTGCAGTTTCCACCTCATTCATTGCTATTGCAGCTTCATTTTGAAAAATAGGTGCTCCAAGAGGATCTTGACTAAGTGGTGCAGACCTTTGACTGCTTTGAGAACTTTCCATAGCAATCTCTGCAGCAACTGCTTTTTCTTGTTGAATCATATCACTTAACATTTGCATTTAATTTTGGAAGACTGAACACTGAATACTGTCTTTTACAGCATTAAATGAATGTTCATAGCAATCCTAGCCTTCAAGTAAATTAGATTCTGCACGCCAAGGTTTGAAAAGTTCAAGAAGTGCCAAACAGAAAAACTCTCTTTTCTCTTGAGTTTGACAGCTAAGTTTCCTGTGGCTAATGAGATTTTCTTTTGCACGTTTCACTAAACAACCATTACATCTGAGAACTGCAAATTTGCCTTCTTCTATGTTTTCTTTTGCATTGCTTCTGTATCTGTAGTACTGAGGAATTTCATATAGGCACATGTTTTCCAAGTGTACACTTCTTCTTAGGTAGCATGTATCCAACATGTTTGTTTTTACTATTTCTGTACTTTCCGGGTTAAACTCTGCTAGATACTGAATTTCTGGAAAATATTTTAACACTCTATTTCGTGTACTTGCAAGGCCTAAACCTACCCAAACTATTCCCCTAGACTTAGAATATAAACTTGCTGAGCTCAACCTGATGAGCATTCATAAGAACCAATCTCCCTATGTGACAACATTTTTAAACTGAAGCTGTACAACTTTTTTGTTAGACTCTTTTCTGCATTAATCTCTTGCCACATCTATTTCATCTCTGTCTTCTCCGATTTTGTAATGAATGAAGTCACATATCGAGCAACAGCAATAGAGTTGTCTGCAACAAATTGTATGTCCATATTTGCATTCCACATTTTTAGAATGACTGCGTTGTAATCATTAATGTATTTAGACGCCTCTGTTCTTCTCAGATTGTATGTGTTTTTTGGTGAGTTTAGTGTCACTATATGTCTCACTGCAGACAAAAAGATGTTCACTCTTCCTTGTGAAATACCAAGTCATGGGAATCCAAAACGACATCTTCCTTTAGATCCGTATTTTCTACGACAGTATTTCCCACATCTATGTGTTTGAAAGTGCAGAACTTGTTGTCTCAGGCCTTTGGCAGTAGTGTGTTTCAGGATGGTGCAAGTCATATACTGTTCTATGATTGAGAATACACACCCATCAAATTTTGGAGTATCTTTTATCCATACCAGCATGTGAATATGAGGAGCACCTCTTGCTTGGTACTCTTTACCCCCCAAAAAATCAGTGACTTCACCAAGTGGAGGATTCATTTTGTTATAGACGAAAGACAGCATGGCTTGGAATCTGTGGTTAAAATATCTGCAAACATTTGCAGGATCCAAAGAGCAAAGTTTTCCAGTTGTCCTTACATTTATGCCCTCAATATTTGAATTTGTCTCTCAAAAATTCAAGCAGATCATCCCATGCATATTCAGCACAGCTAAGTGTAACAAACCAAGTAGGTGCTCCTAGGTTTCTCAACATGCATTTGAGTCATCCTTGATGACGATACAAATACTCATTTGTTCCTTGTTGGCCTGCCATCAAATTCATTAAGTTATATTCTAAATGTGCATCTTTTTCTTGAACTTTATCAATAAGTTCCCTTGCAGATAAATTGTGAAGATTTTCTCCTGTCTTCAATATATGATTCACAGCATAATAAAATCCAGACAAATCACTCTCAAACAGAAGATGAAATATATATATGGAATGCACTGATGAAATCTTGGATCCTCTGAGTATAATCGTGTTGAGCCGTATTCAGTTGCTGGTATCTGTACAGCGCAGTCATCATAGCGTCCACTTACTTCAGTGGGAAACAGTTGGGGAAAACAACAAGCCTCTAAACATTTTTCCCAGACACTTAATGGACTTCCTTTGGCTTGCTTCATTTCAAACAATTCAATAGCATCACCATTGACTTCATTAAAATGCAAGGTTGGATGCTATGGTGTTTATAAATTTCTTCTGATATAGATTGACCCATTTTTTCAATCTGTCCGCATGATGGCAAGGCATCATCTTGTATGCAAATTTCATTTTCAGCAACATCAAGATTTTCATAGTAAATCTTATTTTCAACAAGGTATAATGTTGATTTTTAACTGTATTCACATCTACTAACTCTTGCCATATTTTCCTTTCTTTGTTGGAACACCATTTACTAAAATGATAAGTAGTTCTTCCATCTCTCTATCTACTCCTACATTTTTAATATTCTCCTTAAAAACTAAAGGTAAATACACAATTCTTCCTTTTAGTCCTCTCTGGAGCTCAGTTGGAGGCAATTTCCCTGTCTTTGGCTCCATACGAACTAGTGCTTGAAAAGGATGCATGTGTGGTACAAGAAGTGATTCATAAACATTCAATGCTTTAAGCTCTTGTGGAATGGATACCAATTCTAATTTGCTAGACATACCTCTAGCTGGTATTTTATTATGCTCCAATTTATCATAGCAGTACCTACAGATAATCTTTTCTGTGGATAAATCAAATCTTTCCTTAACAAATAAATATGCACCAAATTCTTGCCACTTATCATTGTTCTCTTTTTCAATTTTAGAGTACACAACTACATTTCATGTTTGCATTTTGTAGTGAGTGTGTCGACAACAGATACACACACAGTTTGTTTTTCAGAGGAAACTGTGTTAAATTTTGCAATGTTTAGAGCAAAGTTTTCAGTTGTAATTTCTGTATCTTGTTCTTCTACACCTCCAGTGACCAACTCTTCATTTTCCCTAAGCTCTTTTTCTTGGCCAAACAACCGAAACTGAAGATATTCACAAACGTTCTCTACCTCTGCTAATGTCCCATAAAATAAACTTCTATTCATCTCTCCTAAACATAAAGCAGGAGTTTTTACATAGGTCTTATAACCAAAGTTTGCATTTTGGAGAGGTGAACAGCTAACATCCTGAAATGATGAAATGTATTTCTACAAATTTTCCTTGAAAAACATGTCAGGGAATGTCCCTGTAAATTACTATATTTCCTAAGTTTGCATGGATCTAATCCTTGCAAAACTGAAGGTTTTTCTTTCAGACTTCTTCATGGAAAGTCATGTATGAAATTTTGTAATAAATCAATTGATTCCTGACGAATACTACAAATACTACTACAATTCCATTTGTATACTGGGGCCTGTCTACGCCTTCCTTGCACCTCTTCAGATATTACTTCCTCTACATTCTTAGGACCTATCTCCTCTTTTGCAACAGGACTACCATCATTTACTTCATAACAACAACCACTTAAATCAACAGCATGCACTAGTTTATTCTCTTGGAAATAACTTTCCTCATTGAAATAAGCTTCTGTACTAGACGTAGGCTTCCATTCACCTTTAAACAAATTGCAAACATTAGTTCTATTAATAAGCCTTTTTGTAGCACTTCTTTTTCATACACAAAACAGTTTTGTCTAGTGTCCTCATTCTATTCAATATTAATATAAATACCTTCCTCTTCAAAGCAAATGCTTTCTCTACAACACTCTCAATATGTTGCTCTTGCTTAAATGCATAATATGTGTATTTGTAAAGCACTCATTCACCCGTGGGCATTTTGGTGCTGAATAACAGATGTTTATTGTTACCAAACTCAATGGTACTCATCACTTCTCATCTTATATTTTCTCTTTTCTTTTTGTATATTTTGTATTACCCTAGTGCGAAACATTTTAGCTCTTAACTCCTTAAACTGTTTCTGTCTCAATGACAACCTCTATGATTTCTTAGAACATTCCCTACTTTGTGAAACACATACTCCTTTCTTTTTTCCACTTCATGTGCAAATTCCATTTTTAGATAAGACTGTACTCTCATTCTGCATTTTACAACATATTTTTCTGAGAAACTGCTTAGTACTCTTACCAGCTTCTCTTCTTTCCTCTGCACATTCTCCGCCTTATTCTGTTTGTCCATCTCACTTTGAAGTTGATGTTACTGTTTCCCGTTTCTTTCTTTTTTGCGTTTTTTCAGGTATTGTAGATCTTCTTTTTCAAAACTGTATATCTGGAAAAGTAATAAACAATACATTAAGGTCAAGATTAAATCATGTAATTATCAATTCACTAAGTAACTAGTTTATTTACGAAACAATAAAACATATTAACATAGAGTGTGAGAGTCTCTGTATGGTATGTAAATGGATATGACTATCTGTATAGATATGTGAGAGGGTGTGAGAGTATCCCTATAGCAATATGAATGATTGTGACAGTGTCTGTATAGGTATGTGAGAGGTTCTTACAGTCTATAAATGGATATGTGAGAGGGTGTGGGAGCCTGTGTATGGGTATATAAATGGATATAAGGGTCTCTACATGGTATATCAGTGTGTGAGAGTCCCTGTATGGCTAGGTGAGTGGTTGTGACTGTCTGTAAGACTATGTTAGAGGGTGTGAAAGTATATGTATGTGTATGTGACAGGATGTGTGAACCTCTGTATGCATATGTCATTGGGTATATAGGGAGTCTACATGGGTATGTGAGAGGATGTAAGAGTTTCTATATGGGTATGTGAGAGGCTGTGACAGTCTGTGTACGGGTATATGAATGGACATAAGAGTGTGTACATGGGTATGTGAGGGACGTGAGAGTCTCTATATGGGTACACGAGAGGGTGTGACTCTGTGTATGTGAATGGGTGTCAGACTGTCTGTATGGGTATGAGGATGGGTTAAAGGAGGTCTGAATGGGTATGTGAGAGGGTATGACAGTATATGTATGGGTATGTGAGAGGGTCTGAGAGTCTCTCTATGGGTATATGAGAGGATGTCAGAGTCTCTGTATCAGTATGTGAATGGGTATCGCAGTGTCTGTATAAGTACGTGAATGAGAATAAATGAGGTCTGAATTACTATTGGAAAGGATGCACACATCAGCTTCCTTCTGACTATCTAAATGTATGCATCACTGTACCCTTTGATCTGCTACTATATGCATAGCTATATCATTATGTGTAAAAAGTAAATATATTTAACTAAACCTTGCTCTCTTACCAAAAGCATCAGTGTGAACCACCTTATCTTAATCCACATATCTGTGTAGATGTTATTGCATAACTGTATATATGATAAAATGCCATAATATGTCACTGCATACACTAGCGTTTCACTACTTGTGTCACGCCTACATTGGTGTATACCTCTGTTTTGTTTTTCTTCACCAGTTTTTCTTCATATTTCCTGATCAATACGCTTTACTTTATTTTCATCTTCTACACACTTTGAACAGTTCCTTTTACTATTCTCAAACATCCTGCTCACTTTCATCCACCTTACACACACTCAGTCCTTCTATATCAACTTTTTTTATGCTACAGCTTAATACACATACCTTTTAAATGTGACTGTTGGTGAGTATTTTTCTTACTCAGTATCAGGTTGTCAAACTTGTCTCAACAAAAGATAGAAAAACCAAAATAGTAAACCACTCTCATACAAGGCAACCAGTAATGGCACCCTATTCAACTTTGCTTTCGAGGTTATAGAGACTGCAAACAAATAGAAACAGTGCTTTTATTTAATTTAATTTCCTTACTAATCATACAGCTCTTCTGAATGGTCACATTTCTTAACTCTTTGTTTAACTCCTCTAAAGAGAGCCCAATACGGTAGCGAGTTTGGGCGGGATCCACAGATTTATGTAGGGATCCAACGGTGTCCGTGTGGCCCCCTATGTAACCTTGAGGAGAATCCGCAGATCTGCTCGGCAAACCGAGATTTTTAAAAAAAAAACTATTCATAAACACTACCACTTACACACTACTTCCTACAAATCCCTAAATTTAGACCCAAACAAATCTTATTCACTATTTCTTTTGTAAACAATGTCTCCTCACATTGACATTCTAGCCTTTTCTTCTTCCTTTCCCCCATACTCCTGCAGCTCTGTTTCCATGGTGACCAACAATGTAACATTCTGTGTTAACAGTAGGTCAGAAGTTCACAACTGTCTCTACAGCAGCATGCTAACTTCCAAGGCAAATTTTACATGTGTGTTTAAGTCTATACAATTACAAACATACTCTTCATAACCACACATGTTATTATTTTAAATTTATTGCACAACCTAGTTTTAATCACTTCCTTACTTACACAATCCGATCAAATGTGATGTGTTAAACTTTACTTGCTAGAGTCATCTTTAACTGACTTAATTTTGAAAACTGCCTCATTCAGCTGCACACCTCTCCTATGTGCTACTTCTCCATCCTTTAAAATAGTTAGGGGCCGATTATGATGGCGGGCGGACTTTGTCCGCCCGCCATCGCCCCGGTAAATGGGACCGCCCGCTATGTGTGCGGCGGTCCGGCACATGTGATTAGGATGCCACCGCCACGGTGGCGGTGGCATCCCCATTTCCAGCATTGTGGCGGGCGGTGCTCACAACACCGCCCGCCACAGTGCTGGAAATGCATGTTGTGCATCTGCGTGCACAACGTGACAGGCACCGCGCGGTGCCTGCCACCTTGTGCATGCAGATGCAGGGGGTACCATAGGTACCCCCCATGTGCACCCCCACCCCCAAAATACCTGGGGGCCCGCTACGGGCCCCCAATATCAGGGACCGCAAGCCTTTCCATGGCGGCGACGCCGCCATGGAAAGGCTCATCACCGCCAGCATCATAATGTGGATGGCGGTGTCTTGCAGACACCGCCACCATATTAATCCCTTTCCGCCCGGTCGACTGATCGGCCGGGCGGAAAACATGCGGACGGTCTTTCCGTCCGCCGGTGTCCCCTCCGCCATGGTAATATGGCGGGGGGAATTTGGTGGCGGACGGACGTAAATGGCGGGCGGATCGCCACTGCCATGCGGGCGGTGGCGATCCGCCCGCATCATAATCGGCCCCATAGAGTGTGGATTGTGGGTCATAGCTGTATGTTTGCTAGAAACAGAGGTATTGACAGGGACCTAGGTTTGTCTAACGTGGATATTAATTGGTTTGGCTAGAGAGGGTTAAAGTGGCATCAATTGCTTCCATTGATTGAAAGCATGATGGAGAACCAACATCCAGACCTCATGATTGTGCGCTGTAGGGGCAATGACCTGGGCATATTGACTGGGGTGGGACTAGAAATCCAAATGAAGAATATCTTTGAACAATTAATGCAACTTTTCGCTCACACTGTCTTGGTGTTTTCTAACAGATGCCAGAGGCAGAAATGGAACTGGTCTTCTGAATTTTGTCCACAGATAGTGAAAGACAGGAATAATGTTAATTAAACTGTTTCAGCAGCTGTTTCAGACCTACGTTTCAATATGCATGGAATATACAGGAGAGATGATGTTCACTTCACAGATGAAGGCAACAGAGTGTTTCTGAACAACTTGAAACTCTGCATCTGCTTGTATTAGTAATCACATAAACACAATGAACATAACAGCTCTTCTAAGAGCCACCCTATGTCCCAAAGAGTGGTCATGTTTAAATATAAATCCTCTTTTTAAATAAATGTATCATCCCCGTGGATCCCTCACCAATCTGCTAACCAAAAGCGCACATTCCATGCAAAAGAGCACATTAATTATTTCTAGTTAAGTGTTCTGAATGCATATCACAGAGGGTATAACAGAGTCTAAATGGGTACCATTTTAGGTGCATAAGTGGGTTTGTCAATGAGTGTAATAGTTTCTTTATGGTATATAAATGAGTGTGGCAATGTCTGTATAGGTATGTGAATGGGTGTGACAGTATCTCTATCAGTATGTGAATGGGTGTGACAAAGTCTGTATTGTTTTTCTAAATGGTTGTGACAGTGTCTGTATACGCTTGTGAACGGGTGTTACAGTGTAAATGGGTGTGACAGTGTCTTTATGGGTATCTGAATAGGTGTGACAATGCCTGTATGGGTTCGCAATGGGTGTGACAGAGTCTCCATGGGCATGTGAATGGATGTGACCGTGTCTGTTTAGGTGCGTGAATGGGTGTGACAGTGTCTGTGTGGGTTTGGGACAGTGTCTGTATGGGTTTCTTAATAGGTATAACCATGACTGTATCAGTTTGAGAATGGGTGTCACAGAGTCTCTATGGGTATGTAAATGGGTGTCACAGTGTCTCTATGAGTATGTGCATGGGTGTGACAGTGTCTGCATAGATTTCCGAACGGATGTGCCAGTGACTGTATGGGTTTATGAATAGGTGTCACAGAGTCTCCATGGGTATATGGATGGGTGTGACAGTCTCTCTATGGCTATGTGAATGGTTGTGACAGTGTCTGCATGGGTATAACAGTGGCTGTGAAAGTGTCTGTATGGGTATGTAAGTGAATGTGACAGTATCTGTATGGGTATCTGAATGGGTGTGAGAGTAAGAGTGAGTGTAAAAATGTATACATATATTTTTATTTTTTTCAGCTGCCCTGAATCCACAGATCCACCGTGGAATTATACAAGGGGCCACGTTGAGCCCCGCAAGGGATCCGCCAATTTCGCGAGTGGCCCCAAAAATGTTTTTTCACATGTTCAGCCCTCTTATATAACATGTACAAGGGGTCAGGAAACCTCTCACCTGAACCCTTCATTCAGTTTGCAAACAAATTTTCAGTCCCGGGGACTGTTTCCCGGACAAACAAAATGGTGGCTGTAACTTTTTTGTGAAGGTACGGCCAGACAATCAGGAGTTCGCCAGTCCGCGTGAATCCGCGGACTGCCCGCGAGTGGATCCACAGGTAATCCGCGTCCCCAGATTTACAAGTTTGTTTACCAGTTAATTCTCCCAAACTACTGAATGGATTTACACCAAATCACAAAAAATCATGATCTGATTACCAACATCTAGCTTCCTGCCAAATCTGGTGCAATTCCGTCCAGCGGTTTGGGCTGTAGGCTTGTTCAAAGGTCCTATGGGAATTAACATGGGAAACACACCTTTTTTGATCCCCCCTTTTTCTCAACCCCTCCTACAAGAAATACCCCGAAACTTCCCAGACTCCATCTAAAGTACTGGACAAATTTGTTTGGAAAATTTCATGGAAATTACTCAAGCGGCACCAAAGATATAGGTACCTGAAAATGGCCTTTTTGATAGAAACTCCACCCTAATTATAACTACCTACTGGCTACTGCCAGTAGGTATATATATATATATATATATATATATATATATATATATATATATATATATATATATATATATATATATATATATATATATATATATATATATACCTACTGACGGTCGCCAGTAGGTAGTTATAGTTAGGACCAAAGTTTCCATAGGAGAAGCATTTATTGTTTTGGCAATATCTTTGGCGCCGCTTGACGAATCTTCACAAACCTTTCCAAAAACGTCCCCTTTTTGATTCAGCTGCTGTGTTGAAAGTTTCGGGGTGATCTGTTGAGCAGGAGCCGAGAGCAAATGGGGGTCTCAAAACTCTTTTTCCCAATGTTATTTCTATGGGGATTTTTCATTTTTTGAACACGACTACAGCCCGAACCGCTGAACGGAATAACACCAAATTTGGCAGAAAGCTAGATGTTGATCCAGAAAGTGTGCTTTTTGTGATTGGTGTAAATCCTTTCAGTACTTTCAGAGATATTTAAGTCTACAAAATATAGATATCTGGGAGCTTAATAGCCTACTGAAACCCTACTGAAATTTGAATGGCTGCCAACACTTCAACCAGGAAGTGTTGGCAGCCATCCTGGGACTTGGTTGAACCGAGTCCCACAAAAAATATAAAAAAAAGAAAAGAGGGCAGGGTAAAAACACCAGACCCTCTAGGCCAATTGGGGGGGGGGGTCCCACTGGGACCCCAGGGCCAAAAAAGCATTTTTGTAAAACATTTTGGTGAGATCCACGGATCTGGCAGAATTTCTTTGGAACATGAAGCACGGGCTCCCGTGCCTCATTCTTTACTCGCCCCTGGTTGGGCCAGGTCCCTGGGCCATTTTTTAATAATGGAGGGGCGGAGCATGGCCCGGGGCACTTAACAACAGAAATGGCACCCCCACACCCCCGGTGACCACCACCTCCCCAGGGCACTTGACAATAAGAATCTAGGGGGGCCCGGGAACACCACCTCCATAGGGCACTTGACAATATGAATGTGGCTAGACCTCCCAGCCCCTCCACAGCCCCGTGGGCTGCCACCTCCCCGGGGCAATGAACAATAGCAATGAAGGGCCTGCCAGGCCCCCCACAGCCCTGGGGACCACCACCTCCCCAGGGCACTTGACATTACAAATGTGGGGAAGCCCACCCCCCACAGCCCCAGTGACCGCCACCTCCCTGGGGCAGTTGACAATATGAAAGCGGGGGGCCCGCCAGGCTCCCCGCATTTCCAGGGATCCCCACTTCCCCGGGGCTAATATAATGCAGGGGGTCTGTTGCAGACCCCCGGGGACCACCACCTCCCTGGGACTGTGTAGTTTAATGGAGGGGGGCCTCGCAGCCCCCCTCCAGGAGCCATACATGGCTCTGGGGACTGACACACCCCAGGGCCGGCTCCAGCAATGTCCTGGGATGCACCCCGGGACATTGCAGTTTGCTACCACTCCCGCCAAGCCATACCAAACTTTGCTTCACTTTGAGTAAGTGAGAGCAAGAAATGCTCTTGCTTACTCGAAGTAGAGCAGAATTGCTTTTACACACAGGGAGCTGCATGTTAGCAGCACCCTATGTGTAAAAGCAATGCTGGCTCCAGCAGGATGCGGGGAGCCAGCACGGTCTGCTGGGGTCTTCATGCTCCCACCGCGGTCCCCAATGTTTAAAATGTGGGTACCTTGGGTGGGACCAGGGCACCCACACTACAGGCCGGTCCCCAGGGGATGGGGTCCCCGAGACCGAAATCGCCCCAGAAGGGGGCAGCACCTTCCTTTTAAAAAAATAAAAATAAAAAAGAGGCAGGCCACAGGAGATGGGGTCCCTGTGGCCAAAAATGGCATGGGAGGGGGACTGCTTGACCCCGCTCCATTTAAATTATATGAAAATAAGAAAAGGCCTGGTCCCAGGTGATGGGGTCCCTGGGCCGAAATTGGCCTGGGGAGGGGGACCGTGCAGCCCCCTCACCCATTAAAAAAAGGCTTGGCCTCGGGAGTTGGGGTCCCTGGGGCCAAAAATGGCCCAGTGAAGGAGGGCCATGCAGCCCCCTCCTTTAATTAAAAAATAAAAATAGGAAAAAACCTCCAGCAAGTTGCTGGAGGCCACCCCTCCTTCACCACCACTCAAACGCACCTCCTGGTGCAGTGGTGGTTGGGGGATGAAGTCTCCTTGATGAAGTCCACTTGGATGCTGAGGGTCCTTGGGGTCCAAGAACCGCTCCTGATACCTCCAGTAAGTCCCACACAGCAGGATTGCTAAGAGGTCTTCGTAAGCTACACACCCTTTCTCCACCACTCTACAAACGCACATCCTGGTGCACTACTGATTGAGGGATGAAGTCCACTTTACTCCTTAGGGAGCTTGGGGGCTAGAAACCCTCCAGGTACCTCCTGTAAGTCCTACACAGCTGGATTCCTGAGACCTGGTCAGAGGCCCAGTCCCCATTCTCCACCACTCTGTAAATGCAACTACTACTTAAAAAACCAACTTAAAAATATATATATATATTACCTACTGGCAGTCACCAGTAGATAGTTATAGTTAAGACCTAGTTTCCATAGGAAAAGAGTTTTTTGATTTGCCCATAACTTTGGTGCCGTTTGATGAATCTTCGTAAAATTTTCAAAACTAATGGCCCACTCAGGTCAGCTTCTGTCTTGAAAGTTTCGGGGTGATTCGTCAAGTGGGGGTCAAGAAAAAAGGGGGTCCCAAAACGCGTTTTCTTCATGTTAATTTCCGTAGGAAACGTTAGACAAGGATACAGCCCAAACTGTTGAACGGAATTACACCAAATTTGGCAAAAAGCTAGCTCTTGGTTCAGAAAGCAACCTTTTTTTTAAAATGGTGTTAATCCGTTCAGTAGTTCCTGAGAAATTCATATATTTAGAAATATTAGTGTCTGGTGACCGCGGTAGATCCGAGAATCCTTCCGATCTCGAGCTTGACTCTGATTGGCTGCCAACACTTCAAACCAGGAAGTGTTGGCAGCCATCTTGTGACTCGGTTGAACCAAGTCACAAGAAAAAAGGTAAAAAAACAAGAAAGGGGGGCAGGTTAGGAACACCCTGACCCCCTAGGCCTGCTCAGGGGGTCCCACAGGGACCCCGAGGGCCAAAAAAAGCATTTTGTCTGTGTAATTTTCAGCAGTATTCGCATAGGGTCCACGAATTCCGCCCAAAAAATGTTAAAAAAATGAAGTGCGGTCTCTAGCACTTCTTTAATTAAGCCCCCGGGTGGGCCAGGTCCCGGGGCAATGCGCAAATGTGGTGCGGGGGCCCGCAGCCCCGGGGACAGCCATCTCCCCAGGGCTTTCTTTAAATAAAATGCGTGGGGGGGCTTCTGCCCCCCACACTGCACCGGGGACCACCACCTCCCCGGGGCTTTAAACATGCTTGGAGGGGGTCATGCGGCCCCCCTCCAGGAGCCCTCCTTGGCCTTGGGGACCACCACCCTCCAGGGGCGGCTCCAGCAATGTCCCAGGGTGCCCAACCCCCGGACATTGCAGTTTGCTATGGCAGGGCAGGAGCACTGCTCCCGCCCGCCTTGCCATAGCAAACTTCTGCTTCGCTTCATGGAAGCGAGAGCAGAAAAACTGCCCTCGCTTCCATGAAGTGAAGCAGAATTGCTTTTGGGCAAAGGGAGCTGCATGTTTGCAGCTCCCCTTAATCAAAAGCAATCCTGGCTCCCGCAGGAGCCGGGGAGCCGTCAGGGACCGCAGGGGTATTGGGGCCTCTCCGTGGACCCAACATTATGGCCATGCCCCAGGGGATGGGATCCCTGGGGCCAAAAATGGGCCGGGAGGGGGGACCATTCGGCCCCCTCCCATTTTTAATTATTATTATTATTTTTTTAAAGATAAGGCTGGGCCCCAGTGGATGGGGTCCCAAGGGCCAAAATTGGCCCAGGGAAGGGGAGCCACACGGCCCCCATTCTATAAAAAAAAGTTTTGCTGGGCCATGGGGGATGGGGTCCCTGGGGCTGAAATCGGCCTGGGGAGGGGGCCAACATGGCCCCCTTCCCCTAAAAGAAAAAAAATAAACAAAGGCCTAGCCTGGGGGATGGGGTCCCCGGGGCAGTAATCAGCCTCGGGAGGGGGGTCGCGTGCCCCTCTTCCTTTTCAATTATTTCTTTTATTTTTTAAATGGCTCATGCCCTGGGGGATAGGGTCCCTGGGGCCCAAAAGGGTTCAGTTAAGGGGGGCCACACATCCCCCCTTCCTAAAAGAAAAAAGAAAAAAAAGAAACCGGTAACTCGCCAGAGGCCCCGCCCCCTCCCTACACCACTCTGCAAACGTTCTGGGTTGGGAGATTAAGCCCCCTTCGATCCTAAGGGTCCTTAGGGGCCAACTAGCCCACCAGGTACCTCCAGTAAGCTCCACAAAGTGGGATTGCTGAGAGGTGGTCCGAGGCCATGTCCCTTTTTACAACACTCCACAAAAGCACCTCTTGGCGCACTGCTGGTGAGGTGATGAGGTCCCCTTGTGTCCTGAGGAATTCAGGACTAAAGTGGACTTCATCCCCCAAGCAGCAGTGCGCCAGGATGCGCATTTGCAGAGTGATGTAAAAAGGGGGCATGTCCTCTGACCACTCTCAGCAATCCAGCTGTATGGGGCTTACTGGAGGTAACAGGAAGGCTAGTTGGCCCCTAGGGACCCTCAGGAGGCAAGGGGACTTCATCCCCCAACCAAGAGCGCACCAGGAAGCGTGTTTGCAGAGTGGTGGAGAAAGGGGGCATAGCCTGTGTCCACCTCGCAGCAATCCCACTGTGTGGGGTTTATTGGAGGTAACAGGTAGGATAGTTGGCACCTAAGGCCCCCCAGCAGTGAAGGGGACTTCAATACCCATCCAAGAGCACACCAGGGAGCGCGTTTGTAGAGTGGTGGGCAAAGGGAGTGTGGCCTGCTATGAGAACTTAGCAATCCTGTCTGTGTGGGACTTACTGTAGGTAATAGGAGGGGTAGTTGGCCCCCAAGGATATCCTTGGGGGCCAACTACCCCTCCTGTTACCTACAGTAAGTCCCATACAGTGGAATTGCTAGGAGGTCTTCGGAGGCCACGCCCCCCCATTCTCCACCACTCTGCAAACGTGCCTCCTGGCACACTACTGATTGGGGGATGAAGTCCACTTTACTCTTGAGGGACTTTGGGGGACAAGAAGCCCTCCTGGTACCTCCTGTAAGTCCTACGCAGCAGAATTCCTGAGCGCTGGTCGAAGGCCCAGCCCCCTTTCTCCACCACTCTGCAAATGTGACTACTAGTTAAAGAAGCATTTGCTATGTAATAGGTCTCACATTTGCGAGAGTTAGAGCTATTGGCGTTGTGAATGTAAAAGTTTTTTACTAATGTTTTTTGGAGTGAAGTGGATGTACGTTGTGTGTAGTGGAATTATGTGGTATGTTGAGCAGTGAAATTATGTGGAAAGAAAGTATGTGGTATTTAGTGTATAGGAATTATGTAGAGTGGGATTATGTGTTATGGAGAGTAATTATGTGGTATGGTAGTCTGTGTTGTGGAGTGGTAACCTCAGGTTTAGTCTTCCTCATTTCCATAGAAGCTAAACTATAAACTCAATGAGACAAAAAAAGAAGGAACCACTGAGGAGCACTTCTGGACCGAGTTATGAGCAGGACCACTGGAACTATGCGACTGTTCGGCTGCACCAATTTTTGGATAATTATACATTTTTCGCATTTGCCACATAATCCATCATCTTCTGCATAATCTGCAGATTTGAACAAAGAAACCTTGTTTCTAGCTCAAACATTACCAAAAATGCAGCGACAACTGTTACAGCATGCAAGAAGGCCCTTTGCAAACCTGGAATGGTCACCAGTTACTCATTGCTAAATGTGGGTGTTAAATTGGTACTAATGGTGCACAAACCACTCTTGTTTCTTTCTGCGCCTCTCTTGCCTCTTTCTGCATTTCCCTTGCTTTTTTCTGCACCTTTCTTCCTTTTTCTGTACTTCTCTTGCCTCTTTCTGCACATCTCTTCCGCTTTCTGCACCTCTCTTCTTTCTGCACCTCTCTTGCTTCTTTCTGCACCTCTCTTGCTTCTTTCTGCACCTCTCTTGCTTCTTTTTTCTGCACCTCTCTTGCCTCTTTCTGCACCTCTGTTGCTTCTTTCTGCACTTCTCTTGCCTCTTTCTGCACCCTCTTCCTTCTTTCTGCACCTCTCTTGCCTCTTTCTGCACATCTCTTCCGCTTTCTGCACCTCTCTTCTTTCTGCACCTCTCTTGCTTCTTTCTGCACCTCTCTTGCTTCTTTCTTCTGCACCTCTCTTGCCTCTTTCTGCACCTCTGTTGCTTCTTTCTGCACTTCTCTTGCCTCTTTCTGCACCCTCTTCCTTCTTTCTGCACCTCTCTTGCCTCTTTCTGCACCTCTCTTGCCTCTTTTTGTACTTCTCTTGTCTCTTTCTGCACCTTGCTTGCTTCTTTCTGCACTTCCCTTGGTTCTTTCTGCACCTCTCTTGCTTCTTTTCGCACCTCTTTTGCCTCTTTCTGCACCTCTGTTGCTTCTTTCTGCACTTCTCTTGCTTCTTTCTGCACCTCTCTTGCCTCTTTCTGCACCTCTTTTGCCTCTTTCTGCACCTCTCTTACTTCTTTCTGCACTTCTCTTGCCTCTTTCTGTTGCAGGGATTCTGCACAAATACAGAACTATGCGCAGGAAATGGGACCTTGGTGTATAGGGACTGAGTCTTCCCACCACCTTAGTATCCATGAACCCAGAACCGACTAGATTTAGTGTCTCACTTGCTCTCCTACTCACTCCCAGAGAAACAAATGATTAGACACCCCAAAACACAACAGTCCCAGATCTCTCAGAAATCGCGGTAACAAGACACACCTTTTCGCTCTTGTACTCGTCCACACTAAGATCTGACTGAGACACAAAACAGTTTAAAATATTTATTTTAACTAATGTGCCCTAACATGCAGTATACATGCCACAACAAGCAGGAAAATGCATAGTACAAATATTGTCAGCATAGCAGTCAGTCCATAAATCATGAAGGGAGATGTCATCATAAAAAGACAATGGAGAAAGGACTTTAGTGCCTAACCTCCCTCCCCTTGCTAAGAAGAATTATTATATTATAGAAGATCTCTGGGCTTTGTCAGCAGACCCCATACCTTAGCCTATAGATGGTAGATCTACATCATGGGTGCTCTTCTCCCTGGAAAGGTCCCTCTCCAAGTGAGTGTTACCTATTTGTGCACCCCACTAAAAACCCAAGTATGCTGTCCAAACAACAGCTGCATAGGTATGTTTTGTCTAAGGGCTAAGGACTGGCCAGAACAAAATAATAAGGGGCATTGTTGTTCGACTTTGCACATAATGTTCAGGCAGAATCCCAGGAACATGCACAGAGCGAACACAGCGATGAGTTCTCATGTGAAAGCAGTCTTTGAAAATATTGCAAAAAATAAAGACGTGTAGTAACGTGTGCAAAGCAGCAGGCAAGCTGCAATGAGCTCATGCTAAATTAGTGAAAAATGACAATGTCCCTATGGGCCACGTGGCATCCTCCCCTTGGCCAGGGCATTAGCCATATGCAAGAAACTAAAATCAGAGATAAGCAGAGATAAGCAGAGGCAAAGCGTCTTTGTTGTAGGCCAATTCGAGTAATTATGGGGGCAAAACATTTTTTGTACTGCCAGGGTATAATGTTTCAAAATTTTGCCAATTGGGCGCTCAAAAACTGCTAACCATTCATAGTTAGTCTTCAATTTCAAAAATGTTGCGGGAAAAGCGGAATGCCATGAACTCTAGGACGTTTTTCATTCCTTCCATCGTAAAAATGCATGCCATCCAGTTTAGTAGGTCGAACGAGCACACATGCTCCTCATATGCAGAAGCTGTTAGGAGCATCTCAGGGCAACCTGCATTAACCTCAATAAAACTGCGGTCTATGAGGCGCTGCGCAAGAGCACAGGTACTCACGTCTGCCGTTGGTCCGAGTAGAGGATCGCACACCAAACGTATACCCCTGGCACATACTCGGTCATGGGCCTTTAATGGACCCATTAGTAAATTGTAATCCAGGGCAGCATGTGTGGTATTGGACAAGCAGACATCCCTGGCCCATTGAAAAGGGCACCGGAGGCAGTGAAACACAGGTTGCACGTAGGTGAAATAGGCATAACGGAAGGTCATACACAAAGAGGAAGGGGGAGAAGGATAACACCTTACTTCAACCTCCTCAAAATAAGTATCACACAGCAAAGAAGTAAGGTTTTCATGAAATCGCAATTTTTTATTATGGTCTCTCCTGGTACCAAATTGTGGCGGCGCACCACCCTTGATGACTGTGTGACTACAGGGGGTCGCCCTCTTCTCTCGTGCCACTTTTAGAGAGTGATACAGTAAACTCGATCTCAAATAAGAGTATGTGTACTGGAATACACCACATAATACAGGTAGAGTAACCTTAAGTATATTGATATACTAGGGGTAGGAAGGGAACTTAGCATAGGGATCCGACAGTCCTGATGAAAGCCGGTAGAGATACGGATTCAGGCAGAAACATGTCGACCTTTATGCAGAACGGAGGGGTGTAGGGTGCATAAAGCACTCACTTCACCACCATCCTAGGGTATGAATTACCTTTTTAACCTTGACAAGGGAATCCAGGAATAAAATTGTTATTAGGATATCCCTTAGTTAGTTTTAAGATTCACTATCTGCACTTTTTAGTTGGATCCTCTTCTCCCTTTCTTTATTTGTTTGTATTGTCTCCCCTACCCTATTGCTCCGCCTCAAGCGTTGGTCTGCGCTGAGGCGTCGCAGCAGCCCTATGATGAAGCATGCCACATTACGTTGTGGGTGAGGGCAGTTTTTACAAAGTAAATGTGCTTTTGCTACACCTTATTGTAAACTGATACTTGATAAAAAATTGCGATTTCATGAAAACCTTACTTCTTTGCTGTGTGTTGATAACGGAAGGTCAGCCAGTAGTCAATGGTGAAAAACTCCACTGGCATAGCACCAAAGAGCTGCCACATATGATCACGGTACAGTTGCAACTGGACCGGGTCTGGCAGCTCCACAGATCGAGTATCCATTGCGAAGCAATAGTAGGAGAACCAGCACGCCGCAAACCAACAGGAGCACCAGGGGAAACCCTCCGAAGGTGCTGGAAAAAATAAAATGAATAAAGGCCGGAATTACTCCAAAAATAGTCTGAAAGGAAGAAACAAGGCTGGATCCCACAAGTTTAAAAAAGTGAGCAAAGGCCCTCAGTATCAGACGCATTAAATATTTGGTGTATTAATTCTCCAAAATGGAGTGGGAGATTTGTGTTTAGCAGCGAGTGTATCTCGCTTGCGGTTCTTGCCACCTGCAGTACAAAGGTCTCTCGAGCCGATGTGAGAGCCACTTCTTGTTGAAACAATAGCGCTTTGAGTCTGCTTAGTTTATTGAAATCTGTTTTCAAAGTTGGAATGGAAGGCCAAAGCGAACTATCTACAATCTTATGCGGGGGTGGAAATCGGACATTGCGGCAACATGTAACTCTTTGAGAAACTGTTACTATATACGGAATGCCAGCACTCAAGCTGCAGCAATCATGGTTATTCAAAATAAGATAAATGCTGTTAGAAAGCAAAGTTAATATGAGAATAATAGCCGGGACAGGGGTACCTTTTCAAAAAACAAGCTAGATTAGGGGCCGAAATGTTACAGGCTCCGTGTAGCTTAACTTGTTTACAGACCCGGGAATGTCCTACTGTGGAATCACAGTCCTCCCCTGTAAGGAATACTTCCTTTTATGCACGTTGACATCTGTCAGCGAAAGGTAAAGACCACAATTTGTTAATAAAATTATTGCCGAGGGGCTCCTATCTCCCAACGGGATGATGTTTCATACATGCTGTGAACATAAAAAGTGTGATAGGCAGTGAAATAACCCCATGTATTAACCACACAGCTGAATCAGTCTTGGCTACCGTAAACGGTAATTGTTCCAATTGTTCAATATGTAACAATGTGTATGTGGCATCTTTCATGGACATTAATTTCCGTTTATCAGTCAAATTAAATGGTCAAAACAGTTCAGAAGCGTCAAATAATCCCATGGTACTTTTCCATTTTTGAGTGTTTGCAACGTCCAAGCAAACTGCATTACGGAACGTAACTGATTTTGACCATGATACAAAACAGACATTTCATGTTGAACAATGTCAATGACAGAAGATACAATATTATCTAAAGTATATATATACGGGAAGACAGTGTATTAATGCTATTATCTACCACTGCAAGGACTTTTACTAAATTAGCCTGGTCAATTTGGCGGAGAAACACCGCAGCTTCCAAAATTCGTTATATACGGAATAAATAAAATGTTTTGGAATACAACAATTTGATAGTGAGGCCCTGTAGCTGCTAGCACCTAACCTGCTAACCCCAAAATCAGTAGATAGGGGGAAGTCTCTCAAAATTGTGTGCACACGAACATAAACACCCACTGTCAAAGGGCGGTCCCCAACTGGACTATACAATAATTAACAAAATAAGGCAATCGGTGCACCACTATGTAACAATTCCATAAAATACAAGGTCTGTATTGTCAGGATTGCGCGGCGGCCGGAACTACTAAAATGGCCGCCGACGCTACTCGCGCATGCGCAGGGACTGGTCCGGAAGGTTAAAACCCGGCCTTTCCCGATCAGCTGTGCTTCGCGTACTGATTGTTCCTGTCTCCTGAAGCTCTTCCGGGTCGTCGCTATCCTCGCGTCGGTCATCATTGCCTCCGTTTGTCTGGTGTCGGGTACTCTTCTCCTGACGTCCCTCGTGGCCCGCTTCCAGTATCGCTCACCTGCGTTGTTGTTCTGTGGAGAAAGTAATCAGAGAGAAAGACGGTATTAGTGTTTGCGGTAAACAGCGCATCGCGCTGCTTTATTATTTGAGTTTGCTTGACTTACCTGTTCTGTGGTCTCCACTCGTTGGAGGTGTGCCTTTCTCTGAAAAGTAACGGGATAGGCATTATACTTTATTTCGTTACGTCGTGCTTTGCACTTGATGGTATACATTCACGTATATATAGGTCACTTACCTAGTCCTGTGCTCTGGCGCTGTGGGGATCCGCTCCGCCTCTTAGGATCTGGGATAGAAAGACAACACTTCTATTTTTAGTTAACCTGAATGAAGGAATATTTACTTTATGAAACTATATGGGAAGAATAGGTAGGTGAATGCCCTAATCCCTGCATAGAGCACTTTCCCATGCATACATTAGTCCTTTATTTATAGTACTGTCTATTCCTAGCCTTAGATCCACACCCTGAAACATCGTTCGTTGAAACATCCAATAGGAAGGACACCGTAAGGTAGGGAACACATGGGGATAGAAAGTATAACCTGTTATGCCTCTGATATAATACTTTTTATTGATATCTTGTTTTACTTACAGCTTCTTGCCTGATACCAACGAGCCCTGAGGGTGTCTGAGTCATCAAGTGGAATTCTTTCCCTTCTACCCTTGTTTTGTTTCCCTCCTTCCCCAGATTACCTGATGCCACCTCGTTTTGCCTTTGGTGCCATTGGGTGATTTGGTGAGGTTGTGGACTTATACTTCTCGTCTGTGGCGTCCCCGCGGAAACATAGGTGAGATCTCGACATGTATCCAGAGTCGCATTCTTCAAATTCTCCTTTTTAGTTTGAATCACAAATGGATCAGCCAACGTGTTTCGTCCATTACAAATGGACTTCTTCAGGGCTGTACAGTAACAAGTACATACATGTATAAATACACTTAAAAAAACACAATCTACAATACGACAAACAAACACAACTATATTGTGGTAGTACCAACAATATATGCTTATATTGTTAAAACCCTGTTTCAAGCCACTCGTGTCCCATATGGCGGGACACAGAGACCCACCAAAACAGCACATATACCGTTTATTGTGAACTAACATTAAAAACAAAACACCATCAAAACAACCAAATGTGCCCTCTACTTAATAGAGTATCTTGAGAGAATCCAAGAAAAAGTGTGGCGCATAGAAAGCAGAGTGAGAATAAGACACAAGGTATATACACGATAAAAACATCATAGGCCCTTTTATTATTAGGGATAGACCAGGAAAGAAAGAAACCAACATGTGCATACCGACGATAGGGGTGACCATAGTGTGAACCAAAAAGGTGCTCCCTTCATGAGGCCAAAGAAAATGTCCAGACAGACCCCCCCCAAGGGGGGCCCAGAAAATAGTAAGTTCCCAGGGTATAAAGACTCATAATACCCACCATTCACGGAGTCCAATTATAAGAGGAGCCGCTGTATTTGAGACAAGACGTGAATTTGTCAGCAATGTCATGTGACCGGAAGCCAGACGAATGAGTCACTCTGTATACCGAAGAAAAAGAGTCGCAAAGAAGGTCCTAAGACCCATTATCTATGATATATGTACAGGTTCAAAATCTAAAGAGCATAACGGAATAATCAAAAATAAACACATGAAGCAGTTGTAGGCAACTTATTCATACAATTCATACAATCGCAATCGGTGTATGGGACACCTATAATTTTAGGTACACTGGGTCCCACACAAACAAGGGTGGCCCAAAGTGGTCAGTCCCGTCCACTCAGCACCTACAAGAGAAAAGGTTGAAGTAACGTTACCTAAGGATTAATTTATAGTAAAAGCGCTGAAACCAGCGTAATGACCAGGTACAGCTATATTTACCTCGAACACTGTTGCCCCAACAAATGAGGGGCGTTCTGCTTATTACAGCCATAGGTAGTATAGAAACAGGAGAGGAAAAGGTTCCCCCTGCGATATGGGTAATTGATATATAGAGTCAGATTTCCAGCCTATTTAATATACAGTGACCCATAGTGTATAAAAGAAAAACGTAAAAAAGAAATGGGCATTCACTAAATATATAAGATTAAAACCCTGGTACTACAAGGACGCTGTTACCATCATATCGGTAACCAGGCGTCCACATGCATACATCCAGGAACGAGCAGGTACCCTGAAAGTTCTGTATGGCTAGGGTCACCTAAATCCCATCAAATTATCCAAAAGTGTGATTATTATTATTTATCACAAACCGCTAATATCCTAAAAAACAAGCGGTTGTGAATTTCTCTGCGATTGGTGTGCTTAATAAAGTGGGCTTCGGTTTAGGTGTAGCACTTGAAATTATTATCAAAATTGTACCCGGTTTCTCAAAGTGAGACCCCCCAGGGTAGTCATGCCACCCGTCAAATACTCGAATCCATGCCGATTCCACAAACCCCAAACATGCGCTCACCTTGATAAGTACTGGGCTCATGAAACAATCCTCCTCGTCCGTGTTCTGAGCGGAAAACGCTGGTTGCTCAAGCCCGTCATTTTTAAAGCCGCGTTAACGAGCAAACAAGGAACACCTGTAAAAGGGGAGTGTTCCTACCCGGAAGGGCTGCCAATTACCAAATGGCACCATAACGGGTGCCATATTTGAATGGTCACTGTCATCATGGACCCGGATGGTTTATGAATATTCAGGACGCTTTGGACAGCCATGATCTGGCATTTAACCCGGAAAATAATAACCAGGACTGAAATTCTATGCTATGATGTTAATATTACCTGCGTTTCGAAGAAAAAACGGAAGACCTATGCGGTCATAACGAATGTTCTAAAGAACCATGCACTGGGATTCAACAAAGATAACATTTGACGGAACTACAAACATGTACTGAGTGAATTTAAAAAACATATGTGCTCGTGTTTCAAGGGAAGTACGGAGGACCTGTGGGGAGGGCGTCTCCCAACAGGATAGAGCTAGTATGTGACACACTATGTCACAGTAGGCGCCATATTGGAAAAGTAGCTATTTGCATGAGCCAGAGTTACCAATTGCTCTTGAGAATTAAAAGAAAAGAAAAATCAAGTTGCAGTATCTAGCCAACAAAATCATCATACATCCTAGGTCAATGAGGGAGAACCCGAACAACATTGAGGCGCAGGACCTTGATAGAATCTAACGCCACATGCTGTTATGTGGCATATTATGCCTGAATTCACGTCATGTTGTTTGTGAAACATGTGTAAAAAGCACACATAATAAGTTGGCCAGGATAGGAGGGGGGCTAGTGACAAGAAAGAGCAAGATAAAATGTGTGATGCTTCCAACTCTAAACTGGCCCATAGTTCCAACCTTCAAAATTCCCAATCCTGAAAGGTAATACTGTGGTAGTATATAGTATATCACAGGAATAGTAGAGAGAAAGGAGGAACACCTAGAAATGTGGGGAAATAGAGTAGTGTGTTATCTTTAGGCAGAAAACTACGCTCCGCCAGCGTAGCGGATAAAGCCAGCCACCCCTGCTCCCCGGCCCGGTCCCTGCTTCTGAAAGCAGCCAGGCCGGGGAGAGCCTCCCCGGGTCCCGGTGGACCCCCGACACCAGCGTCCGGACCCTGGGCTGGCTTCCAGGACGGGGGGCTCCCGCAGCCTGGGACCCTGGGATGCAGCACGAGCCCCGGGCCCGGTCCCAGCTTCCGAACCCTAGCCAGGCCGGGAGAGCCTCCCCGGGTCCCGGTGGACCCCCGACACCAGCGCCCGGACCCTGGGCTGGCTTCCAGCACGGGGGCTCCCGCAGCCTGGGACCCTGGGATGCAGCACGAGCCCCGGGCCCGGTCCCAGCTTCCGAACCCTAGCCAGGCCGGGGAGAGCCTCCCAGGGTCCCGGTGGACCCCCGACACCAGCGCCCGGACCCTGGGCTTGCTTCCAGGACGGGGGCTCCCGCAGCCTGGGACCCTGGGATGCAGCACGAGCCCCGGGCCCGGTCACAGCTTCCGAACCCTAGCCAGGCCGGGAGAGCCTCCCCGGGTCCCGGTGGACCCCCGACATCAGCGCCCGGACCCTGGGCTGGCTTCCAGGACGGGGGGGCTCCCGCAGCCTGGGACCCTGGGATGCAGCACGAGCTTCGGGCCCGGTCCCAGCTTCCGAACCCTAGCCAGGCCGGGGAGAGCCTCCCAGGGTCCCGGTGGACCCCCAACACCAGCGCCCGGACCCTGGGCTGGCTTCCAGGACGGGGGGCTCCCACAGCCTGGGACCCTGGGATGCAGCACGAGCCCCGGGCCCGGTCACGGCTTCCGAACCCTAGCCAGGCCGGGAGAGCCTCCCCGGGTCCCGGTGGACCCCCGACATCAGCGCCCGGACCCTGGGCTGGCTTCCAGGACAGGGGGCTCCCGCAGCCTGGGACCCTGGGATGCAGCACGAGCCCCGGGCCCGGTCCCAGCTTCCGAACCCTAGCCAGGCCGGGGAGAGCCTCCCAGGGTCCCGGTGGACCCCCAACACCAGCGCCCGGACCCTGGGCTGGCTTCCAGGACGGGGGGCTCCCGCAGCCTGGGACCCTAGGATGCAGCACGAGCCCCGGGCCCGGTCCCAGCTTCCGAACCCTAGCCAGGCCGGGAGAGCCTCCCCGGGCCCCGGTGGACCCCCGACACCAGCGCACAGACCCTGGGCTGGCTTCCAGGATGGGGGCTCCCGCAGCCTGGGACCCTGGGATGC